>CM060323.1:3521286-3528786 GCA_030674155.1 Stramonita haemastoma
TGTGTTTTGGTGACAGCTGTTTTTGTGTAAGGACTTAAAGCAAAGTACTGACTGCATATTCCACACTGGGAAATTTATAGTGCGGAGATCTTTACTTCCTTATCATCACCATCTCCATCCCTCCCTCCTCCTTCCCTCCCTCTCCCCCTCCTCTCTCTCTCTCTCTCCCTCACCCCACCTCACACACACACACTGTTATCATCATCATCATCATCATCACATCCCCCCCATCATTCACAACATCACAGTACCTCCGATCTCCACCCTGCCCCTCCTCCCTACAACCATCATTCATCCATCACCCTCCAACTACCACCACCACCACCACCCACCCCACCCCTCCCCATCCCCCCTCCGCGCTCTATTTCCCCTTCAATCTTTGTTTAATCGTTTAAATGGTGTTGCGGTAATGCGCTTGTCTAAAAAAAACGATAGTTCTCGGGTTCAGTTCCCCGGTTTGAGACTGGACTTATCCCAGCATCCACCACACTAGTACCTTGGGGGGTGACTTTGAGTGTTAGCCTTTCAGATGAGACCATGAGTCGAGGTTCTGTGCGGACCTGTACATTTCGTGTAGGTAAAAGAACAGACGGGGTTGATGTCCTGGTTAAACTCTGTAGAATAAAAGGAGTCATTTTCACAGGAAGGAAACTTACCCATAGATAGGAAAGTGTTGGTGATTTCTTTTTTTTTTTTTTTTTTTGGGGGGGGGAGGGGATCGTTTATTGAGGTTGTTGTTTTTTTCTTTACATAAAAGGTGAGGGGGGGGGAGGGGTCTGTTCTTGTAGCGATGTGTGGTCTTCCTGCAGAATGGCAGCCTAAATTTTGGATGAAAAGAAATCTGCCGTGACCATTCGTGGTGTATGTTGCTGTTGTTATGCATGCTTTCCCTGGGGCTCACCCAGAATGTGCACTCTGACTCGCTCATCCCACCTGGGAATCACTGAGAATTTGAAAGTTCACGCAGAATGAGAAGTTTTATTGAGGAAAAAGTAGTGAGGAAAGACAAGTGCAGGTACCAACTTCTCAATCATTTTGAAAATGACTTATCAAAGATTCAAAAAAATTTTTTTTTTAATGAAATGAAAATAAATTCTAGGGAATGTCTTTCAGTGGCAGCATTGTAGGCATTTCTGAGTAAGAACCATGCCTTTGGCCTGACCTGACTCGAGTTTCGGCTCCTGGATGAGCCCTCATCAGAGGTCCCGGCGGTGATTGAAACTCCACCTGCTGTGGTACCTTACACTTTAAGTTACAGCAAGACACATTTCAAAATTTGAAAGTGTCAATTGTATTCAAGGGAATATTTGATATTCCTGTGGCCTTTTGAAGCTGCCCTCAAAAGACGATGATAAAAAGAGAAAGAAAATATGCTTAGAATATATGTTGGAAAAAAATGAATAAGACAAATAAGCACCCAGTGAATCTTTGTGCCTTAAGTTTGGGGATCCTATTAAAGGATGCAAGGGAATGAGAAAGTTTGGATATATGACTGTTTTCAAGTACCTCACCATACAGGCAGCCATACTCCGATTTGTGGGGACTTTTATTCTGTCCTCTATAAGAGAATGCAGGCTGATATGGTAAGAGATTTTTTTTTTTTGGTTCAAGTTTCGGTTTGGTTCATTTTTTTCCTTTATGTTCCTCACCCTGAGCTTTTAGATTCACCAGTGGTAAGATTTTGCGATTGCGACCGTTTTTTGCCCTCCCTTAAAGGTAGCTGCATTCCGACTATGGGGTGATTTCTGAACACAGCACCAGTGTGCATATTTGTTGGGGTTTTTTTTATATAGTTTTTGTCATTTATTCCTACAGGCACGCAATATCCTACTCTTCCGAAAGATGGAACGGTTTTAACGTGTGTGCAAGAGATTTTGCGTGCATCCAAAAGACTTTCAGGGAGGTCGAGTCAGAACTGATGTTAGCTCCAGGGGGAAGAATCCACCTCAACCAATGCCTCGGTGGTGGCTGGAACCCAGGGCCGTCAGATCACAAGGTCAACGCTCTAACCACTAGGCTTCTCCCCCCCCCCCCCCCCCCAAATCCCCCAACATAACAGTTTAAAGCATAACAACTGTTAAAAATGTGAGCCTTGGCACTTAGCTGGCATCAATAACCTACAATGTTTTTGCCCTGGGGCAGTGAGTTATTTAGTATACATTTGAGCGCTCCACAAAAACGGGAGGAAGGGGGGGGGGGGGCGGCTCTTGTGTCGTAAAGTGGTGGTTGTCGTTAAGTGGACAGGCTGAACAGAGATCAGAATTCCAGCCTGGGTCTGGAAACATCCTGCAGAAACTGACCTTCTCCTTTCCTTCACCAGTGGGCTAACTGCCAATGCACAGACTGCAAATAATAGCAAGACAAATATTCCAATTCTGACAGTTCCTGCTGTTGTTGTTGTTTTTTGTGAGCGTGCGAATCGGGTGAAACCACATTTTTTCTCCCTGGAAAGTTAAGTAGGTGCTCGCTTTACGTTTGCAGTCTTCTTCTTCTTTTTCTTCTTCCGTTTGCAGTCTTCTTCTTCTCCTCCTCCTCCTCCTCCTCCTCTCCTCCTCCTCCTCCTCCTCCTCCTCCTCCTCCTCCTCCTTCTTCTGCTTCTTCTTCTTCTTCTTCTTCTTCTTCTTCTTCTTCTCTCTTCTTCTCTTCTTCTTCTTCTTCTCTTCTCTCTTCTTCTTCTTCTTCTTCTTCTTCTTCTTCTTCTTTCTTCTTCTTCTTCTTCTTCTTCTTCTTCTTCTTCTTCTTCTTCTTCTTCCAGGGTGGCGACTGCAAATCAACCAGTTGACTATTCTGTCACTTGTGGAGGTGGTCGGAAGCGGGAGGGGGGGGGGGGACCCAAACCAAAAATATATGTTTTTATTGTCATTGTTTTCTGTCATGTTTTCATGCATGCTGATAGAAAAACGATATGCTGAGCAGTTTAAATACTTTCCGGTTACGCTTTGACTAGGTTTGTGCAGTTGAAGGTTTTAACCTATTTAGCGCCACGAAAACCAGTTAGCGACAGACAGCGTAGGCCATGCGTGGTTACTGCGAAGCGTGGCGACTGACAAAGAGTCTGGTTTTGTGGATAAAGTCTTTAAAGTGAGGAAGACGTTTCCTGATGGGCCGTTTGGCTTTACTGATACGGAACGCTCTGAAGTTTGTGTTTGCCCGTGCCTTCTTCTGTTCTTGTTCCTCTTTTCTTCTTCTCTTGTTCCTCTCTTTCTTCTTCTTCTTCTTCTTCTTCTTCTCCTTTTCTTCTTCTCCTTTTTCTTCTTCTCCTTTTCTTCTTCTTCTTCTTCTTCTCTTCTTCTTCTTCTTTCTTCTTCTCTTCTCTTCTTCTTCTTCTTCTTCTTCTTCTTCTCCTCCTCCTCCTCCTCCTCCTCCTCCTCCTCCTCCTCCTCTCCTCCTTTCTCCTCCTCCTCCTCCTCCCTCCTCCTCCTCCTCCTCCCTCTCCTCCTTCTCTCCTCTTCTTCTCTTCTTCTTCTCTTCTTCATCTTCTCTTTCTTCTTCTTCTTCTTCTTCTTCTTCTTTCTTCTTCTTCTTCTTCTTCTTTCTTCTTTATTTTGTTGTTTGTTTCCTGGTTTTTGTAAGTTAAGATGAGACAGTGTGTGTTGTGTGGTGTGTGTGTGTGTTGTGCGTGGTGCGCAGGTGCGCTTTTATGCTTTTATGCTTTGTAATTGTAAAAACATTTCCAAACGTCACGGTAATTTCGGTGAGAAGACTTACTGAACTTTTATTCCTCAAGGCACACAAGTTGGAGATAAAATTTTGCTGAGTATAACTTTTCCTCCCTGTTTGGGGGAGTGGGAGTGCGGAAATGGGAGGGGGGTACCGGGTAACTATGACCAAAAAACTATCACATACAAAAAACAAAACAGCTTTAAATGTGTTAGCTTCAGGGGAGAAAACCAGCTGTCTACAGACTAAACACTATATCTGTGCTTCAGAATTTCTCAGTTTTTCCCTTCTATTGTTTTGAACCCAAACAATCGGTAAAGAGAGGTCGGAATGGGGAGATGGAGAGGATGCGAAATAGCCAACTGGTTTGAGCGTCATAATTGATGTGATGTTAACAGCAACTGAGAATCGTGGGTTCAAGCCTCTTCTGAGGTGTCTGTTGTATGGGGATTTTTTTTTCCACGTGGAGGGGATTTTTTCCCTCTCATGGAGGGATTTTTCTACCTGGAGGGACTTTTCCATTTGGTGGGGATTTTCCACTACTACTACTACTACTACTACTACTACTACTACTACTACTACTACTACTAACTACTACTATCTACTACTACTACTACTATACTACCTTACTACCTACTTTACTACTACTACTACTCTACTACTTACTACATACTACTTCTACTACTTACTACTACTACTACTACTACTACTACTACTACTACTACTACTACTACCACTACCACTACTACTACTACACTACTACTACTACTACTACTACTACTACTACTACTACACTACTAACTACTACTACTACTACTACTCCAACTACTAACTCCAACTACTACAACTACTCCAACTACTACTCCACTACTACTACTACTACTACTACTACTACTACTACTACTACTACTACTACTACTACAACTACTACTACTACTACTAACATACTACTACTACTACACTACTACTACTACTACTACTACTACTACTACTACTACTACTACACTACTACCACACCACTACCACTACTACTACTAGTAAATGTTGCCATTGCATGTTTAAAGTCTATAGTTATTTTACAGTCTGTAATACCAGAGTTTAAAAGCGGGGGGAGGAGGAAGGCGGGGATATCAGCAGGAAAGACTGACAGCAGACAGAAACATCCCCCCCCCTAACTACTACATCACTTGTTCTGGTCTGCAAACTACACCAACAGCTTGGTTGAACCCCACTGGCCAGGCCAGATTAGTTTCAGTGTGGAGATTTTTTTTTTTTTTTTTTTGAAGACTGGGTAATGAAAAGTAACACGTTTCACGAAATAACGATCTGAAACGATGCGTGTACGTGAATACCTGTGGTTTGATGAGGTGATGAAGTATTCGTACTCGTATTTTTTTGAGATTGTAATGGTGGGAGCTTCTCTGTCTGTCTGTCTGTCTGTCTGTCTGTCTGTCTGTCTGTCTGTCTGTCTTCTGTCTCTGTCTGTCTCTCTCTCTTCCTCGTCTCTGTCTCTCTCTCTCTCTCTCTCCCTCTGTCTTCTGCTCTCTCCTCCTCTCTCCTCTCTCTCTCTCTCTCTCTCTCTCTCTCTCTCTCTCTCTCTCTCTCTCTCTCTCTCTCTCTCTCTCCTCTCTCTCTCTCTCTCTCTCCTCTCTCTCTTCTCTCTCTCTCTCTCTCTCTCTCTCTCTCTCTCTCTCTCTCTCTCTCTCTCTCTCTCTCTCTCTCTCTCTCCTCCTCTCTCTCTCCTCTCTCTCTCTCTCTCTCTGAATTGATCAAACATGGTTTTGTAGATAATCTCTGAAATAATGATAATAGCAATACTTTTTTGTGGTATTTGAAAAATTGGGTGTCTTGGACAGGGTATCGATTTTGTACTCTGTGGAAGAAAATCGGTCTGAAAATCAGTCTGTACAAGATTGTTCAAAACGGTGTCTTGTTCTTGACGCAATTTTCGAAGTTCATTTCCTGCGTATGTATTTTTCCGGGATATTGCGCTATATGATATGCCATTTCGTTCCTGTATATTCCACAGTAAGAAAGACACCCCTCCCTCAAAACGGTTCAGGTCACCATGATTGTATGATGAAATTGATGTTTTTATTTCAATGAAAAACACAACAACAATGTTTTGTGGCTTTTGAGTCCTGGTCTTCGTGAATAATGTTATTTTGAGTCAAGTTTTTAAAAAGAGAACTATTTAAAAAAAAAAAAAAAAGAAGAAGAATCACAATTGTTTACAACAACCGACACCTTGAGTATAAATTTTGCATACATATCAGTTATAGCTAGGGGCGTGGGGGGGGGACATCATGTCGTTATAGTGTACTGAAAAGGTAAACAAAAATAATAATAAAATTTAAAAAACACCTTTCGGTGGTCTGCTTTCATAATAAGGATAAAAATGATAATGATAATAGGATAATAAGAGATACAGACAGACTAGGGGAGACGGAAAGTAAGAAACAACAGTGAGAAAGAGGCAATAGGGCAAAAGACAAAAACCAGCCGAAAAGTAAAAAGAACAAATTGGAAGGGTTGGGAAAATATTGTTGATACTGAAAGAACCCCTGGCATCTCTACAGTGTGAAGAAGGGGGGGGGGGGTGAGAGGGTGGCAGAGAGTGGGACTCTTTTGTTATGCGTTTTATAGTATGTAGGTATGAATGTGTGTATATATATATTATATATATAATATATAATATATATATATATAATATATATATATATATATATATATTGTATATATATATTTTATATATATATATATAATGTTTATGAGTGTATGTATGTTTTTAATAATGTATGTTATTTGTTTGTTATGTGGTTGGGGTGTTTTGGATTTGTTTGTTTTCTTTTTTTTTGGGGGAGGGGGGGGGGCTGGGGGAGCTGCTTGTATGTGTGTATGTATGTTTGTACGTGCGTATATGCATGATTGTGTGTATGTATGTGTGTATACATGCATTCAATTGTTCTGTCACGACATCTGGTATTAATTGTGCAGCCCCTCACGTGATTTTGGTCATACCTTACAGACCGATTCCGGACAGGTATCATAAACAAAGTTCCATCAAAACCTGCCAAACTTGAATGTGGAGTCCCACAGGGTTTAGTTCTAGGGCCCGTTCTGTTCACTGTCCACACTGCTCCACTTTCCTCTATAATAAACCGTCATCACACCAGTCCACATTTTTATGCCGATGATCCTCAAATTCAAAGTAGTGATATCTCCTGAAAATCTGCATTCCCTCTTGGCAAATAATCATGTCCTACTGTCTCCAAGATATTCAAAACTGTATGATTCAGGACAAGGTACAGCTAAATGATATATAGACTGAAGCCATGCTCCAAGGGACCGAACGTAAACTCTCCTCCATCACTACAACTTCAGCAGTTTTTGGTAGACCTCAGTTCCTCTGTGAAAAATCTACGTGATGTTATTGACAACACACTCTCTACTCAAAAATTCATCACCCAGACCTGTCAGTCCTGCAACTATCAGTTACGGCGTATTGTGCAATTCGGCAGTATCTGTCTACTGACGCAACATCCAAGCTTGTAACATCACTCATTCTTTCTCGACTGGACTACAGGAATTCACTTTTGGCTGGTCTAGCCAGCATCATCTATCAACTCCCTTCAGCGTATACAAAACTCTGCAGCTCGACTTGTCTTAAGAAAAGAATCGGAACACATCACTCCTCTCTAACGATCTCTTCACTTGGTGCTGTCGCACAAAGAGTGAAGTGCTAGATCAGTACCCTCTGTTACAATGTCTACACAAGACTGCACCTTCCTATCTCTGTAATTGAGTTCACCTATACACTCTTCCTAGTTCCTTCGGTTC
>CM060323.1:3533786-3553786 GCA_030674155.1 Stramonita haemastoma
GATGTTTTTTGGTTTGTGTGTTTACCTTCTTGTTTTGGTTTTGGGTTGGGGATTTTTTTGGGTGGGGTGGTGTCTTTTTTGTTTGTTTGCTTGTTTGTTTTTTTTTGTTTTGGGGGTGGGGGGTTATGGTGTAGTTTTCTTTTTTTTTTGAAGGGAGGGGGAGATGTTACACAGACCAGATAGATCTAGTGGGTAAACGCATTTTTAAAGCAGTTCTGCAAAAGGTAAAATCTGATATTGGAGACAAGAAACCTGTGAAAAAGCGGTTAAAATGCGGCAGATTTTTTTTTCGGGGGAAGGGGGATAAAACATGAAAGGTTGACGGTTTTGTTGAACGCACTGACAAAAAAAATCCTCAGGATAATGAGATGAACGTGACTGTGTGTGTAATGCAGTTGCACACTTCTGGCTAAACTGAAAACCCCGAGAAGAGAGATTTTTTTTTCATGATCTTAATCAGGACAGATATTGTGACAGGGAATGTCAAAACAGAATAGAGCAATCATGAAGGAATGTGCAAATAATTCATTGGAAGAGGCCAACACAAAAGAGACCCCTTCTGAATTGTGAGGGCAGAAAATTCTTTTTGTCATTCTCAGTGACACGGTTTGCCTTGCCGACATGACAGAGGCGGAGCTTTTCCAGATGTTTCAAGTCTCCTGGAGTTTGTTTTGTGTAGGGAGTTAAGTTGTTTTTGTTTTGTTTTGGTGATGTTGTTGTTGTGGTTTCAAAAAATGTAACTGTTTATAAACCTGTTAGACGGCAGAAACATGAAACTTTAACGCTTGAGGCTAGGAAAAATGATCCAGTTCTGGTATCTGTGCTGTGCTTACCCTCTATACTCCCCACTCCCTATCTTTCAGTCGTCTCACCTCGTCTCGCTTTGAACATTTCAAATCTTAATATTGCCGATTCATATCTTTCCGGAGAAAAAACAAAGAAAAGCAGAACAGAGAAAGTTTGTTGTGAATTTCAGATGTCTGGTTAAACTGAAAATGCTTTCGGGGTTAAATGTTTTTGGTTGAATTAGTGGGTGGATGGCGCTTGAGGATTTAATTCCTTTTTTATGTATTTTTTTTCCAAATTAATGGTCATTCTGGCATGCGGGGCTTTTTATTAGCATCACACAGCATCAGCAAATAGCATCGTTTGCCACTTACATAAGTACATGATCTTTTAACATGCATTATTAATCATCTGTATGGGCATAAATAGAAGAAAATAATGGGAGATGATATGCTGGACTTGGATGCTGTAACAAAAAAAAAAAAAAAATCCCTTCATTGCAAAATCACCAGGCAGCATGGAGACTGGACTTCGACCTGTGACTTATGATGCAGGATTTGTCAGCTTATCGTCTGCTTGGCGGTTGTGCTGTTAGACTTTGGGCAAGTTTCTTGTGCTGATATTGTTTGTCAAGTGTTTGGCTTATCCATCAATTTTTTTTTTACATATCGGTCAAAGGTCTACATAACCATCACATATTTGACATAACTATCACTTGTTTGACATAACAATCACGTGTTTGTCATAGCCTATCACGCGTTTGGCATAACCACCTCATTTACATAGAGCCATCAATTGCCCTAACATATCTGTCTAATGCCTCGACTATCCATCAAATATTCAATATCTGTCGTATGTTTATCCCTCTTAACCTGAGATGGAAACAAACACTGAGCAAACTAAAACCATATCCACAGAGATTTTTTTTTTAATTCCTCATAATATTTTTTTTTCTTATATGATCAATAAACAGCTAGTGGAGAATGTGAAAGTAAATCGAGTGAAAATTAAATTCATTGTTAAAACTTCCTGAGAAAAAAAACATTTGAACGGAACGCTGTACGCATAACAATCGCAATTCCTTGATGAACTGAACTCAAGAGACAAATTTTTATCCTGATCCCAATCAGGGCCTTCGTGACAACTCTCAGACATTGCATGGCAAAAAAAAAAAACCGAGGAGCTATGAAGACAATGTTCAAACAAATGATTGAAAGACACCACCACAAGGAGAGCTCATTCCGAGCTGTGGCACAGAAAATCTCATCATTATTTCTTCCTTAAAAAAAACGAATGTTTGTGTTTGTGCCCACAAAAACAGAGGTGCAACTGTTTGCAAACGTTTTGAACAAACCTTTTTGATTAGGGCTTTTCTTCATAATTATGGTAGAGTTTGAATTTTCTTTTTATTACTGTTGTTAAGTGTTACAAAATCAGTAATGTATCTTTTAGACTTGAACACCCCTGATGTGATCGAGTTTGATTTTTTTTTTTTTTGGTTGGTTTAATTTGTGTAGCAACTGTTTAGAAGTCTGTTAGACATTAGATACAGGTGAATTTTACGCTTGAGATTGTGGAACGCCATTCACTTTCAGTGTCTGTGTTGGTGCCCTTCTTTACCCTTCCCTCACCCTCATCCGCGTTTCATCTGCTGAGATGTACCTGCTCTATAACCCAGAGGAGTTCACGGGAACAAGTCATTTCAATTGTCCAAATCTCCTGCTCCAAATCCCCTTCCAACCCCACCCATTAAAGATATGAAATGTCAGTCACACAAGACTCCCGGTGCCTCTGTTACACACGAATCAGCTCTGTAAAAGACAAACAGTCGGGAGAAGTTTGGTGAAACAGGGAGCAATCATAACCAAAGCGTCAAACGTGTCATTTTCTGTACAAAACCCTCCATGAGACACATTGGTTTAAGCAGATTGGTTTTCACTCGAACATGTGGTTTTTGTGTCCAGTATCTTTGCAAACAAAGCAGGGAGAACACATAATTTGATTTTTGAAGTCTGCTGGGGTGGTCGGTACAGCTCCATTTTGGATTTCTTTCTGACCACACCGAAAATAGGACTGTCTGGGTATTTTTTCTTTTTTTTTTTCATTGGATACCACTGCATGTAGGACATTCCATACACTCAACACCACAGGTGCCAAGATTTCCTCGTGCCAGACACTGGAACAAATGCATAATCCATAGCACAGAAAAATCCGCGAGTGCTTGCCAGGTATTTCGAACTTAAAAAAAAAACAAACCTACTGACTGGTGGCATGAACTGTGGGATCGTTAACATGCATATTTGATCTTTTCTACGCAGCATAGATGAGGGGAGGTCAGTACTGGTAACTCTGCGTTTGCGGTAATTTGAACATCGTATAAATCCCTGGAGTTTTGGTTCACAACGACGTAATAGCAATACATGCAACGTCAGTACATCAAGAGTGAGTTTATAAAGAGTAGTTCACAACATACATACATACATACATACATACATACATACATACATACATACATACATACATACTTAATAATAATATATCATATACTAATACATATATTAATAAAGAAAGTAAAATAATACATAAATAGTTCACCAACATATCGTACCCTACATCAGGTATACATACGGATACATACATACAATTTGATTCATACCATTGTACAATTTTATTGATATTTTTACAATATGTTTTAATATATATATATATATATATATATATATATATATATATATATATATATATATATATATACATATATATTACACAAAAGCGAAAGTAAAACAACTAGCATAAATGGTTCCCCAACATTTCGGCTTTCGCCTTCCTCAGGGGGTATTTATTGCGATGACGTGATGGTATGACATCAATTTTGATTATACGTCATTGTGAAACTTTGTTTTGATATTTTTACAAACTTTGTTTTGGTATTTTTACTTAAAGGTCATACTGAGACATCAACAGAGAGAGAGGGGGGGAGAGAGAGAGGGGGGGGGGGGGGGGGGCGGAACGGGATAGCCCAGTGGTCAGAACATTGCGCTGCCAATTTGACGACCGGGTTCAATTCCGGTCGAGGAGATTTTTCTCCTGGGGTTAACATCAGTGCTGAATCCACTCTCCCCTAAAGTTATTTGGATGAGACTGTAAACCGAGGCTCCGTGTGCGAACGCACGCAGAACATCTTGCGCACACGTTAGATCCTGTTCCGCTTTTCGTAAGAGTAGGCCATCGTGTGCAGGTGGGAACAAATAACATTTACAAAAGTGCATACACACGGGGACTGGATGTAAAAAAGCACAAGACTGCTTCTCCCATTATCTTCAATATAAAAGAATAAAATAAGTAAAATAACTCTCTCTCTCTCTCTCTCTCTCTTCTCTCTCTTTCTCTCTCTCTCTCTCTCTCTCTCTCTCTCTCTCTCTGACACACACGCGCGCCGCGCGCAGCAGCGCACACACACACACACACACACTTACTTAGTTACTTAATCATGTTATGCATAAAAGCCACAAACATCTTAGTAGTAGGCACTCATCAGTCTCGGAAGACTGAAGTTGCGCTCTAGTGTTTAGAGCGCAAAGCCTGGGCAAGTATGTATGGAGGGCAAGCTGTTACCCATGCAGCAGACCCCCCCCCCCCCTCTCCACGGCACTGGAATGATCCATTGGAAGGGCATTGACCGATACGAATGGTTCCAGTACCGTCGCAGGAGCCACCAGAACGTTGCCATATACCTACAGCCCCGAGCCGCTCTGGGACTCCAACTCCCCGATTTTTCCTCAGGGATGGTGTCTAAACACGACACCTGTGTGCATGCTGGTTTGTTATAATTTTGTCATCCGCTCCTACCGGCACACGATGGCCTACTCTTCCGAAAGGTGGAACGGGGTTTTAACGTGTGCGCAAGATGTTCTGCGTGCATTCGCACACGGGGCCTCGGTTTCGAGTCTCATCCGAATGACTTTGACATTCAGTTCGATTTTTTTCGTCAAACTGGGAAGAAAGGGCGAGGCTGGGTACGAACCCAGAAACTCACGATTTACATATTGGCAGGCGAACGTCTTAACCATCCTGCCACCGTCCTTCCTCACAAACATGTCCCGGAAAAACTGTATCAAGGTTTCGTGGGCAAAGACAAACATCTATGAGCATAATTATTAAGTATAGTAAGACACATTTATCTGGAAACAAAATACACTCCCTCACATGCGCGCAGGCGCCGCCCCCCCCCCCCCCCCCCCTACACACACACACACACACACACACACACACGCACGCACGCAGCGCGCGCGCTCGCCCGCGCGCATACACACAGAAGTGAGACGGCAACACTAACGGATGAATGTTTCAAACACTTCATTAAAAGACATCAGCTCAAAGGGAACTCCTTTTGAAGTGCGGGCCGGGGCGAATGATTCAATTTCATTCTCAATAACGCTGTTTGTCTTTGCCCACGAAATCTTGATACAGCTTTTCCGGGGCATTTTGGAAAGCTTCGTGTGTGTGTGTGTGTGTGTGTGTGTGTGTGTGTGTGTGTGTGTGTGTGTGTGTGTGTGTGTGTGTGTGTGTGTGTGTGTGCTTATTGTCGAATTTAGAAAATGTTAGAAATACTGGACTTGTGTAGAGATCCATTAGACATCAGAATGTGTGTAATTTTACGCTCGTGATCAAGGAAATGTATCAACAACCGGTGTCTGTGTTGATTGCTCTCTCTTGCGCGTATCCAAAAATCTCCCTCTGTTGTTAATATCTCTGCGGGAATTCTTTTTAATGTAAACATTGCGAGTCAGAACTTTTTTTTTTTAAAGAGTAAAATGTATGTTCATTGATACAGAAAACAAGATTGTTGAGAACATCAAAGTACCATTTTTCTTTCAAACACCCGCAGACAGAATGGGTTGAAATTGAACAAAATTATTTTAGTGCAAATGTCGGGTATTTCGTATTGTGTCTTCGCAAAAAAACAGCAGAAAAGTTTTTGTTTTAGAGGTGGTCTGTTGTAACGGCCAACTAAACAGAGAATGTCACAATAACTAGAATTTTGGCTTCAGTTCTTTTTTTCCTCAAAACATCTCAAACAAGAGTCACTTCGTGTGAAAAACGTTCCATTGAGGATACCGTGCGTATGTATCTACCCCTCAAAAATCCACTTAGCATGTACTTTATTTGAACTCACAATATTTAAGGATTTAAGTGCAAACTTGGATGCATGGTGGGCATTCTGAGTTTTTGCAATGATGTTTTGGGGTTTGTACATCACTGAATACTGACAGTGAGACCGCAAGGCTGTGCACGTGCATGTGTGCTCGACTTGTGTGGTGTGGAGATAAGAGAAGCCCAATGATTTCAGGTGTGTATATCAGTTCACTTGGGATGGGTTAAAAAAATAATAATTCATATCACTAATTCTCCAGGTGCAGCCCAGATTCACACCCTCATTCAGAGGACTACCAGCCCCTCTGTTATCGAATCGACAACGAACGTGCTGTTAGATTTGGGGTAACCCCTTTCTTCAACTTTTGTTTCCAGTCCATTCCTCATCATTTACCTACCCATGAATGCGCGCGTGCATACACGCACGCACCCGCGCGTGTGCACACACACACGCACGGCGCACACTCACAACACACGATCGCGCGCGCGCAAGCACACACACACGCGCGCACACGAGATTAAAAACAGACTTACGATATTTTTGTGCCAACACGTACACTGCCGTCATGATATAAAGAGTACATGACTGTGTCATCGACTGTCCGTGTACAGACAAGAAACTGGACGTGGGGCGAGAAAAAAAGGGAGCGAGGGGGGGATACATACACTTTCATCAATTGTTAGATCACAACACACACACACACACACACACACACACACACACACACACACACACACCACTCACCACTCACTCACTCACACACACAACATCAGAACCTACACCTGTTAGTGTTCTTCCGCTCCTCCCATCAAAATCCAATCGAGTTTCGTGGTTTCTCTCTTGGAAAGTATCAACAAACTGGTGGTTTCATACCTTTGTTTGACACAAGTGTGAAGTGTTTTGACAGACAGTTGTCAGATGTTTGACATCAGGTGTGTGATGGAACCGTCAGGTGTAAGTGATGTGGTCTTTCCCATCACCCAGATGGGGAGGAGGGGGGGGGGGGCAAATAAATCCTTGGCGGAGAAGAGCGAGGTATAAAACGTGAACGGATAGACTAATTGCAAGGCATTAAAGCAGTTGTCATTGTTTTGAGTATACAGATCTAGAGGAAGTTCATGTCAGAGTTAGGTATATAGACGAGGTTCATGTTTTTACATTGATCCGTGATTTCGTGATAAAAAAAAAAACACAAAGCAAATAGTTAGATTACAGTATATGACAAGTGTGTTGGTAAAACACTTCAAAACAAAAGTACCCACGCAGGATTAAGAAACAGATGGTAGTTATTCAGTTGAGAGAGAGAGAGAGAGAGAGAGAGAGAGAGAGAGAGAGAGAAGAGAGAGAGAAGAGAGAGAAGAGAGAGAGAACAGATTCTTTGCAGGTCTTTTTAAAAATAATTTTTGAGCTAGCTGAGAAAAATGTAAGGTCATTATTGGAATGTAACACTCAATTCACTACTGTTGCAGAGGTCTTGTTAAAATGAACTCAGGAGAGAGAGAGAGAGGGGGGGGGGGGGGGGGTTATCAAGTTCCTAATCACGCCTCTATTGCCACGCCTAACGAGGGAACGTCCAACCACAAAAAGAACAATGAGGAAGACACTGTTATGTTCAAACAACTGAGTGAAAGGCTCCACAGCAAAGGGGAACCCTTGGAAACCGTGGGGCGGAAAATTACATTTCATCCTCGATATCACTGTTGTTTGTCGTGGCCAAAAAAACTCTTGAGGAAACCTGTCTGGAGAATTTGGACCCCGTTTTATTTTTAAAAAAATATAGAGAGACATGTGGATATTTTCATCAATATTGCAACTAATCAGAAGTGAACTAGACATCAGAAACTGGTGAATGTTACGTGCGAGATCACAAACGCATCAGCTTACGTTATCTGGGCCTGCTGCTCCTCATTACGCCCTCCCCCACCCCACCCCCCTCGTCCACCGCCCTTCTCCCCCTACCATCACCCCCCCCCACCCCCCCCCCCCCCACCCCTCTCCACAACATTATTTTTTAAGAAATCTGAAATGTCAATATTTGAAAATCTCCCAAGTCCAGAAAAAAAAGTCCTGAAGGGAGTTTGATGACACAGGAAACAGTCTCCTTCAGAATATCAAACAGACAAATTCCCTTAACGAAACAGCCAGCAGACAACCTCGATTGAGGAAAACAAAGCGTTATTGAACAAGTCAGCGGGGCTGTTTGTTTGTTTGTTGTGTTGTGCTTTTTTTGTGTGTTTTTTGTTATTGTCTGTCTGTATGTTTTTGTTGCTAACACACAGTCTGATTTAATTTAAAGTGTCTCTCTGCAAAGGCCGGTGCAGTCCAGGGTTTTAATGGCGCCTGACAAGGCTGGGGAAATGACAACGGTTTTTATTTCAGTTCTTTCTCAGGTTTTCCGAAAAGAGGTCGATCCGTTTTTTGTGTGGAACATTCTATGTACTTTGCAACATTTCTGCATACCACCACCACCCCCTTTCCCCCCAAATCGTCTCAGTTTATTCGATAATTGTCTAACTCAATTGCGCTGGTAAAGCCTTGAGCGCATGCTGGGCGCTATAGTGTTTGACAAACAATCAAATTCCCCCATGCATCACAGGATCTTTTACCCTACACGGTTGATCATCTGCATGCGCTTGAACGCCAAGGGGAACTCGGTGCTTGCAGGTTTGCAATTTAAGTTGACCTGGAATGTTGTGAACGTCCTCATCTTTGATTCAGTGGGCGCTGCCCAAGTTGGAATGGGCATAGTGTGTGAGTTTTGTAGCCATTAGGATTGTCAGTCTCTGCATTATTCATTCGACAGCTGCGCTGTTAGCGGTGGATGAACTTTGCTGTTCGGCTCGCTTTAGATCCGCTCCTTTAGTCCAGGTTTTTTTTTCTTGTGGCCATGCTGTCGTGTATCTATTATTTACAGTGCACACGGATACGTCAGCGTGCCGCTTGCACGAGAGAGAGAGAGAGAGAGAGAGAGAGAGGAGAGAGAGAGAGAGGCGAATTTTACTCCGAAGGTCTTGAAAAACCATCAACTTCCGGTGTCTGTGCCAGTATTTGCTCTCTCTCTCTCTCTCTCTCTCTCTCTCTCTCTCTCTCCTCTCTCCTCTCTCTCTCTCTCTCTCTCTCTCTCCTTCCTTCCTATCATCACCCTCTCACAACCCTCCTGTTGGGAAATGAGAAATGTCAATATGTCTGATCTCTTAGAGAAACCAGACTTAAAGAAAGCGCATTGACGCAGAAAGCAATACCACATGCATTCAGAACATGAAACTTAAGTTTTGGTTGAATAGCCTTTAGCAGACTAAAATCGTTTGAGAAGATCATGAAAAACCTTTGGTATTATCAGCATGTTGGGAAATTCTTTGCAATCTTTGAAGAGAGAGAGAGAGAGAGAGAGGAGAGAGAGAGAGAGAGAGAGAGAGAGAGAGAGAGAGAGAGAGAAACACTGAACACTGAACACTGAAATTGTTTAATGTACATCGGCCTTAGACTACAATACACTTTCAGGGGCAAAAATGGAAAGATGAAAAAAAATGAAATATAACTTTTCGTAAACTTTGATACGGTTTTGCCATAGTACTTTGGCGTGTAATGAACATAGTGCACTTTTGAATATGTATATTCCGAAATCATGACTAAATGAGTAAATAAAGGCTGACACTTTATAACAGACAAAATACAAACATCGGGCACATCGTACATCATGACAATTGAAATTTTACTCACAGACTTTCATTGTCAAAATAGTTATAGTACTCATAAACTACTGCATTTTCAAAACATTCACCACACCAGAAAAGTGTGCCCACAAAATATAACCTTCACTCACAGATATATATATATATATATATATATATATTATATATATATAGACTTGCGTGCGCATGTTTGCATGCCCACACATACACACACGCACGTGTGCCCGCACACACACGCAGAGAGAGAGAGAACTCGAACTCAAACTCGAAAGGTTTATTCATGAAAAAAGGCCATTGGCCCATACATGAAGGGGGTTGCCGAATAACGATAACAAAAATTGCTTTAAGCTGACACACGACGCTACTCCAAGCCATGGAAACCACAGCATTGATTAGTAATGTACATCGAGACATGAAACACTTTACTGTCCGGATACGTTAAGGCATTCTGAGCCTTTCTTTCGTCCAGTCTTTGTCACACTACACACCCTTAGGTCTAGGCTAGCCAAGAAACCGTTGTAGTAGTTCTCTAAGTGTCCCTAAGGCCCTTGAAGCACTCGATAGGGATTCCGTGTGTAGTGTGTTCTGGATTCGCTTCCCATTCCGCAAACTGGCGAGTTTGACACGTTCCTCTTTTAACATGTTTTTCTCTTGCTGTTTGACAAACCAGTACACACATACTGGCTCAGTGTCTGGTTGGCATGCGTACTGGATCACAATGTCGTCTGACTCGCACGTCACAATATCTTCACCGTCTGAATGATGTAGCACAGATTTTCTAAAGTGTGTATTTCTTTGTCTGTCTCTTAGCCTTTTCTGTACGGGTCTATCAGTTAGAGTAGCCACGTACTGTTTGACATTTCCTGTGTCGAATGCACCAACAATATTATCATCGTTCACCTCAGGCTGCAAAACACACATATCAGCACACATATCAGCACAGTCACAACAATCAGACATACAGGGAGGTTCTAAATCAACCGATGATGGCAACTTAACTGATGTTTTTGTGTTGATGTCCTGTGTGTGTGTTGTTGGTAGGTCTATTCCATGTGTATCTACACATGCTGTATTCCCCTGTTCTACTCCACTGTCAGGCAGACTCGAGGCACTGAGGACACAGTCACTTTCACACACAACACTTGCCTGCTTCTCTTTATGCTTTCGAGAGCGCTCTACATCTCGTCGTCTTTGAGATAACGATTTCTTCCTGTAGTACTGTGCTTGTGTGCTGCGATTCACTGTTGGATCCGCCATGTTGGTTGACACTGCTGTGTCCACTGGTTTCAGTCGCAAGACAAAAACCATGCTGTCCCCTTCTCCTGCCACTTTCCAGCTGGAAACTGCATTGTCAGTCAGCAGGGCGCCTAAGGTCCTCTCTACAGCCGCTGGAAGTCCAGTAACTGGCATTATTTAATGAATTTCTAGTTTTACTGCTGCTCACAGAAAATGTACACCCTGTCCGCTCGAGAGAGAGAGAGAGAGAGAGAAACATACTTCAAGATTATCAGCTTTTCCCCGTCATGCTATCATTTTGCCTCAACTGTTCGCTTTTTCCCCCGCAAATATGCATTCGCTTGCCACTTTTTACAAAATTTTCCTTTAGAAAATTCTATACAAAAAAAAGAAAATAGGCCGATGACAGCAGGAAATTGACTCATGGGGGATTGTCAACCTGTTACGTGAGTTCAGAGACTAGACTGTGACTGCAACCTGCAAAAATTGTGCATGTTGTGTGACAATAGCAACGCCAGCAGACAGCTCTGCACGTGCGCACGCGTGTGTGTGTGTGTGTGTGTGCGCGCGCGCGCGTGCATGCGTGCGTGTGTGTTGTTGTTGTTGCTAGAGTTGAGTCCATTGAGCAAATTCAGAAGAAAACGGCAGGAATTTGACGTGCACATAAATGTGCAAGGATTCTGATGAGTTGGGGAGGGGGGGGTTGCTCCTTGGCTAGAGCTCTGAGGTTCACCAATGGTGACATTTTGTATATGCGACCGATTTTTGCCCACCACGAAGATAGCCGCATTTCGACTTGGGGGATGTATGCTGGTCATGTTCGTGTTTCCGTAACCCACCAAACGCTGGCATGAACTACAGGATATCTAGCGTGCATTCTTGATCCTCTGCATGTGTATACACGCAAGGGGATTTAAGGCACTGGCAGGTCTGTACTTGAGGTTGACCTGGGAGATCGTAAAAATCCCCACCCTTAACTCACCAGATGCCGCTGAGATTCAAACCCACGACTTCAAGGACCCGTTGAGATTGAAATCGAACTATTAACCACTCGGCTATAGCGTCCCTCTAAAGGCCTTTTTTTTCATTATTTCTACGTCATCCCTATTCCAGTAGAAACATTGTATGTCGTTGTTGTTATGTTCATCGCCCAGCAGCTGGTGTTTTTGGTGTCCTACACTGATTACTTTCCTTGCTGTTGAAACAGATTGAGAATGCGGCCAGATTTTTTTTTTAATGTTATGTAGTGCGCTATAAATTGTCCTTAATTCTCTTCGAAACAGTTTGAAATCAGTTTGATAGGTTTGTACCTCATTAAGTGAGTCACGAAGCTCCTGTACATTTTCGTATCCTTAGGAAGAAGGGGAAAAAAACAAGAAATATGGAACATATATTGTGTGCGCTGATGGCGCCCTGAGCCAATTAAGTGTTGACTGAGTTACTGTGGTTTGATCTAAGCCAGAAGCGGGCTTATTTGTTAGGTTGTGTGACTTGAAGGAACTGGGGAAGGTTTTTAAAAGTTATGGCAGGCGACTGCATGCATCATTTGGTAGTTTGGTTTTTAAGAGTTTTCCTTAACTAGAATAGTTGGTGTGGAATTTGCTAAAGTTAGGCAGACATTGCTTGTGCCTTTAGCTGTAACTTAACTATAGATGAACTGTGAAATAGTAGTGATGCTATGCTTCAAGACAGGTATGTTCATTAATGCGTATTATTATCATCTATCTATCTGTGTGTGTGTGTGTGTGTGTGTGTGTGTGTGTGTGTGTGTGTGTGTGTGTGTTGTGTGTGTGTGTGTGTGTGTGTGTGTGTGTGTGGTGTGTGAACGTACATTCCTGCGTATTTGCCTTCGAGCATTGTGTAATATTGCAGGTATGCGTTCAAGCATGCATATATGTGTGTACGTGCGTTCGCGTGTTTGCATCTGAGTGTCTACGGAAAACAGGGTTGGAGGTGGGGTAATAGGGACCTACGTAAGTACCAGTGTACGTGCTTGCTCCATAGCCATATGCGCGACTATTTATCAGTAGTTTGAGTGTGTGTGTGTGTGTGTGTGGTGTGTGGTGTGTGTGTGTGTGTGTTGTGATGTGAGTGTGTGTGTAAAATGGGGGGGGGTCACGCGTTTGCAGTCATGTACATGTATGCGTGTTGCCCGCGGCCAAGCCCTATTTGTGTGTTTTAGCCAATTCTCTGTAGTTGTGCGTATAATCTGTTTTTAAGCTTCTCCATATGGTTTCACTGTGGCACGAGTAATCTAGTTTTCTCTGGGATTTTTTTGTTTATACCTTTTTTTTTCTCCAAAAACCCCATGTGCACGATAAAATCTCCCATCTCTGAAGCCATCAAACTCTGGAAGCTTGCGGCTTGAAGGCGTAGTAAGGCTGCTTGTGTGAGGGGATAAAAGAAAACAGGGTAATAATATCGGCAACATCCTAACGTACTTAGACACGCAAGAAAAACACTCCGCCGCCGGGGTGACTCGGAAACAGAGCGGTAAAGATGTGTGTGATTACAGATTTGGAACGCGCAAAGTGTCGAAAAGCTGCGTGCACAGAAGATAGAGCTTTTGTTTTGGTTTGCTTCTTTCTTTCTTTCTTTCCTTTTCTTTCTTTCTTTCTTTCTTTTTCTTTCTTTCTTTCTTCTTGCTTGCTTGTTTGTTGTTGGTTATTCTTTATTGGATGGTGGATGGACAGAATGATTTGCAAGAGGAATCGGTCGTCTGGTGGTTAACACACACGTTTATAAAGCGAGAGGTCTTCGATTCAAACCCTGTTCAAATACCAACTTTCATCTCGTCCACAAGACCAGGAATGGTTGTCTGGGTGCTAGTCTTTTTGATTGAAACAAAACAGCTGATGTCTCGTGTGCATCAGCATGCATGTATCCACGTTAAAGAATCGACAGCAAGAAGGCTCCTCTCTCTCTGCTCTCTCTCTCTCTCTCTCTCTCTCTCTCTCTCTCTCTCTCTCTCTTCGTCTCTCTCTCTCTCTCTCTTCCTCCTCCTCTCCTCTCTCTCTCTCTCTCTCTCCTCTCTCTCTCTGTGGCAAATTCTGTGTGAAGAGAGCCCGTTTCAGAGAGAACCAAAATGATAATATTCCAGAAGACAGGAGTGGGATTTTTTAAGTGCCAGAAGGGGGGGGGGGGGGGGGAGGGGGGGGCTAGGTATAGTAGTTAGAGCTCGTAATCTAAAGCTCGAGCTCAAGCCACCTTCCAGGCTCCTGTTTTAGGGGATTGTCCTGGAGTTAACATACCTGTGGATGACTTTTGATGAATTGATCGATGGACTGATTGGGGAGACCGATGAATGAATTGATGCGTTGACTTATACAGCTAATGTTATATTATAGGGGGCTGTCCCGTGTTTCTGTCATATCAGCACGCTGCCTTCACTTAGGTTGATTGATGAATTGATGGATGGAATGAGTGACAGATGGATGGGTGGATGTGTTGATGAATTGACGGATGTATGTTGACTGATGTGGGCCAGTTCTGCCTCCCCGCCATCTCAACACACTTGTCTTCACGATTTGTGAATGATTGATGAATTGGCGGATGGAATGATTGACAGATGGATTGATGGATGTATTTCACTGCTTGTTACATTGTCATCATTCAGTACTGTTATCTACACATGACTTGTGATTGATTGATTGAAGAAGTGTGTTGATTGATGAAGTAGACAGATTGGTGGCTGTATTGCTGAATGGACGCTGTGACTGTTGCAGTGGGCCTGTTCTGTATCCCCATCACGGCGATACGCTATCTGCACCAGGTGTGGGTGTTTGGAGATTCATGTGTAAAACCACGGGCTATCTGCAAGGTGAGAATCTTACACACCTTTTTCTTCTTCATCTTCCATCCTTTGTTTTTCTTTTTCTTTTTTATTCTTTTACTTTCTTTTCATTGTGAGTAAGAATCATTGTTTGTTTACAAGGTATTTTTTTTTTACAGATTTTATTTTTTATACTTTTCCTTCTTTTATTTTTCTTCGTATATTTGATTGGCACTTACAATGAGAGAATGTAGATATTGTATTTCCTTACTTTTTTTTATCTTCCTTCCTTCCTTCTTCCTTACTTCCTCCTCCTCCTTTCCTTCCTTCCTTCCCTTCCCTTCCCTCTCCTTCCTTCCTTCCTTCCTTCTCTTCCCTTTCCCTCCTCCTTCCCTCCCTCCCTCCCTCCTTCCCTCCTTCCTTCCCTCCTCCCTCCTCTCCTCTCCCTCCCTCCTTCTTCCTTTCCTCCTTCCCCTTTCCTTCCCCTTCCTCCTCCTTCCCTCCCTCCTTCCTTCCTTCCTTCCTCCTCCTTCCTTCCTTCCTTCCTTCCTTCCTTCCTTCCTCCTTCCTTCCTTCCTTCCCTTCCCCTTCCTTCCTTCCTTCCTTCCTTCCTTCCTCCCTCCCTCCCTTTCCCCTCCTTCCTTCCTTCCCCTTCCCTCCCTCCTTCCTTCCTTCCTTCCCTCCCTCCTTCTTCCTTCCCTTCCCTTCCTTCTTCTTCCTTTTTCCCCTTCCCCTCCCTCCTCCCCTCCCTCCTCCCTCCTTCCTTCCTTCCTCCTTTTTTCCTTCCTTCCTTTCTTCCTTCCTTCCTCCTCCCTCCCTCCCTCCCTCCTTCTTCCCTTCCTTTCTTCCTTCCTGTTTTATTAAGCAACTGTTACCTGCAGCAGTGCAAGGAAAAACCCGAAAGGATTTTTTTTTTTCGTTGCTTAACTTTTAAATAATTTATTAACTGTTACTTTATTCCTGTCTTTTCTTTTCTTTGTTTTTTTGTACTACTTTCTTTCCTTTATTTGATAAAGCCACCTCCAGTTAGCCCCGTGGTGAAAATTGTAACAGCTCAGTTTTTTTTTTTGGTCTCTTCTGTGTTCTCTTTTTCTTTCAGGTATTCATTTTGTTTGTCTTTCGTGTCTAAAGATAGCTTGTTGTGTAGGATTTGTAAGGATTTATGACGTTCATTTTCTACCTTCCTTTCTAGGTTTTTCCTTTTCTTTTTCGCGAGTGCATATCCGCTGATCATCAGCAAAAAAAGTTTAGATATGTAAGGATTTTTTTCTTCTATTTTTTTTTCTGGGGATAGGGAGGGGGGGGGGGGTATTTGTTATGGGTTTTTTGGTGTTTGGGGGTGGTGAGGGGGAGAAAAGTAAGGTACATGTTATGGGTTTATTGTGTTGTTGTTTGTTGTGGGGGGGGGGGGGGGTTGGGGATGGGGGGGGGG
This sequence comes from Stramonita haemastoma, assembly GCA_030674155.1. Lineage (NCBI taxonomy): Eukaryota > Metazoa > Mollusca > Gastropoda > Neogastropoda > Muricidae > Stramonita > Stramonita haemastoma. The sequence continues at coordinate 3,549,860 of CM060323.1, forward strand.
GAGATCTCTCGAGGGAAGCTTGTTGGATTTCTTTTTCTTTTTAACGGTTCGTGATTACAAGACAAGCCAGATTCGTGACTAATTTGTTCCTTCTCTTTTCACATTTCTCTTTTTACTTTCTCTCCTCTCTGTGCAGAATTCTTGCCTCCTTGCGATGCCAGCTGCCACAGTCTGTCTTTGCTGCTGTCTTTTTTCTCTGCCCATTTTCTTTCGTGCGCAAAGTACTGTAGTTGGTCATCTCGACAAGATAACGGGCACTATCAGGACTTTTTTCTCCCCCTCCCCCCCCCCCCCCTCCTCCTCTTCCTCTCCCCTCTCTCTCCTCTCCTCTCTCTCTCTCTCTCTCTCTCTCTCTCTCTCCTCTCCTCTCCTCTCTCTCTCTCCTCCTCTCTCCTCTCTCCTCTCTCTCTCTCTCTCTCTCTCTCTTCTCTCTCTCTGTTCTCTGTCTGTCTGTCTCTCTCTCTTCTCACTCACTCACTCACTCTCTCTCTCTCTCTCTCTCTCTCATCTCTTCCTCTCTCTCTCTCTCTCTCTCTCTCTCTCTCTCTCTCTCTCTCTCTCTCTCTCTCTCTCTCCCTCCTCCCTCCCTCCCTCTCTCTCTCCTGGTTTTTTGCCCATGAGCGCGCGCGGGCACGAGCGTGTGTGTGTGTGTGTGTGAATCTGTGTGTGTGTGAATCTGTGTATGAATGTGTGTGTGTAAGTGTGTGTGAATGTAAGTGTTGTGTGTGTGTGTGTGTGTGTGTGTGTGTGTGTGTGTGTGTGTGTGTGTGTGTGTGTGTGTGTGTGTGTGTGTGTGTGTGTGTGTGAAACGATCCAGCTCTTGATGTAAAGATTGTTGCGTAAGGACTTCGGTTTTGTTTGGGAGAGGGGGGGGGGGCGGTTACCTGTTTCTTTTGGTTGGTTTTTTCCTATTTCTTTAGGGTTTTTTCCTCTTCTTTTCTTTCTTTCGTTATTTCTTTTTCTTCTTCATTTGTCTCAAGTTTTTTCTCGTTTTTTCTCCTTTATCTGTTTAGGGTATCTTTATTTATTCATTTAATTAGCGTCTTAGACACCACGACTTTGAGTTTTTCTCGTTCTTTCTCTGGCTTGTAGTTTTCCTTGTGGTGTCTCTGACTTTTAGTTTGACTTGTTCTTTCTCTCATCTTCTTTCTGTGTTCAGCCTGTGGTTGTTGATTTATTCAGTTCTTTATTAGCAGCTTTGGCCTCCCTTTCTTTTCCTGATGGGTTTTTTTTTTTTATTGAGGGAATGTGTGTGCATGAGCATGTGCATGTACGCACACTTTTTCTTCCACATAGATTTCCTTTATTGTATCCTGGAGTTCCATAAACTTGGGCATTTTTTTTTATCCTTGTTTCCTGGCCGTGTCTCCAATATATCATTCTCTCTCTTTGTTTCTCTGTCTCTGTCTCTTTTTCGCTGTAATTGTCGGTCTTTCTGTCCGTCTGTCTCTCTGTCTGTCTGTCTGTCTCTCTCTCTCTCTCTCTCTCTCTCTCTCTCTCTCTCTCTCTCTCTCTCTCTCTCTCTCTCTCTCTCTCCTCTCTCTCTCTCTTCTCTCTCATCTCTCTTCTCTCTCTCTCTCTCTCTCTCTCTCTCTGCTGCATGCATGCATGCATGTGTGTGCATGTGTGGGCGTGTGTTTGTGTGTGTGTGTGTGCGTGCGCGCGCGCGTGTGCGTGTTGTCGAGTCAAAATGAGCTTTGTTGAGAGTAAAAGATTAAGCTAACACAACTTTTTCTTTTCTTTTTTTTTGGGGGGGGGATATCATGTCCTCACCAAAAAAACTGATAAAAAAAACTGACTTACAAATTTTTACACACAAACAAAAAAAAATGTCATCTATGGGTAGAGAAAATTTACATAAAAAACGGAAATTGGAAATGAGAGAAAAACCTATCACTCAGAATAAGGAAGAAAAAAAAGTCCGACATACGCTTTATTCAATTTTGTAGGTGTGTGGGTGTGCGTGCGTGCGTGTGTGTTGTGTGTGTGGTGTGCGCAATTTTTGTGGACACGGATGTTGTGATCATCGTGACTGTGCCGAACGGGGAACTTATTTTTGCCGTTACTGTGCTAGATAGACATCCCTGTTGATGCTGCTGTGCTGGACACTGGAGCTATTGTTGTCCATAACTCTGCTGAATATGGATGGTATTATTACTGTTGTTACTCTGCTGGACACGTGTGATATTGTTGTCCTTAACTCTGCTGAATATGGATGGTATTATTACTGTTGTTACTCTGCTGGTCACGTGTGATATTGTTGTCCTTAACTCTGCTGAATATGGATGATATTATTATTGTTGTCACTGTGCTGGACACGTTGCGTGCTATTGTTGTCTTTAACTCTGCTGAATATGGATGTTATTGTTGTCACTGTTCTGGACATTGGAGCTATTGTTGTCCTGAACTCTGCTGAATATGGATGATGTTATTACTGTTGTCACTGTGCTAGACACTGGAGCTATTGTTGTTAACTCTGCTGAATATGGATGTTGTCATTGTTGTCACTGTGCTGGACACTGGAGCTGTTGTTGTTAACTCTGTTGAATATGGATGATGTTATTACTGTTGGCACTGTGCTGGACACTGAAGCTGTTGTTGTCCTGAACTCTGCTGAATATGGATGGTATTATTATTGTTGTCGCTGTGCTGGACACGTGTGCTATTGTTAACAGCTGAATATGGATGATGTTGTTATTGTTGTCACTGTTCTGGACACTGGAGCTATTGTTGTCCTGAAATCTGCTGAATATGGATGTTGTTATTGCTGTCCCTGAGATGGACCTGAGCGTTGTCATTGTGGTGGAGAAGGATGTTATGGTTGTAGTTATGACGAACAAGAATAATATCAGAATTGTGATCGTGCTGAACATACTGGTGGTGGTGATGGTTGGGGTGGGGGGGGTGGGGAGGGGGTTTACCATTATTGTTGTTTCGACGATGCTAATGATAAAGATCATGATAAATATCGACATCGTTGTGGTTGTCTTTTTTTTTCTTTTTCTTTTTTTCTTTATATTTATATATATATATATATATATATATATATATATATATATATATATATATATATATATATATATTATAACGGAATAAGCACAGAGATACGATAAACGGGCATTCGTGCTCAAAACCCATGATTGATCAAGACCACCCCCCCCCCCCCCCCCCCCCCCCTCCCCCCATATCATTGCAATGAGGATCAAATAATGGGGATGATGATGTAACGATACTATTTTTACAGCCAGTTCCCCGTGTGTGTACGCACTTTGGTAAAGTTTGTCATCTTGTTCCCGCGGGCAGGGATCAGCATCGTGTCCAGTGTGCTGACCATCGTGTGCATGGCAGCTGACCGCTACTTTGCCATTCTGCGGCCCATGAGGAACCGCCAGGTGTTTTCTGTCAGGAGGGTCCGTTACCTGGTAGTCCTCACCTGGATGCTGGCTGCCCTCATCGTCCTCCCCCTCCTCCTCGTCCGCAGGGTAAGGTGGAGGGGGTGGGGGTGTAGGGGGGTGTTGGGGACGTGGGGGGGGGGGGTGGACGGGGGGGGGTTGAGGGGGTAAAGGGGTGGATTGGGAAGAGTTGGGTTTATGTGTGTGTGGGTGAAGGTGTGTGCGTGGGGGGGGGGGGGGTGCGTGGGTGTGAAAGGGGTGGTGTGTGTGTGTGAAAGGTGTGTGTGGTGTGAAAGGGTGTGTGTGTGTGGGTGTGTGTGTGTGTGTGTGAAAGGGTGTGTGTGTGTGTGTGTGTGTGTGTGGGTGAGTGAGTGAGTGAGTGAGTGCGTGCGTGCGTGTGTGTGTTTTATCTATTATTTATTTATTTATTCTTTTATATCGAAGATAATAGAATAGGCGCTTATGTACTTTTTTTTACAACCAATGTGTATGCGGTTTTGTCAATTTTGTCATCCGTTCCCACCTGCACAATTAC
>CM060323.1:3561286-3603786 GCA_030674155.1 Stramonita haemastoma
CGGCGCCTGGCGCTGATGATGGTGCTGGTGTCGGTGCTGTATATGATGATGACGATAACAATGACGATGATGATTTTGCAGGTGGTGACCAGACGGCGCCTGGCGCTGATGATGGTGCTGGTGTCGGTGCTGTATATGATGATGACGATAACAATGACGATGATGATTTTGCAGGTGGTGACCAGACGGCGCCTGGCGCTGATGATGGTGCTGGTGTCGGTGCTGTTCGCGGTGTGCTGGCTGCCCTACTCGCTGGTCAGCCTGTGCCTGACCTTTCACCCGCAGCCGTGGCCTGGCTGATGGCGGTGTACCCCTTCAGCCTGCTGGTGGCGCACTCCAACTCGGCCCTCAACCCCCTGCTCTACGGCTTCATGCACCGCGGCTTCCAGCACGTCGCCCTCAGGCTCCTCTGCTGCAGGTGGGCCCGCCTCTTCAGGAAGGTGAGCATCTCTGGGGTGTGGGGGATGTAAGAGCGTGGGGGTGTTTTAGCATTATTTTATTTATTTATTATTTTACATCGAGGATAATGGAATAAGCAATCATATGCTTTTTTACATCCAGTCTCCGTGTGCATGCAGTTTAGTAAATGTCATCTGTTCCACCGGCACACGATAGCCTAGTCTTAAGAAAAGCGGAACAGGATTTAACGTGTGCGCAAGATGTTCTGCGTGCGTTCGCACACGGGGCCTCGGTTTATAGTCTCATGCATCCGAAAGACTTTTGGGGGAAGTGGAGTCAGCACTGTGCGTTTGTGTGTGTATGTGTGTGTGTGTGTGTGTGCGTGTGTGTGTGTGTGTGTGTGCGTGTGTGTGTGTGTGTGTGTGTGGTGTTGTTGTTGTTGTTGTTTAATTTAGAGTCTATTCACACTTGGTGATATTAGACTAAATGAGTGTGTGGGTGGGTAAGTTGGTGATTCAGATTCTGATTCAGAATATTTATTGCCATTTAAGTCATGCAGACCTATTTGTCATAACAAAACAAACTCTTGTCTATGTGTGCGTGCGTGCGCGCACAGTCTGTGTGTGTGTGTGTGTGTGTGTGTGTGTGTGTGTGTGTGTGTGTGTGTGTGTGTGTGTGTGTTGTGTGTGTTTGTGTGTGTGTGTGTTGTCAAAGTCAACTTTTTAGTTTCAAATGGTACTTTGAATAAGCATTGTTTGCTTTTTTTTCATCAATATTTATCTACAACATGATTAACGGCAAACTTTAAAAAATAAGATATACCTATAAGAAAAAAAACAAACAAGCAAAATAGTATGCACCCAAAACACACGCCCACATAAGCACTTACGCACGCAATCGCGAGCTAGAGCACACCATTCAGATTGTGTGTGTGTGTGTGTCTGTCTGTCTGTCTGTCTCTCTCTCTCTCTCTCTCTCTCTCCTCTCTCTCTCTCTCTCTCTCTCTCCTCTCTCTCTCTCTTCTCTCTCTCTCTCTCCTCTTCTTCTCTCTCTCTCTCTGTCTGTGTGTGCGTGCGTGCGTGCGTGCGCGCGCTCCCATGTGTTGCTGTGTGTGTGTGTGCGTGCGTGTGTGTGCGTGCGTGTGGCGTGTGTGCGTGCGTGCGTGGTGTGTGTGTGTGTGTGTGTCCCCAGGGCACGGTCAGCAGCCAGCAGTCGGAGCGCACCCAGCTGCAGGGGTCCCTGCGCAACTCGCACCGAGACAGCGCCCGCCGAGACCGCGCCCCCACCCCCTCCTTCACCCCCACCCCCACCCCCGACCAGCAGGTCAACGCCGTGTGACGTCACCACGCGCACTGACGTTATAGTATCGTACACCGTTGATGTCACAAAAGGGGACATACTGCCGTGCCCCCACCCGTGATGTCATCGCTCAGTGACGTCACCACGCTCGCTGACGTTATATTATTATTATACACCGTTGATATCACAAAAGTGGACATGCTGCCGTGCCCCCATCCGTGATGTCATCGCTCAGTAACGTTATATTATTATACACCGTTGATGTCACAAAAGGTTGACATACTGCCGTGCCCCCATCCGTGACGTCATCGCTCAGTGACGTCACACCAACCCCTCTGCCATTCTCATCCCTTCCCCCTGCTTTGAGAGTTGGGGTCCTCCCTGCTGATTGTTGACAGGAAGAAAAAAAATGACATCAGGAGAACGTGATGCGTCATCGTGTTTGGTGACGTCGTTTGATATGATGAAAATGACGGTGGTTTCTCCTGGGACATCATCAAACTATTTTTTTTTGAGTGTTCGAGCCATGATGCCCAAATTTATATCGTTACTTTTTTTTTTTTTTTGCTGCCTCTGAAAAGTTTGAATTTTGTTGGTTGTTGTTTTTTTTTGTTCAGTGTTAACGACGAAGGTGGATATGTGGTATAATCTGTATATATGGCCTCATGTCCACCTGAGTGTGCCCGAGTGACGACGTAAGAGCGGTGACGTAAATTGACACCAGATGGAGTGCCATAGTGACGTCAGTTGTGTAGTGATGACGGAAGGCTGCTGAAGTGTGGGCTTTCTCTCTTTGACAGTGTTGGTGGGGTAGTGTGTGTGTGTGTACGTGTGTGTGTGTACGTGTGTGTGTGTGTCGTGTGTGTGTGTACGTGTGTGTGTGTACGTGTGTGTGTGTGTGTGTGTGTGTTCCGGGGGGTGGGTGGGGATATGGAAAGGAGAGGCCCGTGAAAGGATTGGTGATTTCATTTTTGTGATCATAATTATTGATGCCAGGAGTTTTGCGTGGCATGGACAGATGTACATTGTGTCTGTGTGTGAATAGTGTGTGTGTGTGTGTGTGTGTGTGTTTTGTGTGCGTTTTGTGTGCGTTTTGTGTGTATGTGTGTTACAGAGAAAGAGAGAGAGAGAGAGAGAGAGAGAGAGAGAGAGAGAGAGAGAGAGAGAGAGAGAATTCTGAGCTCTGAAAAAAAATATATTCATAAAGAGGCCGTTAGTCCATACAGGAAAGGAGTTGGTGATTAAACCAGTGTTTAATGATAAGAAAACACGGTGGTAAAGTACACCTGTGACAAACGAATGCACACAAACCCACCGTGTGTGTGTGTTGTGGGGGGGGGGGGGGGGGGGGGAACTTCTACCCGAAAGTACAAACAAGGTCATGAAGTAATGATATGATTTTAATCTAAAAGCTTCGCATAAATTTCTAAACGCTAAATTGCTAGTATCAGGATTACCATACTTAGGAGCGTCTAGGGACAGCCTAAAGCAAAATGTACTTTGTCTTCTGCTGCTTCGTGACATAAAGAGCAGGTTGTATCTGATCCACTAACCAATCTGCAGCGGTACTAAGTTTAGGAACATAGGCTGACAAATCCATTCTGAATGTAGCCGTCTTTTATTTTTAATGCACCTCGTCAAACACAGAGAGAGAGAGAGAGAGAGAGAGAGAGAGAGAGAGAGAGAGAGAGAGAGAGAGAGAGAGAGAGAGAGAGAGAATGAATGAATGAATGAATGAATGAATGAATGAATAATCTTTATTTTTCAAGGGTTACAGAGTAACCACACAGAGAGAGTGAGTGAGGGGGTGGGGGCATCGCGCTAGTTGCCTCTCTTACCGTGCAGAAATGGTAATTTTGTTTTTCAAAGACAAGAAGCCAATTTATGATTAAACTCACAACGCAGAAAAAAAAGTTGATTGTTTTAAAGTCTTATTTTTCTTACTTCCAATAGAGACAGAATAATTTTCTTTGTTTAAGACACCCAATGGGCTGAATCTACAAGTCCCAAAAATTAGAACAAAGCAAGGTTTTGTCACGCATCACTGCAAAAGCAATCCGGGGATTGGTGGTCTAGAGGTAACGCCCCTGCCAGAAGGCGAAAAGTCCGGGTCGGAAGTGTGCAGTGGTTTGATCCTGTTTGAACCCAAAACTTTTCCCCCATCCATTAGATAATGAGTGGTGGTCTGGGTGCTAGTCTTTCGGATGAGACGATAAACCGAGTCCCAGTGTTACGCAAAATTGTTTAGCGCACGGTAAAGAACCCACGGCAACAAGAAAGTTGTCCTGGCAAAATTCTGAAGAAACAAATACCGTTGCAGGGCAGGAAAAGAAACAACAATATGTGCGCTGCTCTTGTGGCGACGCTCTCTCCCCGGGGAGAGCAGCCCAAATTTCGCGCAGAGAAATCTGCCGTGATTAGGATTAAAAGTGATATATAATAGCTACGTTCTGGAAAATGGAAATATTCACTTTTGTTAAAGTGACTAGGAAGGAATATCATTTTAAAGGTGTGTCTTTGAAAATTATTTTACGTGGGCGGATTCATTGTTATGTGTATCTGTGTTGTGGATAGGTGTATTGCTGTTCTGAGTTTTGTAGCTTGATGTGTGTCTGTGCACACACAGAGGTTTGGAGAGAGAGAGAGAGAGAGAGAGTGTGTGTGTGTGTATGTGTGTGTGTGTGTTGTGCGCGCGCGTTGTGTGTGTGTGTGTGTGTGTTTGTGTGTGTATGCATTGCTATGTATATGGTGCATGTAGTGCAGTAACTTTTGTCAGAAGTGCAGTTTAAAAAGAATCCTTACCATTGTTACCAAACGTTATTAGATTTTCTTTAAAAAGCAATAACTTTTTTTTTCAGTGAACCGGTGAAACGAAAAAGCACACCATGCTTGCAGTTTGCCTTAACAGTAGAAACTCTTTGTTAAATGATACACAGTTGTGAAAAGAAACTCAGCAGTAATGTGTACTGTGCCTTGACATAGCTCCAGTGTCATTAAAGCAGTCCTCTCTCTCTTCTCTCTCTCTCTCTCTCTCTCTCTCTCTCTCTCTCTCTCTCTCTTCTCTCTCTCTCTCTCTCTCTCTCTCTCTATTATATATATAACATACATACATACATACATACATACATACATACACACACACACACACACACACACACACACACACACACACCACACACACAACACACACACACATACATACATACATACATACATACATACATAATGAATAGTTCTTTAGGAAATTTGTTATAGTTTAAGTCATACTAGCAATTGTTATGTATTTACTTGTTGTATCACTGTTTAGCCTATTCTGTGTACTGTATATATTATTAAGAAAAAGACACCCATTTTACTGCACACATCCATCAACATAATAGACCTTCCCTTCCCTTCCATCGTCTAATATCACTTTTGAGTGAACAGACGTAAAATCGAAGCAACAACATACATACACACACACACACACACACACACACACACACACACACACACACACACACACACACACACACACACACACACAGATATTGTGTTTGGTTGGTTTGGGGGGAGGAGGGGTGGTTGTTGTTTCTTGGCTAGAACTCCGAGGTTCACTAATTGTAAGAGTTTTGCGCAATGGGACTGTTAAGATGGCTGCCTTTCAATTCCGGGGGGATGTCTTTAACACACCAGTATACTTGCTGTTATTGTTTTTTAACGTACTTTTTGTCATCCGTTCTTACCACCTCTTCCATAAAGTAGACTGGGTTTTAACGTGTGCGCAAGATGTTCAGCATGCATTCGCCCACGGGGTCTTGGTTTATTGTCTCCTCAGAAGGGCTTTTGGGGCAGTGGAGCGATTACTGATTTTAACTCCAGGGGGAAATTTCCCTTGAACGGACGTAACGGTAGTTACTCAAACCCAGGCTCGATCCTGGGCCATCAGATTGTGAAGGCAACGTTCTAACCACTAGTCTTCCCCATCCCCAACCCCCACCACTGTGATTGAAAAGTGGTCATCTATACAAAGAGGTTGAAAATGATTTTTTAAAAAAAGGTTATAGTAGTAGTGATAGCAGTAAGTATATAAAGTACATAGCGCTGAATTTTGTTTATGGTGATAAAAATTAACAGTGGTAGCAGTGGTATTATAATGATGAGAAGAAAAATGAAATTATAATGATAACATAACGATTACGGTAATAGTAATGACGATGATGACTGTGAATGCATAGTGCTAAAGTTTTTGTTTACAGAAATGATGAAAGTATTTCTACATCAAACATGTGCATGGGTATCAATGACATGCAGTCATTAACATCATACAAACGTCCACATAAATCAGCTGCAGGCATAATCATTCTACTATGGGGAAAATAATAATCGTAGCAGGTTAGGGGGGTGGGATGGGGGGATTGTTGTCCCTTCTTTCTTACACCTGCTATAGTTTTGTTGCTTTTTTAATTCAGCTTTGGTTTTTGGCTTTTGTGTATGTAAATGTGTTGGGGTTTTTTTGTCTTTGACTCAGAAAAAGATATAGCTATTATTTTACTGTGTGGCTTTTTGGAATAAATCTTTTCTTTTTATTTTAATCATTGGTACTGGTGAAAAAAGAACAGTTAAACACGGATGACATATTTCTTATTATAAAATGTGTGTGTGTGTGTGTGTGTTGTGTGTGTGTGTGTGTGTGTGTGTGTGTGTGTGTGTGTTGTGTGTGTGTTCTTAGACTAATTGACATAATATGTTGGAGGGCATACTTGTATGTATTGCATGTTTTGTTTTGAGAGAGAGAGAAAGAGAGAGAGAGAGAGAGAGAGAGAGAGAGAGAGAGAGAGAGAGAGAGAGAGAGGAGAGAGAGAGAGAGAGGAGAGAGAGAGATTAACAGACTTGACTCTTCACGAGAATTTTCTGTCCATGTTTGTTTGTTGTTGTTTTTTGGGGGGGTTGTTGGCGTGACCTAGACTGGGTTTGCAGTGGGTGTTGACAAGCCCTGTGATGTTACCCATGAAGGAAGGGTCTCCCTCCACCTCTGGGCTGCACTGTGTGTGGCGGGGGGGGGGGGGGGGGGGGGGGGGGACTTTGACTTGCTGTTGATGACATTGTGGTGATGATTGTGATTTCTCTACTGTAACTGATGATGTGCCTAAGAACACATGGCCTACCTTTTTAGTGATGATCTCTATGTCAATGTTATATATTATTGAACATGTCAGAGTTGAATAATTATAGGAGGGCTGATCCAACAGTTCACTGTCTGACTGTGAAGGAAAGAGATGTGGCTACATCATGTGCAGAATAGGACGCGTAAGTGCATGCACTGCTGTTTTGAATGTTTCTCAGTTCTTCGTTTATTTATTTTATTTGTTCTTTTATTTCGAGGGTAACGGAGTAAACACTCGTATGCTTTTCTTTAAATTCAGCCCTCGTATGCATGCCGTTGTTTAAAAATGTTGTCATTCGCTTCTGTTATTGACGCGGACTGCTTGAACACATGGCATGATTACAGTGGATCGGTGGTCAAACCAGAATGCACGTATCTGAAAAACAGGAGGTTTGGGGGGGGGGATCTTTGCTGAAAGCTTAAGTTTACCTCCCCCACCCACCCCCTCTCCAAGAGTAGTAACCAGAGTGCTAGTCTTTTAGGATGTGACTTAAGACTGAAGACCTGTGTGCAACATACTGTTTAACATGTGCAAGAACCCACAGCATGAAGAGATTTATTTGTCCCTGACAAAAGTTGTAGGGGATGTTCAGATCACTCTGACCCCGCAACTAGACGGGAGGGGGAAAGATTCTGTTCCAAATTGAAGCCACTGTGTGGGTCATCCTGCTGACCTAGAGGCCTCTTCAGGGCTGTTTCCTCCCTGACCAGTCAGTTAAGCCCAGGTCAGAACTATTGGGCATCTATTGGGCATCGGTCTACAACTAAAACACCTAAAACCAAAGTCAGAAACAAGCTGTCAGTGAACATTTAGTGCAAAAGAGACAAAAGAAAGCTTTCGGGCATGATGGCTTTACGTATCCGACACAGTTGTGTGGAATTCGATCTTTATTCTTTAAAAAAAAAAAAAGAAGTTGATTTTCTATTATTATTTTTAGAAAGTCTGTTTAATCAAGAGACGTCCAAACTGCTGCTAGAGGACTGAGGCCAAAGCAGGTGAGAGGTTAAAGGCTGTGTCTGTTCCTTCATAATCCACCTGGACTGTTGGATCCGCCCTCTGGTTAAAAACTGAACCTGAGCTTTGTTTTTGTTGGAATGGGGAAGGTGGGAGTTATTTTTGTGGTATCTCTGTACATACTGTTGTTTTATGGGTCATGTTTATACTAGGGTTTTTTTTCATATGTGATATGTATACGGTTTCATGTTTATATCAAATCTTTATTATTATCAACCGAAATGTCAACACAGTGGAACCTGCTTTACACCAGTCTGGGTAGCGTTAACAACCAGTAACTTTTGCATTCCTGAAAAAAAAACCATAGATGACGTGAAAGTTTTAACGCCAAATTTTCCCCACAGAAATGTTAAGGTCCAGCAGTGGTCAGTTAATTTAACGCCGCCAGCAAAAAAAAAAAAAGTCAGTCAGTTTGGAAAATGCTTTTTCGTGAAATAGCTGGCACGACCACACACTTCCACCTCATGTTTTCAGTTTGTGGATAAAACACTGCTGCGCACTTAGCCTACAGTGGCAATTTTCAAAGATCTTTGTTCGTTTCTGTCAGCGACTGTGCGTGTACAGTGTTTCACATTGGAGGCGGACATGAAGTTCTTACCACATTTGGCTCACACACACACCCTCCCCCTCCCAAAGAGAAAAATATGGACACCAGAATTCTAACTGAGACATAGAGACTAATCGGATCAGTGACACGGGGGCAATATTGGTACAGTTCCAGAAGCATTACCATCCCTACAGGATGCTCAGCATGCCTGTCAGTGAATGTGGTGCCACACAAATGTCATAATTCTACATTTCATTTACCCCACAGTCGGAATGCAGCTATCTTAATGGTGGATAGGAACGGTCGCATATATGCAAAATCTCACCATTGGTAAACCTCGGGACTCTAGCTGAGGAACGGAAAAAGAAAATTCATTATTATTTAATTGTAAAAAGGTAAAGGTGTTCCCATAACCTATGTGATCATTGGGATCGAGATATCGGAGACCTCGGCTTCTCTAGGGGCCAGCATATTGAGGGCGGCGCCCATCTCCTCTCCCCCGCTGCTTTACCTTCCCTGACCCTAAAGAGGCAGGTACCCATTTACAGTTTGGTGGACTGGATGACTGTACTGAAGCCAAGGCGCGCAAACGGTCACCCATCTATTTGGTAACCACGCTCGATGCTGCTTAACCTTAGCTTGGGGAAAGCGAGCGCTCTCACCACTGAGCTATCCCACCCCCGTCATTATCATTTAACAACAGTGATCATATTAATTTTGTGGCCTAGCTTTTGGATCAAACGAGAGAAGCTGGGAGGCATGTCAGCTTTGTTGTGATGTGAGTGACAACTTTGGTGTGTACACGGCTGTTCAACAATAAGCAAGAGCATCCTGAAATCATCAAAAGGAATGTTGCAGTGTTTGTCTCGGCTGTGTAACATCCCTCTAACTGCAACACACTTCTGAGGTTATTTTTCTTAACATCTTTTGGTAGGGGGTTGTGGGGGTTGTTTTTGCTTGTTTATTGTTTTTGTTTGGGGAATTTTTTTCTTTTTCTTCTTTTTTTTGGGGAGAGGGTTCATTATCAGAGTGGATTTTCTCTTTCATGATACTGGTGTTCAGTAGGTTCCACTGTGTTTGACGTATAAGAATAGAGGGGGGAAATGGCTGGATTCCACTCATATACCCTGATTGATATGTTCTTATTAATATGACATGAATTTTGGTGTTTTGTTGATATTTTTAATTTGGGGATGTGTATTATACAGCTAGGTTACAATGTCATATTAGCGCATAAGGAGTGTATCTTACAGCACTCGAGATAGAGCCTATAACAGGTTTGCCATAATGGTAATTTTGAACGGGGTACAGTATACAAACCAAAACAGGGAATTATTCAGCACGGGGTGTGTGTGTATGTTACTATGTCAAACGTGTGCGTACGGTTTGATGCAGTACAGTTACACGTGTACTATGTCCAACTTCCATGTGCCAATCTGATTGCTGCACGGAATGGGAGATGACACGTTAGATTCAGTTTAGACTATGGATACTGTTGAGCAAGGAGGGGAGAGAGAGAGAGAGAGAGAGAGAGAGAGAGAGAGAGGAGAGAGAGAGAGAGAGAGAGAGATTCAGACGCTTCTAGGTTTGTTTTGGGTTTTTTTATTTATGCTCAAGGGGGAAAAGGATAGGTCAATAATTTTTATGAAGATTGATGCCTGAGGGAGGGAGGGGAGATAACTTGTAGTGGTGTAGATAGTGATTATTAGATTAAGAATTTTCAGGTAAATATGAGAATATTGCAGGGGGATGTTGGGGGGGGGGGTGGAGGATGTTGCATATAGTACTAGGATGAAGGGCAAAAATCATGAGCTTGGAGACAGGCTATTTCTCCGTAAAGTTTGTTTCCCCGGAGTTTTCGCCACCCACCCCATTCATACATACACACATACATGATTATGAATAAATGAATTGTTTTCTTCAGTTTGTTGCCAGTTTTTTGTTTCATTTGCATGTGTGTTCACGTACAATATTCGTTTGGCAATGACGATTATCATGTACTCTATTCATATCAAACTGTGATTTACTCGATATCAACAGAAAGGTTGGTGTTTATCACCTTTCAAGACTATAATTATGCTCAGCTTAAAAAATGGCATAGCTTTCAAGTAAGTATGTTAAAATTAGCCGTCAGTGTTGTGCAGCCTTCAAACTAGTCCTATAACACTAACGTCATGTTCTGCAGTCTTTTTTTTTATCAGGATGTCATCATTTATTGCTTCTCATACACAAACAACAAACGAGAAAAAAAAGTCAAAACAAAAGCTAGCGAAAAAACATTTTGCCAAACAAAAAGAAGCTATAATGATAATCGATCTATTGAAGAAGAGAGAGAGAGAGAGAGAGAGAGAGAGAGAGAGAAGAGAGAAATTATGTATATAGATATATATAGATATATATACATATAGATATATATACATACAGATATATATATATATATATATATACATAATATAACACAAAAGCAAAGACCTTGTTCAAATGTCATGAAGAAAAAAGTTGCAAAAAAAATATATTTTACCACAATGAAAAATTTATCTTCAAAAATTGCCTTTACAACAAAAACAAAGGCCTGGTTCGAATGAAGAAACAAGTTGCCAAAAACAAAACAAAACAAAAAAACTCTGAAAATGCATCTCTCCAAATAATCTACAGAGCAAAAAAGCAAAGGCCTTGTTCCACGCCTACGACTTTGTTCCACAGTCTTTTTGTCTGGAATAGTGCGTCTTGTTTCCAGGGCAACAGTGGTTTCAGCAGTCAAGGAGAATTGGCAGGGTGAGCCAAGGCCTCAGCACAGCACAGCACAGCCCTGAAAACCCCTCAGATACAGATACAGATCATATAGACCGTGCTGAGTGCAAGAAGAATGCCGGAATCGAATACTTTAAAACCTCACTGGATTATATAATTATGCTGATATATATTTATATGTGTGTGGTGTGTGTGTGTGTGTGTGTGTGTGTGGTGTGTGTGACATTAAAATTATATGTATATATATATATATATATATATATATATATATTATATATATATATATATATATATTATATATATATATATATATATAATTATATATATATACTTTTTAAAAAATTCATTTCGTCGTTACAAAAGCATGTATGCATGACAAGCATTAGCATTGAGAATAAGCGTTAACTATTGCAGTCGCGTGTTCATGAATGCATACCAATATTGAAAGTTATAATCTATACAACGTTCAAATACCCTCATTCATATAATATGCATATAATGCCTACAAACATACAGACAGACAGACAGACAGACACACATACATACACACACATGCATACCTACATACATAGTACAATCACATGAATACATACATACATAAATACATACAAACATACATACATAAATATAAGCATTTGATACAATACATCACCTACATACCATGCCCTATAAAGCATACAGCAGGAAATGTAACAGTTGCTTTTTTCCCCTCTCCACTTAAAGTAAGACTTGTTTATGAGATCTTCTAAGATTTGGGCCTCTTTTTTCTTTCCCTTTCTTTTTTTTTTTATAGAGATGTGTGTTAATGGATTATCTATGTTTTATGTGACTATAAATAATGCTTTATAATGACTCCATTCCATTTCAAATTTCATAAGGTTATTTGCAATTCGTGCATTATACTGCTCGGTTTTAAACCTATTATGTAGCTGTGTTTGAAAACTAGAAAATGTTGGTATATGACTTTCAAGTTTGCTTCTGTAGATGTGTAACTTAGCAAGCAGCAGTATCAAATCAAAGGTCTTATCTGTTTTTATGCGTTGATCTATCCCCAAAACTGACTAAGTTACGGGAAAAAGTTATGTTACAAGCATTTGTGCATCGTTCTTTACATACATTTTCTAAGCTTGTCCAAAAGGCTCTAATATATTTACAGTCCCATAAAAAGTGTTCTATTGAGTTTCTGGCCTCATTACACACAGTACAAAATGTTGTATTCACTAAACCCATAGCGTTCAACACCACATTTGTAGCAATGATGCGGATAATGTGTATAGAATGTTCGAATGATATCTTATGTCCTGTGTTCAACAATTGAGTATCCCTGCATATTGAGAAACTTTGTGTTCTGTCTCTCCAATGCATATGCCTTTAATTGATGTATCTTCCTTTATCATTATAGCTAAGATCTCAGCACAAAGAATAAAGAAGTAAGTAGGGTGATAATGTTCTGCAGTCTTGACACTAGTCCTATAACACTAACGTCGTGTTCTGCAGTCTTTACACTAGTCCTGTAGCACTGAACGTCATGTTCTAGACCTGTCTTCACTAGTCCTGTAGCACTGACGTCATGTTCTGCAAGTCTTCACACTAGTCCTGTAACATTACGTCATGTTCTCTACAGAGTGTTCAGGCAAACGTCTGGCCGACACAGTGTCTACAGTATTTAAATTCAACAAAACTTCAGTCTAGGCCTGCTGCTGCTCTGCTCGTCAGAAATCAAATCAGTATCCCCACAGACTCTGTCATGAACTATAAGGTACTGTTCTTTTTTTTTTTTTTTAAATCCTGAAGTTGGAATGCGGCTACCTTCTGGTGGCCAAAACTGTCACACAGGTAAAAATCTCACCTTGGTGACTGAACCTGGAGCTGTGACTGAGGAATAGAACGGGGAAACGAACTTTGTAAGAAAAAAAATCTCCTCGTGAGATACGCTTCAAGGAGGAAGAAGGAGGGAGGGGAGGGGAAGACCAGATGACAAAAAGTTCGCTTTTGAACTACTAAAAAAATATCGAAGACAAAATCTGACCACAAGAGTTTGAAAATTTTAAAAAAACCACATGATCTTTTAACAATCCCTCCCCCCCCCCCCCCCCCCAAAAAAAAAAGAAGATATATATATGGGGGGGGGGGGGGGAGACAGGTAGTCTGTCTTGACACTCTGATCTTTGTTGGCAAGTTGTGATTTTTTTTTCTCTAAGATAGAGAGATGGGTGGTCCAGAGGTAACGCACCTCCCTAGAAAGCGAAAAGTCTGAGTTTGATCCTCGTTTGTGCCCCAAACTTTTCCCCCATCCACTAGACCGTGAGTGATGGTCCGGGTGCTAGCCTTTCGGAGGAGACGATAAACCGAAGTCCCGAGTCAACACGCATTTAGCGCATGTAAAAGAACTCACGGCAACAAGAGTTGTCCCTGGCAGAATTCTATAGAAAAGTGTCCCTCTGATAGGGAAACAAATATAGTTGCAGACAGGAGAAGATAGGCCTAATGGGTGGGGCTACTCTTGTAGTGACGTGCTTTCCACAAGGAGGCAGCCCGAATTTCATGCAGAGAAATCTGATGTGACTTCAAAGCGATACACAAATACAAATACATCAATTAATATTATGCAGTTCAGTGCCGACTTCAATCCACATCACCCCACAAAACGTAAGTGCTTCATTGCAGAGATCTTTGCAAAGTTTTTTTTTATTAAACCAACAGCTTATAACAAAAAAAAAACCCACTGCCGAAGAAAAGCAATGCAAAAGTCAATTCTGTGCATTTCATCGTATGGTAAAACATGAATCCGCCCTCATCCATTATCCAACAACAACAACAACAACATTTCAAACGTTTACCAAAAACTGAACCAAAGAAAACAAAAGTTGGCCTGACTAATATTATTTGCTACATGGTTTACTGAGGCTCAGTTACAGCACCAATGAAGAGTAAACAAGACATTTTACTTCGTCCTTGCGAGGCGACCATCCTCAACCAGGTGAGTCCCACGATGGCGGATAGGGGGCGGCCCCCAGATATCGGGGTTAGCTGTGAAAGCAGCCCCGGACCAAACTGGCGATGTTCCTATCAGGTCGGGACGGGACAACAGGTGGCTCTGTTGTCTCCATGAAATATCCCATGTGACCCATGACGGGAACATCCCATCACGCGATCAAGAGCCGCGATAAAAGCTCTGCCCCCTGGGCTCCCAGGGTAACAGGAGATAGGGGGGGGGGGGGATAACCCCGACAGAAACCATTGCATTGCTGATTGATACCACACACTCAGGAGAAAACTTTTTTTTTTAATCCTTCACAATAACATTAGTGGAAAACTTTGCAATAATTTTAGATGCTAAACTTTCCTGAACAGAATGAAAAACCTTTGGCCATAGAAACCACTACATATATATATATTATATATATATATATATATATATATATATATATATATATATGTGTATATATATATATATATATATATATATATATATATATATGATCGCCATGATATATATATATATAATATATATATATATATATATAGTATATACATATGTAGTGGTTTCTATGGCCAAGGTTTGACAAGATACAGCGATATATAAATTCCATATTATATATGTATACAATCGAATTTATATATCGCTGTATCTTGTAAAAGCAGATCATAGGGCTTGCATTCAGCCTATTCTTATATTCAACCAATCTGAAACAGTTTAAGAATCAAATTTGCACACACACACACACACACACACACACACACACACACACACACACACACACACACACACACCACACATTGCTAAAAGAGATTAAGTATCCCCCACTCCAACTTGAGAATAATAATATTACATGGAATTTATATAGCACTATCTTGCAAAAACAAATCAAAGCTCTTGCACTCGCACTCGACCCACACAACACACAAGCAACCAATGACAATAAATAGTTTTAGCAAATTCGAATTTACACACACACACACACACACACACACACACACACACAC
This sequence comes from Stramonita haemastoma, assembly GCA_030674155.1. Lineage (NCBI taxonomy): Eukaryota > Metazoa > Mollusca > Gastropoda > Neogastropoda > Muricidae > Stramonita > Stramonita haemastoma. The sequence continues at coordinate 3,576,431 of CM060323.1, forward strand.
ACACACACACACACACACACACACAAACTCGCGCGCGCGCGCGCGCACACACACTACACACACACACCACACCACACACACCACACACACACACACAACACACACACACACACACACACACACAACATTATAGAGGTTATACACTTTGGCAGGGTGAAAGGAATTTCAGATGTTGAAGGCAGGGACAAATGGAGATGGAAACAGAAGGAGAAAATCTTAGGTTTGAAACGAGTGTGTCTTGAGGTTGGATTTAAAAGTGTCATACGTAGTCTTTTACCGAAGGAAGAGAGGGAGTTCATTCCAGATTGATGGACCAGAAATAGAGAAAGAGCGGCGGCCAACGGTAGAGGTTGAATCTAGGTATACTTAAGGACAAAGTATCTGCAGCCGAGCGGAGGGAACGAGAAGGTGTGTACAGTGAAGACATTCACAGAGGTAGGAGGGTGCAGTTTTGTGGAGACATTTGTAACAGAGGGTACTGATCTTGTAGTTAACTCTCTGTGGTACGGGCGGCCAGTGGAGAGATTGCAAGAGAGGGGTAATGTGCTCAGATTTTTTTCTTTTTGAGGACCAGTCGAGCTGCAGAGTTTTGTATATGTTGGAGGGAGTGGATAGATGATGCTGGCAGACCAGCCAAAAGAGAATTGCAATAGTCCAGAGTGAAAGAATAAGAGAAGTGACAAGTTTGGATGTTGCATCAGTGGACGGTATTTTCGAATTGCACTAATATGTCGTAGTTGATAGTATCATGACTGACAGGTCTGGGTGATTAATTTTTGCATGGAGAGTGTGTCATCCATAACGACTCCTAAATACTTGACAGCACTGGATAGAGGACTGACGTATTGCCGAACTCTGTTGAAGTTGTTGTGATAGAAGACAGTTTGTGTTTGGTCCCTACAATCATGGCTTCAGTTTTATCTGCATTTAATTGTAACTTGTTCTGTATCATCCAGTGTTCGATATCTTGAAGGCAGTAGGACATATTTGTCAAGAGAGAAGGAAGATTTTCAGGAGTATCACTGCTTAGAATCTGAGAGTCGTCTGCATAAAAGTGACGGTTGATCTGATGACGGTTAATAACATGTGACAGGGGAGCAGTATAGAGAGTGAAGAGAACAGGGCCTAGAACAGATCCTAGAGGGACTAGCATTCTAGTTTGGTTGGTATGGAATGAATCTTGTTTACTGCCACAGTTTGGAATCGGTTCGTAAGGTACGAACTAAACAACCAGGTGAGGGCAGTGCCTTTAATACCGTGTTTTGGAGACGGGAGAGAAGAATTGAATGGTCTGTAGTGTCAAATGCTGCAGATAACTCGAGGAGAGTGAGAGGGGAGATTTTCCCTGAGTCAGAAGCATGTAGAAGGTGTTTAAGGTGTGCACTAGGGTGGTTTCGGTGCTGTGGTTGATGCGGTAGGCAGACTGGAACGGGGGAAGGAGACTATTGGAATGAAGATGGCTGTTGTGTTGTTTAGGAACAACTTTTTCAAGAACTTAGAGATAAAAGGTAGATTAGAAACAGGTCTATAATTCTTCATAGTGTTAGGTCAAGGTCGTGCTTTTTGAGTCGAGGTGTAACTATTGTAGTTTTAAGAGCTGGTGGAAAAAGCCCTGAAAGAAGAGATGAGTTTTCAATTTTCGTGATGGTGGGTATAAGCTGTGGAAGGCACTGAGTGAAAGAGAAGCAGGTATAGGATCAAGATCACATTATTTTATCGTCATTTCTTTCAAGATTGTCATGATTTCATTCTCGCTTGCTGGATGAAGGGAAAGGAGAGAAGTGCCAGTGAATTGGGGATCAGGAGGCACAGGTTGGAAAGAAGTCTGATCCAGTCTAGAACGAATGCTGCCGACTTTGTCAGAGAAGAAGGAAGAAGAAATAGCGAAAGGTTCAGAATGGCTGTAGGCGGTAGGCAGAGGACTTGCCTTATCAGATCCAAGAAGAGTTGAGGTGAGGGAAAAAAGAGATTTCATTGATGTAGTATTAAGAACTTGAGCAGAATAGAAAATTGTCATTGCTGAATGGATTACGGATTTTACTTTGTTTTCGTAAAAGCTGTCTGTTAATTTCATTTTTTATTTTTCGCCACTGCCGCTCTAGCTGTCGGTTTTGCACTTTGCAACCAGAATTTTGTGAGTGTACCATGGGCACAGGTCTACGCGCAGGAAAAGGTCAGTAGACGGTGCATGCTCATCGAGCAGTTGACTGAGAACATTATTGTAGTGTGTAGAAGGGTCAGTGTGGTCAGGAGTTGTGATAGACGTTCAGCAGCTTTTTCTTTTTGATAGGCTTTGCGATGTTGAGAAAGAAAAGAATGGCAGAATGATCAGAAACCAGTTCATTAGTGACGGATACAGATGTGATGAGATTTAGTGAGGCATCAGTGATGAGCCAGTCTAAGATCTGTATGTTGGTTCATTTACTAGCTGGGAAAGAGAGTGGTTGGACAAGGAAAGAGAAAGACGTTTGACATCGGGAGAAGACCAGTTTCTTGGGAGAGAGGCTGTAGTGATCAAGGAGGGACTGAAACTCTTGGTGGAAAACTGAAGATGTTAGATTGTTTTTACAGCTAGGAGGCAGACAGTACAGACAGCAGAAAGTAATAGAATGGCCTGGTTAGTTGAGGTTGAGTTTAGAGACTTCAAAAAAGAACTTAAAAAAGCACTGTTTGACATCAATTATTTTGACTTGATAATTGATTGTCATATAAATTCAGTATTTTCACAAGCAAACATATATTTAGAAGAATATTATTCAAACCATTTAAAAGTTTTTACAGATGGATCACAATCTTAAACAAAAATGCCTGTGCTTTATACATTGTACCAGATTTAAAATCGGAAAAGTTATGTCACCTTGAGAATATTTCAATGTTTACAGCAGAACTCGATTTTAGATAACTGTTTTGGGGATCATTTTTGTGTTGAATCCAAAACCAGTCATCAAAACCATCAGCTCTAAGCAAACAAAAGCTCGATCTGAACTAGTCATTGAGATTTATCCTTTGATTCATCTCCTCACCTTAAAAGGCTCAGATAATAACTTTTGTTGGATTTCATATCACTCTGGTGTATATCACAATGAAAAAAGTTTACTTTTTAACAAAAAGGGGGGGGGGGGGGGGGCAAAAAATCAATAGACGTTGCAAATTTAAAACTGCATTTGTGGCGACAAAGACTGCTATCAGATCAAGCAAAAAGCACAGAAAAAATTTATACCTGTGTGAAAAAAAGACTTTGTTGTCTAGATGTATACAAAGAGATGGTAACAGTTTAGTCTTTTGTTAGAATATGTTAAACCGATTTTAACCATATTGCAGATGGGAAATGAACTGTTTTAAGACAAAATATGTTGGACATGTCTCTTGTATATGTGGTCATAGTATAACTGTTGATCATATATTGAAATGCAGTATGCTGAAAAGTTATATACCTGTTCTTACCTCATCATCACCATCGGAGATATTCAATGATCCTTTACTGAGGTATACATTTTTCAAATCAGTATTGCACATTCAAATTGGTTCCTTATCATGTTTATTATGGACTTAACCTTCTGCGGATTAGATTTTATCTTATTGGTTACGGTTACAAATATTACAATTGTTCATTCGTTAGATTCTGTTAGAAATTCGGATTTTTACCATTCTGTATTTAAGTATTGTTTATATTTACATTTTTTTACGGTTCTTTGTAGACTTAGTCGATTGTAACACTGCTTTCTTATCTCTGGGGAGGCTACGGGACACATTTTCTAGCAGGCGTCCATACTATGGTGTGGGATAGACCTAAAATACATGGGATCTGAGACTTTTACCAGGGTGGACCCAAAAAATATAGTTTATCTGAAAATTTTGTTGGGGCAGACCCAAACTACATTAATTTTTCTATAGTTTGGGTGGAATCAGAGTGAGGCAAGGGAAGTAAACGCCCATTGGCGTATCTTCTCCCCAGCTTGGTCAGAATGGCGCCCCTGGGAACAGTATGTGCAACATCGCTGCCATCCTGGTCAAATGGCTGGACAGAAGTAATTACCTGGCCCTCGGGTTTCATACAACTGAAATAAGGAGGAGGGTGGCCGGATGGTTAAGACGTTCGCCTGCTGACGAGTAAACCGTGAGTTTCTGGGTTCAATTCCCAGCTTCTTTCTGCCAAGTTTGACAAAATAATTGAATGTCATAGTCATTCGGACGAGACTATAAAGCGAGGCCCCGTGGACGAACACACGTAGAACATCCTGCGTACACGTTAAAAACCCGTTCCGCCTTTCATTAGAGTAGGCCTTTGTGTACTGATAGGAACGTATGACAAAAAAAAAACAACAACGAAAAACCGCACGCACACAGGTGTCCTGTTTAGAGAATCATCCCCGAAGCCGGAATGCGGCTACTGAAATGGTGGAGAGGGGGGGGGGAGGGGGGAGGTCGGTGGCATACCCAAAAATCTCGCCATTGGTGAACCTGGGAAAAGGACAAAAAGTTAACTGAAAGGAAAGAGAACCGGTAGTAAATTAATCAAGACAGGCTAAAAGGCCAGGGATAAAGTGAATAGAAGGAAGAGGGCAGGGGGGGGGGGGGGGGTGGTAGTGAACCAAAACAGTTTTTTTATGACAAAAAAATGGATGGATCAGTGATCTAGAGGTAATGCACCTGTCTAGTAAGTGAAAATTCCGGGTGGGAAAGTGTGCGGTGGTTCGAATCCCGTTTGGGCCCAAACTCCCCCCCCCCCCCAAACCATTAGACCATGATTGGTAGTCTGAGTGCTAGTCTTTCGGATGAGATGATAAACCGAGGTCCTGTGCGTTACACAAAATTATTTAGAGTACGTAAAAGAACAACAGCAACAAGGGAGTTTTCTTGGCCAAATTCTGAAGAAAAAAAGCCACTCTGATAGGGAAAGAAACACAGTTGCAGACAGGAAAACAACAACAAAAAATAATGTGTGGCACTGCTCTTGTGGCGACGCACTCTCCCCAGGGAGAGCAGCTCGAATTTCACGCAGAGAAATCTGCCGTGACTTAAAGTGGTAGAAGTAAACAAATAGAATAAAGTTTTTCCTTGGGTGGTTTTTTCCCACTGCCTATGACTTAGGATTGGGTAGTTTTGATTCTGAATGTCAGTTTGTATACAACCACATTTTTCAGGGCCGGACCTATTACTTGATAGGGGGGGGGGGGGGGGCAAAGGAGGTCTGGGGGTTCTCCCCCAGTGGGGGTACAGGGGACAATGCCCCCATTAGGGGGTCCAGGGGGGGGGGGGCAAAGCCCCCTGGCCCAAAAAACGATTTTTAGCAATTTTCACCTAAAATCTTGGCCTCTCCATGCATATAATTTGAAACAATGAAAGAAAAAAAAAAAATTAAAGCTATTTCTCGGAGGTACATACTTGGCTCAGGTGGAGGGGGGGCGCCCTAGACCCCCCCCCCCCTCCTGCCCTGTTTTTGTGTAGGCCTGTATTGATATCAGTGCCCTACGTGTGGTGGCATGTGTAAGGCGTGGCATTGAGTTGTTTTTTATTCTTTTTTTTGTTCACAAGCGGGTAGAGAGTGAACTTTGCTAAGTCCACAAACTTCACACAGCGCATGAAAAGCACGTGGTAACAAGTCAGCAGCGAATCTGGGCTAATTTTTTGATTGGCTGAAAATGGAGTGAGCTGCCTTGTCAGGTGACCCAACTGCAGTCTATATAAAGAACATACCGTGGGTGGCGGGTGGGGAAAATAGTAAAACGCGTTAGCTATTTCAGGCCCAGGGGTGGGGGGCGGCTGTGTATTGCGGTTTTCTGAAATTAAACACCAAAATTAAGGCATTTAAAAACATAATTACGCCAAAATTTTGTCAGAACGTTATTCTAGAGAGCAATCCGATGCCCCCTATACTTGTTTTGAATTGAAAATCGTAAATTTATATTTTTTGTGTTGCAAAATTTTGGAAATGAGAGAGGACAGGCAGCGAAAAAAATGACAACAGGCTTGTGGGCTGTCCTCATTTCTGGACACGGGTTTCCAGCCCCCTCCCCCCCTCACTTATTTGATCTAATATCAGCATTATATATTATATATATTATGTCTGTCTCTCTGTGTGTGTCTGTCTCTCTGTGTGTGTCTGTCTCTCTGTGTGTGTCTGTCTCTCTGTGTGTGTCTCTCTCTGTCTGTCTGTGTCTGTCTCTCTCTCTCTCTGTCTCTCTCTGTGTGTCTGTCTCTCTCTGTGTGTCTGTCTTTCTGTGTGTCTGTCTCTCCCTGTGTGTCTGTCTCTCCCTGTGTGTCTGTCTCTCTCTCTGTGTCTGTCTCTCTGTGTGTCTGTCTCTCTGTGTGTCTGTCTCTCTGTGTGTCTGTCTCTCTGTGTGTCTGTCTCTGTCTCTCGCTCTCTGTGTGTCTGTCTCTCGCTCTCTGTGTCTGTCTCTCTGTGTCTCTCTCTCTCTGTGTCTGTCTCTGTGTCTGTCTCTCTCTGTGTCTGTCTGTGTCTGTCTCTCTGTGTCTGTCTCTGTGTCTGTCTGTCTCTCTGTGTCTGTCTCTCTCTCTGTCTGTCTCTCTGTGTCTGTCTCTCTCTCTGTGTCTGTCTGTCTCTCTCTCTGTGTCTGTCTCTCTGTGTCTGTCTCTCTCTGTGTTTGTCTCTGTGTGTTGTCTCATTGTCTGTCTCTCTGTCTGTCTCTGTGTGTATGTCTCTCTCTGTGTCTGTCTGTCTCTCTCTGTGTCTGTCTGTCTGTCTCTGACTCTCTCTCTCTCTCTGTCTCTATCTGACTCTCTCTCTGTCTCTCTCTCTTTGTCTGTCTCTCTCTCCCTGTGTGTGTGTGTGTGTGTGTCTCTCTCTCTCTCTCGCACGCGCACACACACACATACATACACACACATGCACATACACACGCACGCACGCACACACACACGCACATACACACGCACGCACGCACATGAAGGATAGACAGAAGAGAGGTTATCACCTGAGTTTGTAGTGTGTGTGTGTGTGTGTGTGTGTGTGTGTGTGTGTGTGTGTGTGTGTGTGTGTGTGTGTGTGTGTGCTGACTGTATGCAAGGTGTCTGTCTCTGCCATTCATGAGATACGATTCCAATCAATAAGAAGATGCCACAAAACTGGTTAACAAAAATGTTCGGTTTTATTTTCAACTTCAAATCTCATCAACCTCATTCACATCTGCCAATATCATATGCACACACACAAAAAAACAGTTGAAGAAGGTCCTTAAAAAAAATAATTAAAAAAAAAGAAAGAAAGAATAAAAGTGGATTCTTGAAAGGCAGTGCAGCACCTGCCAAGAAGTAAAACATAAGTTGTGTTGTATGCTGCATACATTTAATAATAATAATAATAATAATAATAATAATAATAATAATAATAATAATAATACATGGAATTTATACAGCGCTACATCTTGTAAAAACAAATCAAAGCGCTTGCATTCGACCCATACATCATTGACTACATACATAACCTGTAAGGAGAGGCATCCAAAAGGATCAAAACCTATTTCAGCCTGAGGGCTTTATCCCCCTGGCCGGCCCCTTGTTTCCAGTCTGTATTCCCATGCCTAAGAATCCATCAATCTCAAACTCGTGGGGCAGACCCCCAAAATCTGTCTGTCTAATATTATCCTAGGCTGGACCCAGAGAAAAGTCTGGAACTATCATTCGGAGAACCGAAATAAATCTTATGTGAAAATTTCCTTGGGGATAGCTAAAAATATATATTTTATCCAAAACTTTTCTTGGGGGTACACCTCAAAATACATTTTATCTAAGAAAAATTCATAGGGGCACACCCAAAATATGTTTGATCCAAAACTTTCTGCGAGGTACACCCAAAATACATTTTATCTCAACTTTTGTTTGGGTCAGACCCAAATGACCTGGAACTACAGTGATCATTGCCGTTTTGACTTCACAATTAATGAGAAGCAATCATCCAGCCTGCCAGAAGCAAAACCCAGTCACTTAGCCAGTTCAACACTCAGATAACTAGGATGAGAAAAAAAGCAGACTTGTGACTGTAGTACTGAAACTGTCTGCAAATATACCTACACTTGTGCCCCACATGTGGGCTTTCATTACTTACAAGACAGCGGGCCTGGAACCCCCCCCCCCCCCCCAAAGAAAAATTTTTTAAAATCAAAAATGAAAGCACAAATCTAACCATAACCTCAAAAAATGTAAATGCGATTTGAAAACAATACTGATCGGACACAAAAACGGTGAATGAAGAATGCTGCAACACAAACACTGTACACACCAATCCCTGCACTGAAGAAAAAACACAGGTATTTCATACAGAAAAAACACAGGTATTTCATACAGAAAAAAACACAGGTATTACATACAGAAAAAACACAGGTATTTCATACAGAAAAAACACAGGTATTACATACAGAAAAAACACAGGTATTTCATACAGAAAAAACACAGGTATTACATACAGAAAAAACACAGGTATTTCATACAGAAAAAACACAGGTATTACATACAGAAAAAACACAGGTATTACATACAGAAAAAACACAGGTATTACATACAGAAAAAACACAGGTATTACATACAGAAAAAACACAGGTATTACATACAGAAAAAACACACAGGTATTACATACAGAAAAAAACACAGGTATTACATACAGAAAAAACACAGGTATTACATACAGAAAAAACACAGGTATTACATACAGAAAAACACAGGTATTACATACAGAAAAAACACAGGTATTCCATACAGAAAAAACACAGGTATTACATACAGAAAAAACACAGGTATTACATACAGAAAAAAACACAGGTATTACATACAGAAAAACACTGGACCTTCCCCCTCCTTCATCCCCTGATTGCAACTGCCGTCAAGTGACCATAAATAAGAAAAACAAAATACATCTTCAAAACTACACGAGTGGTCACAAAACTGAAATACCTGTTCCAAAATAAACACAATATGCCATCAACACGAGAACCGTGAAACTGTACAAAGCCAATTGTGGAATTCTGATTGCAATTTGCCAACCAAACCAGTCACCCAAAAAAAAAAAAAAATGTTGCCTTCATCCAGAAAAATTCTAAATCTAATAAAAACTTTCAAAATCAAGCAGAAAAATTGAAAAATTATATAAAAAAACCATTCATGATCCTTGTTGGCCTTGCACACTGCCAGTATTCAGTCCAGTGTAAATCTCTTCAAAACTCACAACTATCACTATCTTTGTCTTACAGTTAACATTTTACATCAGATCATAACAACACTCTCTTCCCTCTTGTTTCCTCTGCTCGCTAAGGAGTCATTTCATGCTGTAAGTTTATAGCCCCCACCCACCAACTTCAAAGGCAATACTCAGGGCTGTCGCCTTATTTCACTTTCAGCAACTCCAGTAACATTTTTTTTTTTTTTTTTAATTTTTTTTTTATACCACTTTATGTCACAGCAGATTTCTCTGCATGAAATTCGGGCTGCTCTCCCCAGGGAGAGCGCGTCACCACAAGTACAGCGCCTACCCATAATTTTTTTTCCCCTAAAGGATGATGTCTAAACACGACACCTGTGTACATGCTGGGTTTTCTTTTTTTATTATAATTTTGCCATCCGCTCCTACCGGCACATGATGGCCTGCTCTTCCGAAAGGCGGAACGGGGTTTTAATGTGTGCACAAGATGTTCTGCGTGCCTTCACACTCAGGGCCTCGGTTTATAGTCTCATCTGAATGACTGACTTTGACATTCAGTTCGATTTTTTCGTCAAACTGGGAAGAAAGGGCAAGGCTGGGTACGAACCCAGAAACTCACGGTTTACTTGTTGGCAGGTGAACGTCTTAACCATCCTGCCACCTTCCTTCCTCCAGTTTAACATCAGGAACATGAATGTAACCCCTTCCATTATCTTACACAGTCAATCCAAAAAACAAAACAAAAATCCCCAAACATGTGAGGACACTGGGGAATCCCTGGGATAACACTTTCAGGTGGGAGGGGGGGGGGTTGTTTTGGACAAGTTGTACCAGGTGGAGTCTGTCTCCCTGACTGACTGACTGCATGCTAGACATGTTTCTACCATCCATACCACCAGCCACTGCTGGTGTCCTCAGGGGAAAAAACATAGATGACTTTTTTAACATGTGCGCAAAACAGGCATGCATTGGCACAGTATATACTTCCACTTTACAGTCTAATCTGATCAAAAAGAACTTTATCTTGGAACATAAGAAGGAAAATTACTCCTAAGATGCTGCTGTGAAAATAAGAAAATACTTTTTGAATTATTTGCCAAAAAAAGGGGAGGGGGAGGGGGGGGCTTGGGGGGGAGGCACTGAACAGTGCAAAAGCCAACAGTTAAAATTTACCATAAAAAAGTAAGTGGTTTTTCTTGAACAATCTTCCAAAATAGAATAAAACAAAACATGAAAAACGGAATCAGTGGTAGTCATGTTTCCAGGTCAGCAACTAAGTGACTCATTTTTTCCCCACGCCCCTCCCAAAAATTCAAATCTTACTTAATTGCTCATAAAAAAAAACCTGTCCATTTATCACTTACAAAACCAACTCAAAATCGCACAGATGTTACACCGACAAAGACGGTGTGAATATCCACACCACAACACTGGCAGTGACTGAATGAGTGAGCAAAGCCAACAACGACCCTGTATGTAGGTCATACCCAAAACAAAAACAAAACCCCTATTCTTTGCAAAACACCAGAATAAATACCCCCCAAAATTATGTCTTTTGCATGGCAGGCTGATTGCTTTCAACAACAACAAAAAATTAAAAAAGGGAAGGTAGGCACTGGATGGAGGGAAAGCAAATGTGGAGTGTGGGGGTGGGAGAAAAACACATGCATGAAGAATAATAATAAAAAAAATGTGCACATATATACACACACAAAAATCCCCCAAAACACCAAGCTCCTGAGAAAGGGAGGGATTAATTAAGCGAACCATGGCTGCTGTCCTGGGACACTGACTAGTGCAGGGCATCACTCCCCCCCCCCCTCTTGGGGATTTTTCCCACAGGACATGTGTGCAGTGGCCGTGTGGTACAACAGCCATCCATAGATAGACAGACAGCACACACAGACAGACAGACAGACAGATACACAGACAGACAGACACACAGACAGACAGACAAGACAGACAATATCTCTGAGGTACTGATGATCCACACACCATCACCCCACAGCACTTACACTACAGACCCACAGGGCCCAGAATTGTGTCCACAGCATTAGACTTCTGTCACTGCTACACAGCACGCACACGCAGGCATTCTCTCTCTCTCTCTCTCTCTCTCTCTCTCTCTCTCTCACACACACACACACACACACAGACCTGACAGCAAAAGCTCATGAACTAATATCTATCATGGTAAATAATTAGAGCCTCCTCCTAACAATATGCTTTATGCTGTTTTGCAATATTGTGTAGTGTACCCAGAGCGGAGTAAAAGAAAAAGAAGTTATTAAATCACAAAGCGCTGATCCCCTGTTCCATAATGACAAACACATCACTTACACATTCCCAGGAAAAATCTGGAAATATGATCAGAAAAAAAAACTAATAACTTTTTCTTTTAAAACTCAAATTATCTACAAGCAATATCTACTTTTGTTTTTTTATGGGAATTTATTTTTAAAAAAACAAAAACAAAAAAACTATAAAAAAAACGGACTCATTCACTGACACACAACTTTTTTTCATACCTCTCCCTTTTCTCTCTTTGTGTAGTTCAAAGCCAAGCAAATAACAAAATCATGGCAGTCAATCCATCAAATCACAAAAGAAAATTTTTATAAAATACCCTCATGATTAAACCTTAAGACCCAAACCAGCGATTTATCAAAGCAACGACTACCTCGGATCAACCATAGGTAACATCAACCCATGTTGAAAAACCAACTTCAAACACATAACATCAACTGGCTAAAGGACACGACAAATTTGAAAAGCAACGACCTACCTCAATTCAAGAAAAGGTGACATCAACCCATATCCAAACATCAACTTTAAACAGGTGACATAACAAGGGACATAACAAAAATGATAAAGATGATAGAGTATACCCTTCTTCTGCCCAACAATATGTTTAATTAAAAAGGTATGTTAGAAAACTCTGTTGCAAAACAGCCCTCAGGGAAGACCACACAAAAAAAGCGACAGATATAAATAACTCTAACACCAGTGGTTTGCAATACACAGGTGCGCGTCTATAATACCAAACACTTTGCCATTTGAAGAAAGCGACGATGGAAAGTGAGTGAACTGAAGGAAAAATGAAAATAGAAAAAAAGAAATAAAAGCCCCAGAAAAAACAAATCGTCACACACCTAGAGGGTCAAAGCTGTCTGTGGTTAGGAAGTGCACACACCATGCATGCGAATGCATGCAGCATGCACACACCTACTACAAGATCTAGACCAGCCTGTTCACAACTATGGATTAGAAGCCAATCTTTGTAAAAAAATTAAATTTTTGAAATATATATATATATATATATATATATATATATAATATAATATATATATATATATTTCAAAAAGTCAACCTAAATTTAAAAAAAAAAAAAAAAAAAGTCCTACAATCCTTAGCACATACTCGGTGTAACAAAACTCTTAGATCCCCCTTCCACACCTGACCACCTGTATGATCATATCAGGATGATGACATCTTCTCTTTTTTATGAAACCATCATTAAAACCTCCAGACTAACCATATCACCTTATTTATTCAAAGGGAAATGTGTCCTTCATTCGACATTCAAACAAACCTCTCTTCCTTCTTAGCGTTCTTACGAACAAAGAGCAATACAGGAAATTATCTAACTTTTAAAATGTCTGTCTGAAGATTTTTTTTTTTATAAAACTAATAACCGGCCTCTTTGTCTTCATGAAATTTTACTCCTTTTAAAAACAATGACAAAGTTCTTATGAATTGATCTCAAAACAGGTAAAAACAATTGACTGTTCTGGTATCTTCTTTTCTTCTTAAAACAAGAAAAACCATATGTGTCGACTTTTTTTTTTTCAACAAATTCAAGAAACAAAACAACTGATGGGTAAATGCAGAGTTCTGTGTGTTGATTTTTTTTTTAACAAAAAATTAAAGCCTGGAAATGCATGTCGATTTTAAAAGATTCAAAATCAGGTAACTTTGACATACCGAGTTTCAAAGGTTTAAACTCCACTATCTCCAGCAGACATACAGGTTTGCTTCTAAAACGAACTCACCCTGGGAATTTACTGATCTAGAAGATTTTTAAATGAATCTATACAATTACCAAAATGTTTGATATTATTCACTGATGTATAATTGAACTACTTTATAACATACTTTTTTTTTTTTGACTGACCCTGAATCTATATGTAGGTTTAAAAAACAGATTTTAAAGCATCTGCATCAGACCCTCTGCACTTGATTTTAAATGATCTGAAACCATACAAGTCTGGTAACATGTATACATACATACCGTTTTTAAATCACTCATAAACTGACAAGTTTATACAACTTAAAATCAGAATTTCAAAACTAGCTGTCCATTTACTCTTTTCTTTCCTTTTAACAATTGATTTCAATCTAGTACATGCTGATCTGCAAATGTTTAAATCTGACCTATTCTGGTGCCAACATGCCCGCTGTAAAAGAACAAGACTTTTGCACCCTGTAACATGAAGTTTCTACATCAGACATCACCCAAACCTATCAATCAGACGTACCAGACACATTTCTAAATGCCCTAATAAGTCCTGATCACAAGCAAAGCCCCCTGCTCTGCAATTTTAGCACTACCAGAACATCAGCACTGAAATACAGTCTAAATCCAGAAAAGTAACACCCCCTTTGACAACAACAACAACCAAAAAAAAATAGGTGACCCAAACTGTCTTCATCTCAACGGATCTAACCGTAACTCACTGGATAGCTGGGTGAGTTCTCCACAACAGAGATCTTAGAATCCAATCCCTGAAAAAAAAAATGAAAAAGAAAAACATGGAGCGAAAAAAAAAGTTGAGCCTCGCTGATGATATCAATAACTTCTCACATACGCATGAAACTGTGGTTATGCCATTTTCAAGAAAAAATTGAAGACCAAGACCTACACATTATGCTCAACACTCGGCTAAAGAGATCCTGAAACAAAGACTAAAGGACACATCAATTACCCAAGCAGAAAAGGCAAACAATGAACACCACCAAAGTGACCCAGCAGCAGTGCAGGGCCCCTCTGACCGGTGGCCTTGCAGCTCCCGACACTGATGGGCTCCCTGCAGACTTCGGCCCTGAGAACGCAACATAACACATCTGGGTATGGCTGTAAAGTTACTTAGTTAAATGAGCCGTGTGGAAAAAACAGCAGCAGGACAGAACCTTGCAGTAGATATGGTTAGTAAAAGAAACCAACTAACAAAAACAAAAAAACAAGCCCAAAATATCAACAGTCAGAAGAATAACAGGTGGGGGAAGTACGACAGAATTTTTTGCACAAATCAACTTTTGCTATTTCCAGGTTTTTTTCAAAGTAAAAAAAAACCCCAAAATTCTACATTATCATACAGAGCAATCTTTTTCGGTTTTTGATAAGTACCTGGCAAATTAAAAGAAAACCCACAAAAAACACACCCGTTGATATTATCAAATCAGCGCTCTGCCTCTCCAAAACAGTTGCCAACACAGACATGTGCAAAAAAATTCCCATGAAAAGTGGGGGGGGGAAAAGGATTATGATAACAACAACAGAAAAAAAGGACAACAAAAAATCACCTTCAGGCTTTAAAACACCATCCATGTACTACTTTTCCTGAGAACAAGCACCATCAAGTACAACACACACACCTTCCCAAAACAGGACCTACCACAGCCATGTCCAAGAAACTCTGTCAATCCAGCCTCTAAATTCTACTTTTTTTTTTCCTTTTAGTTAAAATTTTTTACATGGAAACAAACTGAAACGGTTAAATTTCAGGGTCAAAACTTTTTTTTTCTCCTTACAGAGCACTTGTGGGGCATGGCACAGACTCTTAGCATTTATATTATCTTTGGTTTTTACTTCCATTGACACCTCTCTCTCTCTCTCTCTCAACCACACACACACACACACACACACACTCGCACATGGACGAACTGTGAATCAAGGTGAACAAACAGCATCATCAATACAAGCCGCAGTCTGCTGTAAGTACCAGCAGCTTCATAAAACGAAGCACTGGGTGAGTGTATTGCACCGTGGCAGACTGTCCAACATACTCCCCACAGCGTGGGCGGGATAAAGCTTTTACCACTCCGGACTATGATCATGGACCTGGGTTTGTTTCTCGCAGGTAAACAATTTCACATGACCCAATATGATGAAGTCATAACCCCAATAGGATGAAGTCATAACCCCAATATGATGAAGTCATAACCCTCATATGATGAAGTCATAACCCCAATATGATGAAGTCATAACCCTCATATGATGAAGTCATAACCCCAATATGATGAAGTCATAACCCTCATATGATGAAGTCATAACCCCAATATGATGAAGTCATAACCCCAATATGATGAAGTCATAACCCTAATATGATGAAGTCATAACCATAATATACGCAAGACATAATTGTTGCAATATGATGCGAGACATAATCGTAATATGTTGCAATTACTAACTAGGCAAACGCACAAAAATTGCAAGTGCAGCATGGCGAAAATTTTTTAGACAAGTCACAAGATACTGCACAACATAGCATAGCACAGCATGCCACCATTATACCATGACATGACTAACACACAAAGGGCAGGCAGCACAGTGTAACATGAAGACAGACTGCACAATATAGCAAAGCATACCATCATATCCTGACAGATTGAAAATGTCGTAGGATGTATCAGCTAAGTTTAACACAACATCAATTCTGGACAAACAGGACATTAACTCACACTACCTAGTAGTGCAGTCCAGTGTAATCTCTTCATAAAATACAGCAAACATGTAATAAGCTACACATTCCAAAACATTTTCTCTGAAAAAAAACAAACATGAAATGTCATACAACGGTTGAATCTGGCACAGCAGAATCTCTTGACACACGATGCAAAAAAAAAAAGCGTCAGCTATACGCTTTCACATCCTCAACCATTGCCAACCATAACAAACTAAGCTTAGCACAGTTTTATCTCCTGACAAACACAAAGTGAAGAGCATCATAATAGCTGCAAGTGGCAGAGTATTCTCTACCACAAAAATAAATAAAATACAGCACACTGCCATTTCAAACTAAGGCAAATGCAGAAAAAAAGCAAACGACGACAAAACAAAACTAGGAAAGCCGCACGTTAAAACCTTGACCCATACAAAAAAGGATAATTGTGATGAGGAACAGCAGAGAGTGTCCACAGAAAGCTGAAATAAGTCACTTCCACACAGAGTGGTGATAGTTGTTCCCCTAACATCATCATGACTTTGTCATAATAATAATAATAATAATAATAATAATAATAATAATAATAATACATGGAATTTAAATAGCGCTATATCTTGCAAAAACAAATCAAAAGCGCTTTGAGGGATAATGAGAGAGGGGTAATGTGCTCAGATTTTTTTTTCTTTCTGAGGACCAATCAAGCTGCAGAGTTTTGAATTCGATGATGAAGGGAGTGGATAGATGATGCTGGCAGACCAGCCAAAAGAAAATTAGCAATAAGTCCAGACGTGAAAGAATAAGAGAAGTGACAAGTTTGGGTGTTGCATCAGTGGACAGGTACTGTCGAATTGCACTGATACGCCGTGGTTGATAGAAGCTTGACTGTTAAAACTGAGCCTAGACAGGAAAGTTCTGAGTCAGTGCAGCTGATGGGGAGCTAGAATAGTAAACAGCCCAGACATCCAACATCACTTCAGTTTCTCTAATTAGATGCCCTGCATGTTCTAGTCCAAGCATTTATATTATCTTTGGTTTTTACTTCCATTACACCTCTCTCTCTCTCTCCCAGACCCCTTCATGTTTCTGTTGAAAAAAAAAAAAGGTGTTCTGTGTTCTAAAACGAACATCCATGGCACCCCAAAATCGTGTCCAGTTTTTTTGTGGGTTTTTTTTTTAAAAAAGGAAGGTGCAGTAAGTGTTCCAGAAAGGATATTTCAGACACACACACACAAAAAAACCTTTGAAATTCTGATTAGAAAGGTATTCTGCCTCTGGGAATAGACATCTGGTTGATGCGTGGGTCCAGCTAACTCTTTGCTATAATATTCAGGCACTACAGGCCACTTGCATCTGAACTAATTTCTGGATTAATTAATGAAGAAAGCAGTTATTTTGGATCAGCAGAGCATAAAAACAAAAGAATATATTTGGAGGGGGAAAAAAAATCCTAACATACTCTTAACATGACAACACTGCCACATAGATATGTCATGGTTGGAGACATGAATACCAAAAAAAAAAAAAAAAGTGAACTTGAAGAAATGGCAGCTAAAAAATACTTCATTGCTGAGAGCGAAGGTGTAAGTAACATCATATGGGAAAAGAAAGAGGGGGAATGTGTTTTATATGCAGCACCGTAACATCCTCTCTTTTGGGGGAAGAGGGAGGGGTGGGGGGGGAAGGAAACAGCCACATACACAGCACCAAGATTTTCAATCTTCTACAGTAGAAAGTTGGATTCCAAAAATGGCCCCCCTCCCCTCAAAAATTCGTCATCTGGCAAGCTACACATCGTTTCCTACTATGGCAAGCAACAGGAATGACACTGTCTGACAATACGACCCCCACATCTTCCCTCAGACACTGTCTGACAATACGACCCACACACACACTGTCCCTAAATCACTGACAATATGACCCACACACACACTGTCCCTCAGACACTGACAATACTCCCCACAACAGTTTTAACAAGACAAGCTGATGCACGACACAATGCCAAAGGATGAAATTCCACACAGATGATGAAATGTTGCAGACACTGACATAGAACCACCAACAACAACAACAATGGGAAAAACCATGTCAGTCAAGCATTTCCTGACTGTGCAGAAAGAATGGACGCAGAAGACAGAAGGATTTCACAATCACCGACACAGACATTGAGGTACACGACGGCTGACATCGATTTATACGGCGACATGTTTTTCATACATGATGGACAAAAAAGCCGTGAGGTACATCATCAAAACCATATCAATTCATAACGCTACAAGCCTTGGAGACATCAAAACCCATTTTCCAAAACCCCACCAAAAAACCCCCCAAACAAACAAAACAAATTTGAAAACGAGCCAATTTTTAGAGTATGGGGAGGTTGTTTCTGACCAGGAGGACACATGATACTCCTTGCCCTTCGAGGAGAAGTTTGCTGCCGTGGATGTGACAAAATCATCACATCGCAATACACACACACACACACACACACACACACACACACACACACACACACACACACACACACACACACCACACAGAGTCCCTACACCACACGACTGACTGACTGACTAACTGCACATTTATGACCCCAGATCGTCAATGACAAAGTGATACAATTAATTCCCAAACAGATCAATACAACTGATCCTCTTCCCTCTTCACCATTGATTCTCAATGCGTCATCCTTGTTGATCAGATTGAAACAAGTCTCTGATCAAATCAAATCAAAACCAAAAAAAACACATTAAATAAATCCCCGTCCATGGATGTTGGGGTATGAGGTTGGCTTAAAGGTTGTGGGCATGATAGAACACTGTCAGTAATCAAATCTTGTCTGCGAGAGCGTTTTGGATCCACAGTTCTGATCGCAATCAACAGCGATGATCAGAGGACGTGTGTGACACACAATGAAGACACATGTAGCTCAAGGCCCGTGATGCCACAATATGAAATGTCCTCCATGAACACACACACACGCACACACACACACACACACACACACACACACACACACACACACACACACACATTGCCGACACTTCTGCAGCGCTTGTCTTCTTCACAGAGCTGTAGTACCCACTCTGCACAACTGTATGGCCACGCCAAAAAAACATCGGTAAAAAATTCATCTGAAAATATCCGGGTGGTCAGATTTAATGACGGACTAGCTTTCTGAGCATATGGGGATCTTAAGTTGTTAGTCATAACTGTGCTACTGTAATGCACAGAGAGAGAGAGAACTCTTTGTGTTGGACAAGCTTTCTGAGCATAAGGGGATCTGGAGTTGTTTGTCATAACTGTGCTAGTGTAGAGAGAACTCTTGGTGCTGGACACGCTTTCTGAGCTAGTACCATGACTGGAGTCTTCAGCTTGTTCACAATACCTGTGATGAACTTGTCTCCCTCCCTCCCTCACCTTCCTTCCCATCCCCCATCCCCCATACCAGGGGGCACAGCAAAGTGTGTCAGACTAGGATTTCTGTACTAGTAGAACTTGAGGGGAAATTTTTCATTTTGTTTTGCCAAAAATAACACTAGACCAACAAAATGGATTTTTTTTTGTACACGGCATCCCAATCACCAGTAGAGTAAAAGCACTAGAAATGCAACAATAAAAGTGATTGCACTTTAGCCAGCTAACCCAAACCATGACTATGCCGCTTTCTCTCTAACCCACACCTGGATTATGCTCACTGCTCATGATCACCCCCCCCCCCCCCCCCCTACCCCTCCCTCCCTCAGATGACGCACAAACTAAAAAATACCACTCTTGCTGCAGTTCTCAGCCTCTGGGTTATGAGCTGGGGTGACAAAAAAAAAACACCTACAAAAATTTTTTTTTTTAATTGATGGCCTGCTTTCTGATAACTTTAATTTGCAGCGAGCGCTGCCCGCTCTCTACAATTCGCAATCAACACAGCCCACAATACATTTTTTTTTTTTTTAAAGAAAAAAAGATGGTATGGGTTGAATTGTATGAACACCGTAATTTTTTGAAAAATCACAAAACTCAGACTCATGAAAGTTGCCATTTGTAGAGAAAAAGCATATCTGAATGTAGACCTGATTGAAATACAGAATACTAGGACATGTCGGAATTTGATTATGGATATCAACGGATGAGCATTTTTTTTCCCCTTACTATAACCTTCCTATCTGTTTCTGCCACTGTTTCCAGCAGGAAGAAATCCATTTCAGCACAATGGACAATATCAACACTTCATGAAACAAGGTCAAAAAGGTGACCCACACAATCTGCTTGAGCTAGTTAGTGTCGGAGTATTTGGAGCTGCAAAAAAAAACAAAAAAACTTGAGCTGGGATATGTTTGTGACAATCGGCCCTGAAATAACGCCTAAACATGTGGGGTGGGGTGGGGGGGTGGGGGGAATGTATGAATTAAAGCAAAAATGACTCAAGTCTTTAACCTTTCCTCGGCAAAAATTTCCCTCATCAGAGCAATACACGATTTCTCTTGCAAACACCATTTCAACACTAAAAAAAACCCGACTGTATATAAACACTACAAGACTCCCTCTTTATGAAATAATAACGGAAAGACTCCATTCTCGACGCTCTCTTCCCCCCTCCAAAGACAAATACACCAAGACAGTTCCAATGAACAAGGAACAGGCCTCAACCATTGACACAACGTCAACTCAAGTCATTTGCCAACCACACACACACACACAGAGTTGCGGCCACATCCCCTCACGCCCAGTGTCGCCACGGGAACCGTCGGCCAATCAGCTCGAAGAGTTTCTGGTTGAAAGGGGCGAAGAACTCCACCAGCTTCTTCAGCACGTAGGGGTCGATGTCCGGGTGGGCGCGACCTTTGTCCTTGGACAGGCAGCTGTCTGTGTCGGGGGTGCGGAAACAGTAGAAGCCGCGCGTGGCGTTGTAGGTGAAAAGGTCGCGGGTGATCTGGTGCTCCAGTCCCAGGAACGACTCCACCTGTGGTGCCACACAGAGGTCAAGCCCCCGGTCAGTACATTTTTTTGGTTTTTTTTGTTATCATTATTCTTTTTATATCAAGGATTTATTTATTTATTTATTTATTCTTTTTTTTTTTTTAATTTATTTATTTAATTTTTTTTTTAATTTATTTATTTATTTATTCTTTTTATTATTATTTCTTTCTTTTCTTTTTTTTTATTATTCATTTATTTATTTATTCTTTTTATTATTTATTTATTTATTCTTTTTTTTTAATAATTTATTTATTCTTTTATAACGAGGATAATGGGATAAGCACTCTTGTGCTTTTTTTTTTTTACTTCCAGTCCCCGTGTGTATGTACTTTTGTAAATGTCATTCACACGATGGCCTACTCTTACGAAAAGCAGAACAGGATTTAACGTGTGCGCAAAAGATGGTCTGCGTGCGTTCGCACACGGGGCCTCAGTTTATAGCCTCATCCGAAGGACTTTTTGGGGAGAGTGGAGTCAGCACTGATGTTAACTCCAGGAGAAAAATCTCCTCGACAAGAATCGAACCCGGGTCGTCAAATTGCCAGCGCAATGTTCTGACCACTAGGCTATCCGTCCCCCCACCCCTCCATCCATCCATCGCTGTCTTTACTACATCGAATCAGGCTTCATGATCCACTTCTGAACCTTACCACATCACACCAACATCGCATTTCTCACGCATGAATCATGGCACACGACCAACTTACTGCCAGTGTTACATAAGTGTGGTGTAATGTCTAGAGTAATGTCGTGATGATACTTTTACACTCATGGAGCTTTTACAGTCAGGTCAAGTGACTGGCGCCCTCATCACTTTGATGATGATGTATGTATATATCGGGTCTTTTTGTTTTTCTTTTGCACTTTTTTTTTTTCAAAACTAATCTGTTGCCAAATATTCTTTCTAGCCAAGTCTGTTCACAAAACATCATTCAGAAAAAAAAGGAATTTTGAATCATAACAATGATAACGATATGGAATTTTTATAACGCTGAATCTTGTAAAGCAAACAAATCAAAGTGCTAGCATTCAAATTATTCATACACATACGAGAGTTCACGAAAGATTAAGATTTTAAATTTAGATACAAAACACACACACACACACACACACACACACACACTTGGCCTTCTAAAGAAACTACCATCCCCAAAAAAAGTTTCTTCAAAAAAAAGGTTATTATCAAAACAGAATTCTTGGTGTAACTCTATTCTAATACATTTTTTAAAACAACAACAAAAAACTACCCCCCCCCCCCCCCTCAAAAAAAAACCCCAAACAAAACCACCTTGATTTCTATTCTAGAAAACACACTGATGACATGAAAAACCGGTTTCATCTAGGAAGAGGTTTTTGAAAGGTTCCAGATACTCAACAAAATGAAGGTCACACTATCTCTTCTTTTCCTTTCGCCTTGCCTAAAAAGCAACATTCTGAAAATCACCCCCCAAAAATCAATTTTAACCCAAAAAATTGGTGACGATACAATGCCGCTGCTTTATAACTTATTATAACAGCTATATAACTGCTGCTTTAAAATACATCACCTACAGGACATCTGACGACATTTTGTAAAAGGAAAAGAACCACAAAAAAAAGTTTTCGTGTGTCTTTTCCAAAACTTCTACATGGGTCAAATCCTAACACTAATAAAACAATAACAACAAAAAAATTTCAAAAAATTAATAAAATAACAAATTAAAAAGAAAAAAAAACAAACAATAACAACAATTTTTTTTTTTAAGTAAAAAGTAAACCCCCCCCCAAAAACAACCCCAGGTAATAACAAACAACAGCTTCTCTCTGCCCCCGACCTTGGACAGCTCCTGCCAAGGGCGCGCAATGAGGTTTTCCCCGTCCACCAGGTGGAGCTGTGACAGGGGAAGAACTGCAGCCAGCGCTGCAGATGGCGCACGTAGATGGAGCGCTTGATGGCGGAGTACGAGCGGTTGATCTCATACGTCTCCTGGTCCAGAACCAGCTTCTCAAACGCCACCTGGGGCTTGTGCCGCTTCAGCTGGGGACACCACACCACAACAACACAACACACAATAATAATGCACGCTTCTCAGTCATCACAAGCATGCAGGAGAAATGATTATTGATGTATACATGTCACACTGCATTTTTAATCAAAGGCCACCTGGGCTTGTGGCGCTTCATCTGTCCACACCACACACAGAGGCACGCTCGCTGCTCAGTCATCACTATCAGTAGGGGAATGATGTGTATATATATATATATATATATATATATATATATATATATATATATATATATATATATATATATATATATATATATATATAATGTAATGTCACACTGCATTTTTCATTTGAGGCCACTAGCTTTGTCAATTACTGATGTAAGCTACTGCTTGATCTGACCACACCACAACACCACACAATAACGCACGCTGTTCAGTCATCACTTTAAGAAAGGGGAATGATGTATGTAACAACAATGTCACACTGCATTTTTCGTCTAAGGCTTTGTCAATTTCTGCTGTACTGCTTGATCTGACCACACCCCCACACACAGGGAAATGCTGATCAGTCATCACTATCAGTAGGGGAATAATGTGTTGTTTTTAAATACCCATGACAATGAGACTCTGCATTTTTCATCTAAAGCCACTAGCTTTGTCAATTACTGGTGTACTGCTAGATCTGACACCACCACACAACACAGTCATCACTACAAGTAGGGGATGATGTGTATAACAACAACGTCACACTGCATTTTTCGTCTAAGGCTTTGTCAATTTCTGCTGTACTGCTTGATCTGACCACACCACCACATACAGGGAAACGCTGCTCAGTCATCACTATATAATAAGTAGGGGAAGGATGTAGACATACTTTTTTTTAAACAGGACGTCACACTGCATTTTTCATCTAAGGCCACTAGCTTTGGCAATTACTGGTGTACTGTTAGACACTGATAGTCTCACGATACTGGCCCCTAGAGAAGCTGAGGTCTCTGATGCTTTGCTCCCCTATGACTGCCTAGGTTATGGGACACCTTTACCTTTATCTTTTTATAATCCTCTGAAGTGCGGAACATGCCAATATGGTGAGGTACTTGAAAGAGAGTCCTACATGCAGCAGACTTCTCACCTAGTCTGTCTCACTGTCCCTCTCAGGTGGGAGAGGTGAGTCAGAGTGTGTGATCTTGGTGATCCTCATAATGTTAAGGAGGGGAATGTACAACACACATGCCTGCGTGCATGGACACACGCGTGTCTCACACACACAGTAACACACACACACCTACACACCCACCAACCCACACACACACCCCCATAAACACACACACACACTACACACACACACACACACACACACTACACACACACACACCTACCCACCCATCCCCGCCCACCCCCGCCCACACACACACACACCTACCCCCCCCCATACACACCCCCACTACCCACCCACCCACATCCCCGCCCCCCCACACACACCCCCTACCCCCCAACCCCCACCTACACCCCCCCAACCCCCCCCCACACTACACAACCCCCCCACCACCACCCACCCACCACCACCACCCCACCACACACCCCCCTCCCCAACCCCCCCACCCCCACTCCACCCCCAACCCCCACACCTTGTTATCCATGATCTGCAGGTAGTCAGACATGGTTCTGTCGATGGGGTCCCTGAGGATGAGGACGATCTTGCTGGAGGCGTTCATGCTGTACACCCTCTGGGGCACCACCCACTCCACAAAGTAGGCAGGCGTCTTCTCCATCGTCACCTGGTCCTGGGGGCAACACACACACCCCACACACACCAGTCACATTCGATTCCCGTTGGAGGGGGTTTTCCCCCTGGAGTTAACAAATCAAATCAAATCAAATCAAATCAAAACACACACACACACACACACACACCACACACACACACACACACTACACTCCCCCCCCCTCCCGCCCCCCAAACACACACACAAACACTCCCCACACCCACACACACTCCCCCCCCAAACACACACACACTCCACACACACTCCCCCAACCCCACCCCACCCCCCACACCTACCCACCCACACTCCCCTCCTTCCCCCCCCCCCCCCACCAAACCCCCCCTTCCCCCCCCCAACCTTGAAAGAGAAGGGCATCTGCTTGCGATACCACTCCAGGCCCAGGTGGTAGTTTTTGTCAAAGAAGTGGATTTCTCTGCCGGCCGTCTGGATCTGGGAATGGCGGTTGAGGAAGAAGAGCAGAGCCCTGGTCCCTGCCTTTCTGGCCCCGATGATCAGACACTGAGGCAGCTGTCGCTTGGTGTGGCTGTACCTGTCAGTGTCACAGCAACGTCATGCATCGTCATCAATCAACACATATATACAGGCGCGTGAGCATGTGTACTAGAAGCACTTGTGCGTGTATGCGCAGGAAACTGCATTCTTTTTTTTTTTTTTATAATTCTTTTATATCGAGGATAATGGATAAGCACTCAATGTGCTTTTTTTTTTTTTTATCCAGTCCCCCCGTGTGTATGCAGTTGTGTAAATATTGTCATCTGTTCTCGCCGGCACATGATAGCCTACTCTTACGAAAAGCGGTACAGGATTTAACGTGTGCGCAAAAGATGGTCTGCGTGTGTTCACACACGGGGCCTCGGTTTATTATAGTCTCATCCGAAAGACTTTTGGGGAGAGTGGAGTCAGCACTGATGTCAACTCCAGGGGAAAAATCCCCTCCAACGGGAATCAAACTCGGGTCATCAAATTACAATTGCAATGTTCTGACCACTAGACTATCCCGTGAGCACATGTGCATATGCACAGGAAACTGCATCTGTATATATTATATATAAAACGTGCAGATGGACAGGAGACTACATCTGCATATATATACAAAGTAAAAGGTAAAGGTGTCCCATAACCTATGTGGTTGCAGGGGAGCAAGGCATCAGAGACCTCAGCTTCTCTAGGGGCCAGCATATTGAGGGCGGCGCCCATCTCCTCTCCCTCGCTGCTTTACCTTCCTTGACTCTAAAGAGGGCAGGTACCCATTTACAGCTGGGTGAACTGGGGAACTGTACTGAAGCCAAGGTGCGCAGTCACTCATCCAATTGCAAGCACAAACACACAAACACAAACACACACACACACACACATACAACACACACACCACATACACTCACACACACACACACACACACACACACACACACACACACACACACACACACACACACACACACACACACACACACACACATGTAGACGTTTACATCCCGACATCCATATCTAAATGTTAAAGCATACACACATGTAAGTACTTGCACACAACATTCCCATGTGTAACCCTCTCCCCCTCTCTCTCTCTCCTCTCCCTCCCTCTCTCTCCCCCTCTCCTTCCCTCTCTCTCTCCTCACCCTCCCTCTACCCTGTTCTTCAAAACAACACAATTGCGATTCCCCTTTCTGGCAATTTCCGCTTTCCTAGATGTCTGTTTAATGCTTGGACAGCTCAAATTTGTATCTTTGTGAAGTACAAGATGAGTTTATACCTGAAATATTTCACTGTTATTACTCTATTAAAGAACAAAAAAATTAGCAAAATTCTACTCTTATAAATCTATGACACAGGAAAAGTCCAAATGTACAGCACTTTTTAACTTTACAAAATCAGCATTTGCTTATGAAGTAAATTTTCACATGAAAATATTTACCTGACAACATCATTAATTTTCTCAACAAGACAACTTCTTAAGAATGCCTCTCACTTCTTCTTAGTTACCCATTCATGTTGTTCTTGAGTTCATGTTGCCAAACGGATGATATGATTCCTTGTTAATACTGCACACAACCTTTAGCTTTTTTGAGAAGTCTGAAGATTGTTGTTTCACTGTTCCTGAAAGGTCACACCCTCTTTGAACATGTTGAGCTCGTCACATGCAATATGTATAATGCTTTCATGAGCCTTTTATACCCTTTGGAAACAGCACTATATCTTGCAAAAACAAATCAAAGCGCTTGGTTTTGACCTATACAAGACCCAAGCAATCAATAACAAATAACACACACACACACGCACACAAACACACACCCCTGCACGCACACACTTATAAAGGTTATACACTTTAGAAGGATGAACGGGGTTTCACATTATGAAGGCAGGGACAGATATAAGAGATGGAAACAGAAGGCGAAAATCTTAGGTTTGAAATAAATGTGTCTTAAGATTCGATTTGAAAGTGTCATAAGAAGGCTCTTGCCTAAGGGAGAGAGGGAGGTCATTCCAGATTGATGGACCAGAAATAGAGAAAGAGTGGCGGCCAACGGTAGATAGGTTGAATCTAGGTACAGACCTGAGGTGAGCCTTGCCCTTGATGCCTGTCCAGGTGCCGTGGTCCTGGGCCCCAAGGAGACCCTCCTCCTGCTGCTGCTGCTGCCTGTCTCCTGGAGGGGGGCGTGCTGCAGGCAGGTCTGCAGGTAGGGGGGGCGGGGCCAGGGCACACAGGTCACCGCCACCAGCACCAACGTCACCACCCCCAC
>CM060323.1:3611286-3613786 GCA_030674155.1 Stramonita haemastoma
TACAATGGGGCAATATATATACGATGCTGGCAGCAGTAATCTTAGGACTAACTGTCACTGTATAGCCCTCAATGTACAGACAGACAGACTGACAGACAAGACCCTTTCTGAGAGACTGAACTCACTTTTTTTTTTCCTCCTATTCAACAAGCAGCACTGTTACACGGTCACGCAAACTTGTCATATAAAAATTCAACCGTAAAAGTTGTTGTTTTGGGTTTGGTTTTTTTTGGTTTTGTTTTTGTTTTTTGTTTTTGCTAGGGTAAGGGAGTTTCTTTTATTTACATATATATATATATATAATATATATATATATATATATATATATAAATATATATATAAATATATATATATATATATATATATATATATATGCCATACATCTACTAAGTCACAGAAAGTTAAAAACAAAAACAAAAAAACAAAAAACCCACCACACTTTTATTTTATGCCATAAATCTAAGTCACAGAAACTGAGAAAGTACACACAACAAAAAAACAGAGGTTAGGATGAATGGGCATATTTCTTTTCCACATAAACAAGGGGGGGGGGGGTTGTGACAAAGGGAGACCCCCAAAAAAGCCCTCGTAAGATCCCTATCAAACCCCATTCCCCAAATTTTCAATCCTGAAACAAAACATAAACAACACCACCAACAAAAAGACTGACATGATCTTGACATGAGCGTGCCAAAGGTCCTAGGAGAGACAAGGCAAGACCCTCAAAGGTTGTGACATTTCCACAGAGAATACACTTCCTGTATGTCTGCCATGGTCTACAACTCCAAAGGTGATAATATTCACGTTCATAGAAAATGGGGATTCCAGGGGAGAAATCCTCACCACCTACCCCCCCCCCCCTCTCTCTCTCTCTCTCCTCTCTCTCTCTCTCTCTCTCCTCTCTCTCTCTCTCTCTCTCTCTCTCTCTCCTCCTCTCTCATTTACTCAAATCATGTCTATCTAATGTTTTTGTTTTTTTTTCTGCTGGATTCCTGCAGCAGAAGCCCATTACGATAGCGGCCTTTTATACAGATTTCAATCAAGACTGATTCTACATCATGATGTTCTAAAAGGAGAAGAAGACATAGACGCTTAGTTTAACGTTACAGACTCACTAACACATAGATGAGGATTCCTGTTTCTTTGCTTTGAAGTGTGTGTGTGTGGGGGGGGGGGGGGGGGGGGGTACGGGTCTTTTCACAGAATTGTATATGCCTGCAATACAAATATATCAGTGTCCATCGTGTGTTCTTAAAGTCTTGACTCAGAAAGCCCTAGTTACGTGGAATGGTTTGCCGAGATTTAGTTGATAATACTATTATATCTCTGATTGTATTTACTGTGTAGTTTATATTTGTAATTCTAAGCGACAAAAACGTTTAGTTTAGTTTTGTTAGGAACGTGACAATGTGGGAAGGAGGTATTGCTGAAGAGGAAAAAAAGAGATTTAAAAAGGGTAGGGATGAGCACTTGATAGGGGGGAAACAATGAAAGGGAAGAAAAAAAAAAAAGTTTTAAAAATCAATTTTTAACACGAATACAATAACTATATAAACTAACAATACCGAAATCAGCAGTCTCCGCCAGGGATGTAAACAATCACATCAACAACAACAACAACAACAACAACACTCACAGTAACATCGTTTTCAATATTTTAAAACCGTAAGTGGCAACCTCGTGTGTGGGTGGTGTGGTTCAATTCGAGTCACGTAACGGTTGTTGCCTCTAGTCCCAGTGAAGAAGTGTTCCTTGTAACCCCTACTGGGAGACCTGGTTATCTATAGAGTCACAAGCGTGGTAATGGTTGAAACCACCTAGCTAACAACTTGCTAGGTGGAGCAATGAGGGATGAAGTCAGTCAGTAAGTAGTTTGTCCCGTACCAGAACACGGCCACTCAGTAAGTTAACCAGTCCCGAAGATCTATCCACTTCACTCTATTCGCATCCCTCAAGTAAAAAATGAGATATGTATGGAGCACTGCCAAACCAGTTCATATATAATATATACACATAAAAAAAACCTAAATCTAAGAAAAAAATTTTTTTAAACAAAACAAATCTACATGATGTCTTGGTTCTCCCTGCTAGTGCTATACTATCTCCAATGTTCCATGACAATGCACACACATTTTAACAAAACAAAATTAGTGAACTTTAATGCAATCCATCATTAGTAAATTATAAAATACCAGATCAACACGCACGAAAAAAGGAACACACAGACACAACACACGACACACACAGACACACACAACCACCACCACCACCACCACCACACCACACACCAGACTCCACTCTCCCCAACGTCCTTGGATGAGACTTTTAAACCGAGGCCCCGTGTGCGAACGCACGCAGAACATCTTGCGCACAGTTAAATCCTATTCCGCATTTGGAAAGAGTAGGCTATTGTGTGCCGGTGGGAACAGAGACAAAATTGACAAAACTGCATATTTCGCGGGGACTGAATGTAAAAAAAAAAAAGCACATGAGTGCTTAT
>CM060323.1:3618786-3621956 GCA_030674155.1 Stramonita haemastoma
CACACACACACACACACACACACACACACACACACACACACACACACACACACACACACACACACACACACACACACACATACACACACACACCGGAAAGAATAGAGGGACGAAAAGAAAAAAACAGACAAGACAGAAGGACGACGAAAGAGAGAGAGAGAGAGAGAGAGAGAGAGAGAGAGAGAGAGAGAGAGAGAGAGAGACAGAGACAGAGACAGACAGACAGACAGACAGACAGACAGACAGAGAGAGAGAGTGTGTGTGTGTGTGGGGGGGGGGGGTGTTACCTGGGGTTCGCGAGATATAATCATCATGCAGTTTAGAGAATCTCGGCCGGCACATCTTTACATTAATTAATATTGATTCTCCCTTGGCCTTGGACCACAATACACCAGGTGAGGGGGCAGGGGTGTGAGTGTAATGCAAAATGAAAGCATTGATAAATGTATCACTTACTATGGCAATAAAAAAAAAAAGAAAGCATGGATAAATTTCACACCTACTATACAATGAAAAATCAGAGCAGAGAGAGAGAGAGAGAGAGAGAGAGAGAGAGAGAGAGAGAGAGAGAGAGAGAGAGAGAGAGAGAGAGAGAGAGAGAGAGAGAGAGACAGACAGACAGACAGACAGACAGACAGAGAGAGAGAGAGAGAGACAGAGAGACAGGAGAGAGACAGAGAAGAGAGGAAGAGAGAGAGAGAGAGAGAGAGAGAGAGAGATGGCTTGATGAAAAAAAAAAAAAAGCAAATGCATTGCTTATTCAGTGTACCATCTGGAAAAACAAATTTGACTCGACTTAACTTGACTTCACACACACACACACACACACACACACACACACACACACACACACACACACACACACAACACACACACACACATCAACTTTTCAACGTTACAATAGGTCCATGCTGACCAAATGAAAACAAACACATAAAACTGGCACACCAGTCATATAACCCGGCAGTTTGGGTACAGAAATAACTGTTTACTTAAGGACAGACATACCTAGCCTGTTTATCTGGGGACAGATACAGCTGTTCACTTAGGGACAGAAATAGATGGTCATGTAGGGACAGACATAAGTGCTCACTTAGGGACAGAAATAGATGTTCATGTAGGGACAGACATAAATGCTCAGTTAGGGACAGAAATAGATGTTTACACGCCAAGAAGATGGACTCTAACGAGATCATTATTAAGGGAGGGGGATGAGGTCTCTGAACAAAAAAATAACATTTAAAGAAAGGAAAGGAAAGGAAGAGCTGGCAAACTCTCTCTCTCTCTCTCTCTCTCTCTTCTCTCTCTCTCTCTCTCTCTCTCTCTCTCTCTCTGTGTGTGTGTGTGTGTGTGTGTGTGTGTGTGTGTGTGTGTGTGTGTGTGTGTGTGTGTGTGTGTGTACGTACCGTACGTACGTGCGTGCGTGCATGCGTACGCACGCGCGCGTGTGTGTATATGTATCAGTATGAGATAGAGAAAGAGAGAGGGGGAGGGAGGGAGGGAGGGAGGGAGAGAGAGAGAGAGAGAGAGAGAGAGAGAGAGAGAGAGAGAGAGAGAGAGAGACAGAGACAGAGACAGAGACAGAGAGACACAGAGAGACACAGAGAGACAGAGAGAGAGAGAGAGAGAGTATAACAAATTGCTGATACAGTTTACAAAGTTCTAAAAGTACAAAGGTTCACTGATTCAGATCAACACACACACACACACACACACAACACACACACACACACACACACACACACACACACACACACCACACACACACACACACACCAAAAACAACAATAACACTAAAACCATTAATAATGGCATTATCCACACCTTGATCACACGTAGCAGCACAGCTTAATATCGAATTCAGGTTCAACATCGACAGCACAATGTTATCTCCTCCACTTGGCCACAAAAAAAACCGTCTTTCTCTCACCACAATTCACCATCTAACCTTGAAAACTTTCAAACTCTTCCAACTGGGTGTTTTGTTGTTGTTGTTGTTGTTAATGTTGTTTTCCCCATCATCAAACACTCTACAATTTTCGAACAACACACATACAGTATTCCTTTGATAAAAAAAAAAATATATATATATATATACACATCAACTTTTATATATATATATAAAACAGACACACAAAATAAGTCAACGTCTTGCAGTTCTCATGAACTTTTTCTTGTTTTGTCTTTTTTTTTTAAAAAATTGTCCACGCTGCCTCCTTTGAAACTTGCGCAAAATAAGTCAACGTCTTGTAGTTCTTCTGAACTTTTTTTGTGTGTCTTTCTTTTTAAATTGCCCACGCTGCCTCCTTTAACTATGTCTTCTTCACCAGAACTGAGAAACCTGACAGCAAGCCACAGAGAGAGAGAGAGAAAGTGGAAAAGTGTGCGGCGCCAGTCGTCCGTCCGTCATATGCCTGACTGACTAACAGACGATAATCGCTATGCGGGGTCTGCTTTTACTCACTCACTCACTCACTCAGAGTCGACGCTGACCAACCAGCCAGCCAGCCAGTCAGAAATAAAAGCCAAAACGCCACACACAGTAGTAAAGGGCTTTGTCACACCAAAGATATCTTTGGTCCCACTCCTCACTTCTCCAAACTTCAGACAATTCAAGATTCAAGCAACAGTTGCTGTTTAGCTTTTTTTTAACGAATTTAGTCCTCTCACTTGAAACCTGCGAAACTTTAAAAAAATAAATAAATAAACAGGGCCGGAATAAAGGTTGTAGATCATATAATCCATAAAAACAACAACAAAACAACACAACAAACAACAACAACAACAAAAGAAGAATGTTCGATCCAAACTTTAAAAAAAATCCACACTTTTGTGTTTGTTGTTGTTTTTTTTCTTTATCAACGAATTTAATCTTTCTCACTTTGAAACTTGCCCAAAACTTAAAGTTTAAAAAAAAAAACAAGACCGGAATTCTGGCTGTAAGTCATTTAATTTTATTTGGGGGGGGGGGGGGGGGGGGGGGGGGGAAAAAAATTCAATACTATAGCAAGAAAACTAAGAAAACAGTAAAGATCCGTAAATGTGATAGGCCTAGCTGTTTTCTTTCGGACCACCGTATCACTCCGTGTGTGTCGCTGCCTTTAACCCGCTGCTAGACTCTCTCGGGAGTCACTCCCTTAATCATTTCTCACAGTGGTAATAGTACTCTA
>CM060323.1:3629556-3637056 GCA_030674155.1 Stramonita haemastoma
TACATGTGTGCGTGCATGTGTGCATGCATATGTGCGTGCGCGCATGCGTGTGTGTGTTCTGACGATTATGCTCTCCGCAGAGAAATCGGCCTGAATCTCGAACGGAGAAATCGGCCGCGACTAGTAGACTGCACATGTACTATATTACTTTGAAGGGAAGGGGGGAGGGGAGGAGGGAGGAGGAAAGACCCTACTGAAAGAAAACTGCGCACAGGGCAATTCTAAAGGTCAGCCTCAGTGAATCGCCCCCCCCATCACAAACACCCCTGGGTAAAAAATAATAGATGGATCGGAAGCAGTAAAATTACATAGGGTCAAAATGTGGGAACGGGAACTGCATTGAGAGGGGGGAAAAGGGGAGAGGGGGTGGAGGAAGGAGGGTGAGGGGGGAGAGGGGGTGAAGGCAAACAGGAAAGAGATAAAATGTGCAGTAATGGCTTCAAGTTTAATGATAATAAAGATAGCTGAATTATTCTCTGTGTGTGTGTGTGTGTGTGTGTGTGTGTGTGTGTGTGTGTGGTGTGTGTGTGTGTGTGTGTGTGTGTGGTGGTGTTCCCTCGCGCTACATCCTTAATTAATGAGCACTGATGTGATACATGCTTAATAAGCTGTGCACACACAGCTCGAAAGCGATAAAGTGTGTTCATTGCTCCTCTCTCTCTCTCTCTCTCTCTCTCTCTCTCCTCTCTCTCTCTCTCTCTCTCTCTCTCTCTCTCCCCACATACATTTCCCTCTCTCTCTCTCTCTCTCCTCTCTCTCTCTCTCTCTCTCTCTCTCTCTCTCTCTCTCTCTCTCACCTCCACATACAGTCATTTCCTCTCTCTCTCTCTCTCTCTCTCTCTCTCTCTCTCTCCTCTCTCTCTCTCTCTCTCTCTCTCTCTCTCTCTCTCTCAGAAAGCAGAGCAGTCTGAAATGGCAACAAAAAAAAAAAAGCGACAAGACAGCAAGCTATCAGCTTGTCAAGATGGGAGGGAGGATAAAGCACAAACGGACACCTGCAGTGTTGACAATAATATCACTGACTGCCAGGCTGATACCCCAATCAAGGAGATAGGCCACACAGGCACAGACAGACCCTCTACTCGTTATTATTTAGTTTAGCTTGCATGGTGCGATTTTGCCGAAGTAAAGGTTCTGTTCTTTTTTTTTTTTATAGTTTGCTCAGTAGATTTTTTGGCTTTTCTCTTCTTTGTCTATACATAGTGGGGGGGGGGGGGGGTCCTCCTTATTCTTTTTGTTTTGTTTTGTGTTCGTCAAATACAGTTTTTTTCTCTCCGAAGGCTGGTCAACACGATAATATAACAACAGTCACCGTTAGTAATTGGTTTTCAGGGGTTTTTTCAGGGCCGGGTGTTAGATTAGAACCAAATATTTATACCATTAATTATTATTATAGTGCTGCTACAACAACAACACACTGACCACTTGGCAGGTGCTTCGGCAACTGCAAAATCAAATCAAAGGCTAAATTAATTAATTAATTAAAAATCTAATTTATATCAAATTTAATGTGAAAACGAAGCCTGGAGTCCATACTGTATATTTCTGCCATCCTTGATGCCACTCTCCACAACTGGCCCTCTCTTCCAAAAAGTTGAACATGATATGTGTGTGTGAGTACGAATGTGTGTGTGTGTGTGTGTGTGTGTGTGTGTGTGTGTGTGTGTGTGTGTGTGTGTGTGTGTGTGAGTGTGTGTGTGTGTGTGTGTGTGTGTGTGTGTGTGTGTGTGTGTGTGTGTGTGTGTGACTCTGTGTGTGTGTGTGTGTATGTGCGTGTGTGTGTGTGTTTATTCTTTTATATCGAGGATAATGGGATAAGCACTCATGTGCTTTTTTTTTCATCCAGTCACACACGGTCTGTGTGTGAGAATGAGTGTGTGTGTGTGTTTGTGTGTGTGTGTGTTTGTGTGCGTGCGTGCGTGCGTGCGTGCGTGCGTGTGTGTGTGTGTGTGCGTGCGTGTGCATGAGTGCGCGTGCATGCATGTGCGCGTGCGTTTAACGAGTGCAAAAAATGTTATGCAATGCTTTTCGCATAAACGACCTCCGTTTCTAAGACAAAGAGATTGACGTCAGAACTAACACGAATGACAGAGGAAGGGAGGGGAAAAAACCCCTAAGAGATCGACAGCTTTCAATTTAAGCAGGGATTCAAACCTGTAACCCTACAGATCGCGATCTCACAGTCTGATCACACAGCAATATATATATCCCTTCTGTGGCACTGTTCACTGATGTCCTCTTGACCACCCGGGATGAAAAAGACTCGACTCTCAAACACCTAAGACTCAGCACACACACACACACACAAAAACCCAGGGGAGAGAGGGGTCATCCAACCCCACCCTGGCAGGACAGGGATAGCCTAGTGGTCAGAACATTGTGCTGGCAATTTGACGACCCGGGTTCCATTCCCGTTCGAGGAGATTTTTTCTCCTGGAGTTAACATCAGTGCTGACTCCACTCTCCCCCCCCCCCCCCAAAAAAAAAGTCCTTCGGATGAGACTATATACCGAAGCCCCCGTGTGTGATCGCACGCAGAACATCTTGCGCACACGTTAAATCCTGTTCCGCTTATCGTAAGAGTAGGCCATCGTGTGCCGGTGGGAAGAGATAAGATTTACAAACCTGCATACACACGGGGACTGGATGTAAAAAAGGACATGAGTGCTTATCCCATTATCCTCGACATAAAAGACTAAATTAAAAAACAAAAATATAAAAAAACCTGCGGGGACTAGATGTAAAAAATAAAAAAAAAAAGCACAAGAGTGCTTATCTCATTTTCCTCGACATAACAGACTAAATTAAAAACAAAAATAATTTTTAAAAAACCTGCGGGGGACTGGATGTAAAAAAAAAAAAGCACAAGAGTGCTTATCTCATTTTCCTCGACATAAAAGACTAAATTAAAAAACAAAAATAATTTTTAAAAAACCTGCGGGGGACTGGATGTAAAAAAAAAAGCACAAGAGTGCATTATCCTCAATATAAAAGAATAACAACAAAATTTAACCCTGCAGCTTTTTTTTCCCTTTTTTTTTGTTTTTGTTTTTTTCTTTTTTTTCCCTTTTCCTTTCAAGATACACACTGTTTGATCAGGTGACCCACCGGCTAGCTGGCAATTAAGTGACCTCACCTGCACGGAGAGATCGCAGTCCCACAGCGATTCTTCCGATCACCACCCCCTCCCTCCCTCCTTCCACACAAGTAATTTCTTTCTCCTCCTACGCACAATGGTCAAGGTTAGACCACACACACTCAGTTTTTTCTCCCTTTCCCCTTTTGCAAAGTAATCAGCATGCAGCGTGCAAGAGAGGAGTGTCATAAAATTGTATTAAAAATGGGGGGTCTAGATTATCAACCAACAACACGCACGCACGCACGCACGCACGCACGCACGCACGCACGCACGCGCCGCCGCCACACAAGTCAAACACACACATACACACACAGTCAAACACACACACACACAACACACACACACACACAACACACACACACACACACACACACACACACACACAACACACACAAACACACACACACACACACACACACACACACACACCACACACACACACACACACACACACACACACACACACACACACACACACAAAGAGGATTTGTCCTTCCCCCCTTTTCTTACTTATACTCAAAAAAAAACCAATTTTGACATGTGGCCAGCACTCAAAGCACATGTGGGGGTTGTACACATATAACAGAAAAAAAAATGTGCCACTGATTTTTTTTTATGTTATAGTCGAATTATAGTCCTTTCCAGATTTTCTCTGATATCAGGACTGTGGTCAGAAGCCAGAAAGTCCGAGGTCCCACGCTTCGGCAAGTTCTCCCACTTCAGCACCTCGGGCCACCCCAAAAATGTCACAATTCTTGAAGCAACTGCATGAGATGAAACTCACGAAGACTACATTAAAACATACATTGTGCCACTGAAGAGCCTAGCTAGTAGTTAGCATCATCATCTGAATTCGTCTGAGGGTGCAGATTGGAGTCTCTGCTCAAGTATCAATTTCAGAAGATTCTTCCTCCCCGAAGTTGGAATGTGGCTACCTTCATGGTAGGCAAAAAATAGTCGCCTACATAAAATTTCACAATTTGTGAACCTTGAAACTCTAGCCCGAGGACTGAAAGAACAAAAAATGAAGATCCTACCCATTAATGTTATGCCGGTTTCAACTCCCACTTCCCAAGCCATCCTTCAGACAGACCATAAACCAAGATGAACGCATACATACATATCTTGCGCGCGCGCGCGCACACACACACACACACACACACACACACACACACACACACACACACACACACACACACACACACACACCAATAATCAATCCATATTCTGAAAAAGAAAATGACCAGTGGCATCGTTAAAAGAACATAACCTAGCATGCAATCCGCAACCTGGACAAGGACTAAGCTCTGCCAGATCCAGCTTGCTCAATCAAAATACACTGCCTTAATTAAGTACAGCACCAGTTTTGAAATCAACCCCTCTACCCATGAATGCTATATAGCCAAGTGGCTAAGAGTAAGACCCTTCAGTTTTGAAATCAACACCTCTACCCATGAATGCTATATAGCCAAGTGGCTAAGAGTAAGACCCTTCAGTTTTGAAATCAACACCTCTACCCACGAATGCTATATAGCCAAGTGGCTAAGAGTAAGACCCTTCAGTTTTGAAATCAACACCTCTACCCATGAATGCTATATTATAGCATAGAGGTTAAGAGTAAGACTGTTCGACTTCAATCCCATGGGTGTGTGGATGTCGTGGGTTCGAATCTCAGCAGCAGCGTCTGTAGTGAGAATTTTACGATCTTGCAGGTCAACACCAGGTGCAGACCTACCAGTGCCTTCATTCCCTTCTTGTATTATATAGAATTTCTATTATATACATACATGCAGTAGATCCAATATGCACGTCAAAGACCCCATAACTCACTCATGTCAGTAACCAGTGGCTTACTGACATGAATTAAGGGGCCGGGATAGCTCAGTGGTCAAAGCACTCGCTTTCCCCCCAAATCAAGTTAAGCAGCGTCGGGCGTGGTTACCAACTTGGATGGGTGACTGTTTCCGCACCTTGGCTTCAGTACAGTCCCTCCCCCAGTTCACCCAGCTGTAAATGGGTACTTGCCCTCTTTAGGGTCAGGGAAGGTAAAGCAGCGAGGGAGAGGAGATGGGCGCCGCCCTCGATATGCTGGCCCCCTAGAGAAGCTGACGTCTCTGATGTATCGCTCCCCTATGACCGCCTAGGTTATGGGAAACCTTTACCCTTAAATTTTTAATCAGAGGGTTACACAAAGTGAAACGCAAACATACCCAGCATACGTCCCCAAAATATGGAAGGTGGCTGGCAACCTTCATGGTGGGTAAAAAAAAAAAAAATAAATAAAATAAAAGTCGCATAATAATATACACAAAATCTCCCATTGGGTGAACCGTGGAGTTGGAACTCGAGCCGAGGAACGTGAATTTAAAACACACATACACCCCCACAAAAAAAACCTCTGCAAAAAAACCCTCTGCAAACAACCCTCTACAAAAAAACCTCTACAAAAACCCTCTACAAAAAAACCCTCTCAAAACAAAAAAAAACCCTCTGCAAAAAAAAACCCTCTGCAAAAAAACCCTCTACAAAAAAAAAACCTCTACCACCACAGCAGACAGAGTGCCAGCCTACCCGGCTGTGGTCTAACCATAGTCAATAATCCCCCCCCCAAAAAAAAAAAAAAAAAAAAAAACACACACAAAAAAAGGCTGCCCTTCCCTTCCCTTTCTCCCGTGAGGTATAGTATGCAGGTGTCCACGCTTCAGCACCCAGTCAGCCGCTATCTCATCTCATCTGCCCCCCCCCCGTCTTTTCAACCCCCTGACCCTTCAACTTCACTCCCTTCGTGATACCCCACCCCACCCCACCCCACTACACTGTCTGTCTGTCTGTCTCACCCTTACCTGGCTGGGTGGTCGTGTCGTGTCGTGTCGGGGTAGAGGCCTAGTACTAGTAGCAGTACTAGTAGTGTGATGTGACAGTGTCAGTGGGTGGGTGGGTGGGAGGGAAACGTGTGCAGAATATTGATGATGATGTCTTTCTTTCTTCAAACTCTTGGCACCCTTCTTCCAACAGGTTATGGAACACCAGCTGGGTCAAAATATGAGGTTTTTATTTTTATTTTGCAATCAAAGAACTGTCAACAACATTCACACTTTTGGGGGCTTTAATCAAAATTACTGTTTTGATGTTTAGATAGGTTAAAAGCTTTATCACCCTGAAAAATCGTATTTGTCACTTGAACAAAGCCAAAAGAGGGTGGGGGGTGGGGGGGGTTGGTTTGTTTTTCAGGGGGTTTTTGTTTGGTTTGGTTGTTGTTGGGGTTTTTTTTGGGGGGAAGGGGGTTCTTGGAGTCTTGGTGTTGGGGGGGGGGGGGTCATCCATACTAACTGGCATGAATGGCCTACTTTTTTGAAAGGCAGGACAGGTTCATGAGTGCAAGACGTTTTACATGTGTTTGCACACTACGGCCTCAGTTTAGAGTCTCATCTGAAGGACTTAGTTTGGGAGTGTGGTCAGTACTGATGTTAACTCCTAGAGGAAAATCCCCCCTGAACAGACGTTATGGTGATGGCTCCAACCCGAGTTCAATCCGGAGTCATCATAATATGGCAAGGGCAAAACTCTAACCACAGAGCTCTACCACCCCGACCTTCCCCACCCTACCCTTGGTCAACTGTATAACACAAACGTTCGACAAATGGGAACGGGGTAAAACCTAACATAAGATACATTAGACACGACTTGTTGCTTTAATTAACTGAGTTGTTCTTCCTGTGCATTTACACTTCAAATTAATGCTTCTAAAAAAAATGTAGATATGTTTATAATATCAGATCAATGATGGATGCTGGCCCGTTTGTTCTTTACACAGTGTGGGTTTGTACGACCCATGGCTATGGAATGAGTGGCATCACATTTCTTTTTTTCTTTTCGTTTATTT
Source organism: Stramonita haemastoma (assembly GCA_030674155.1). Taxonomy (NCBI): domain Eukaryota; kingdom Metazoa; phylum Mollusca; class Gastropoda; order Neogastropoda; family Muricidae; genus Stramonita; species Stramonita haemastoma. The sequence continues at coordinate 3,636,579 of CM060323.1, forward strand.
TCTGTACAGAGCATGAAAACCTGGGTCAGTGAGAGTGAGGCCTACACAGGAGATCTGTGTACTAAAGGGTGTCTAAAGAAAAACAACATTCACTAAACAAACTCAAATGAAACGGTGCAGAAATGGCTACCAGACTGAGTTTGTGGAACACATAATAAAAGTAGGGTCTGAAGAATACATACCTGACTCTTGAGGAATACATATACATAAATTTGAGTTTTTGAGGAAAAACTTTACATGAATGTCGAGTTTGAAGAATTATACATACATCTTCAAATCACTCCCCCACCCCCCCCACCCCCACCCCAAAAAAAATAAAATCCTCATTATTCTTCTCGGTATAATAAGAACACAATAGGCACTTTAGGTCCCAAGAAGGTGAATGTTTTCTGATACAAAACATATATCCCCCTACAGCACATAATGATAATATACCTGGTGAGTAGGGGGAGGAGAGGGGCCCTGCACTGAAGACAGG
>CM060323.1:3644556-3652056 GCA_030674155.1 Stramonita haemastoma
CAAGGACATTTATTTTTCAAGGTCTATGTCACAAAAACCTCACATGTTTCTGAGAATAACCCATATATATATATACACAGAGGCACACTGGCATGAATGTGTGCTCATGCATGCACGTGCACACACACACACGCACGCACACACTCTCTCTCACACACACACACACACACACACACACACACACACACACACACACACACACAACACACAACACACAAACACCACACACAAACACACAAACACACACAACACACACACACACAAACACACAACACACACAACACACAAACACACACACATAAAATACACACAATGCACCACAATCCCAAATATGAAATAAACACAGGTTGTCAATCTTGTTTTCCCATCCATTCCCTCATCATACATATAACAGTTTCTCTCTCTCCTCTCTCTCTCTCTCTCTCTCCTCCCTCCTCTCTCTCTCCTCTCTCCCCTCCCTCTCTCTCTCCTCCTCTCCCCCTCTCCCCCTCTCTCTCTCCTCTCCCTCTCCCCCCTCTCTCTCTCTCTCCCTCCTCCCTCTCCCCCCCCTCCTCTCTCTCTCCTCTCCCTCCCCTCTCCCCCCCTCTCTCTCTCTCTCCTCCTCCCTCCCTCCCCTCCTCCTCCTCTCTCTCCTCCTCCCTCTCCCTCCCCTCCTCTCTCTCTCTCTCCTCTCCTCCTCTCTCCCTCTCTCTCTCTCTCTCTCTCTCTCCTCTCTCCTACTCTTCCTCTCTCTCTCTCTCTCTCCTCTCCCCCCCCCCCCCCCCCCCCCCTCTCTCTCTCTCCTCCCCCCCCCCCCCCCCCCCCCGTCTCTCTCTCTCCCTCCCCTCCCTCCCCCCCCCCCTCTCTCTCTCTCTCCTCTCTCTCTCTCTCTCTCTCTCTCTCTCTCTCCTCTCTCTCTCTCCTCTCTCATACAACAATAACTGTATGGGTCAAGTACAAATGACATCCGTGCTACTTCACTCAAGAGTCGACGTATATATCCTAGTCGACATTGTTCATCTCGACTATGATAAATAATATTGACGTCAGGCATGAACAGACAGTGAGTATATATATATACATGTGCATTTTAGTGACGTAATAATTATCTAATATTGTTAGTAGTAATGACTTGTCAACTCAAAGAGCTGCATTTTAAAATTAAGCAGTATTCGAAAACTGCCTCTTCCAAGCCCTGCAGGATTCGTTGCTCTAGTAAATTGCTTCTTGCCTGTTGCTCGCAAACAAATATATCCTACTGTATTATTACTAAATACTTACATGACTACTGTTTCATTCCGTCACGTAGGCTTCCTCGCAGTAACTCCAACAACAAAAAATAAGGAAAGCGGGGGGGGGGGGGGGGGGGGGGGGGGAGGTGAATGGGAGCGAGGGGAGGGGAGCGAAAAGGGGGAGGGGGAGGAAGAAGGGGAAGGGGGGAGGGAGGGCTGTGCTCTTGTGGTGCTGCTCTCTCTTAGGTGAGAACAGCTGAACTGAATCAGTGAATGGTCTAGCTAAATACCTGCGATGACTGAAAGTGGTATTCAATGATATAATTCAAACATTAGCTGCCCACATGTACGAGTGGCAGTGGTAACAAGTCTTGTTTAATTAAATCTCTGCATACCATAAAGATGTACATGTATGTATAAACTACAGAGTCTCAAATGAATGTGTACAGTATGTGTTTTCAATTTCAATTATTTCATTTTCAGGCTTTTGAACTAACACTCTCTGTTATTATTTTTGGGGTGGGGGTCATTGGGGGGTGTTTTTGTTTTTTACACTCAGAGCAAACCAAACAATCAAACAGACATGATGTATATATGTATATATATATCACATGCAAACATAACACAACTTTGCAAATAACAGAACAGCTCACGCTAAACGGAAAGTCACTTATAATTTTCAAGGAACAACTCTGCACAGTTATAAATGCAATTTATCAATAAGTTTTAGTTCAAACCATTATGAGTGCAAGCATTAAAACTGTGTATATCATAATAAACCACCCCACAGAAATGTTGGGGATATATCAGTATAAAATTTATAGCATTCCCACCTTCTGGAAATTCTGTGCTAAGAATTCCCTCTTTTCTATCCCTCCTTTTGTTTTTACAATAATTTGGTCCTTTTTTTTCCTGTCACCTCCTTGTCTATTTTGTCTGCCTTCTTCAGTTCTTGCTCCATTGTCACGTCTTTTATCCGGAAAATTTTATTAAAGATAATTCTCTCCCACACCTTGTTGGATCATGGATGCACTGGGCCCCCGATTTGTCAGGTGCATGGCAGTGCAATGTACTATTATTGCGCCCATATGACATATGACAGACAACAACAGCTGCTGTCTGAGCTTCTGGCAAAGAAGAAAAAGAATGGCACATTAAAAGTGAACACTCATGCCCATATGATACACACACAATAGCTGTCTACCTTTGTTTGTTGACAGATGTGCTGAAGTGCTCATTATTATATAACAAACAGAACTATTAGTATTCAGGACAAAGTGAATAAAAAAAAAAAAAGGGAATGACTCACCTCCCTGTAGTATGACAAAACAATCTGCAAGCAAATTGGGTGTGACGTGTTGCAGCTGTCTACCCTGCTAACAAAATCATCGCATCAGGTGACCAACCGCACGGTCCCTCACTTTGCAGCGTCCATCATTTTAGTGTCTGTAGCAGGCCTGCAAAATAACCCTCATGGTGGTTAGGACTGCATCCAAGCGAAGTCATAATGTAACACCTACGCTATAGTAGTAGTTTATATATACTTGTCAGTCAAAGGCTAAACTGGGTGTTAAAGGTTTGACAAGATCCACTACCATAAAGAGTGAAATTTCATGAACGGAAGAAAATGTAAGCACAAATTCATATTTCAATTTGGATTGATGTGCATCACTTGCAAACAGATTTTTGGAGGGGTTTTTTGGTGAGGAAAAGCCAAAAATAAGTATAAAATTATGAAATATTTATTACCTCATACCCACCCCTCATCTGTTCCATATTCCCAGGGTTCGCGCTAGGATTTTTTAAAACCGGTACTGCGAGTTGCCATTTCAGAGACATCTTGACCAACTCCCCCAAAATCGGTCCCCAGAAAATAAAATCCGGTACGTACTGTGAACAAAACGAAACTAATCAGTGAGGGGGTGGGGAGGGGGGGATTGTTGGGCAGCAAAACTAAATCTAAATTGAACGTGAATATCTTAGACTTTGACTGCCGTGCTGCTTGCTGCCACTCGCTTCTTGGGCATGAAGCCACGAAGGAAATAGGATTTTTTTTCTAGCGCCTGTGCCACTGTCCGTGTCAGTCTGTTGTTTTGCATGGCATCATTCGTGTGACTTATATTCTTCTTTCTTGTTTCTATGCTTAGCGCTCATCTAGATCTTTGTTCATTTTAGATATGGTTTTCGACTCTTCTCTCTGAAAGCAACGCGCAAATTCATAGTCATAGACCCTCGCTTTTCGCTTTTCGTAAGAGCAGGCCGTCGTGTGCCGTGGGAACGGATTACATTTACAAAACTGCATACACACGGGGACTGGATGTGAAAAAGCACAGGAGTGCTTATTCCATTATCCTCGATATAAAAGATTAAAAGAATACAGAATAAATAAATCTAGGCTCCATTTACTCAATGTGAATGGAAGTTGCTGTCATGCCGAGAAGAGCGCGAAGCTCTATTCTTTCACAGTAAAGCTTGCTGTTCTGCGTGCTAGGCTAATGAGGCTGGCGCTAAAGATGTTCGTCGGAAGGGGTGGGAAGGGGTAGGTGCGGTAAGCACAGTACAGGCCCATGACAGACTGTCAGAAAACGTCACTTCAGACTTTTTTTTTTTGAGACGGAAATCTAATCGGTCACAGGCAAACAGAACCGGTACGCCGTACCGGCTGCTTCGAAAATTTTCGGTATTCCCTGTTTACAATCGGTAAAATACCGACAATTACCGGTTATCGCGAACCCTGTATTCCTGGTAATTATTTTTGTTCATAAACCACTTAAAATTTGAACAAGTGTTGTCATCAATTAACTAAAAGTAAAACACGTACAAACACATGCACACGCACACACACACACACAAACACACACACACATGCATGCACACACACACATGCACATACACATGCAAGTATGCACACACACACACACACACACACACACACACACACACACACACACACACACACACACACACACACCTACACACACACCTGCGCACAAGCGCACGCACGCACGCACACACACACAAACACACACAAAACACAGATGGACAGGATCTTTTTACAGATTATATTTATAGAATAAAATTAAATACATAAATATATATGTATTATCATATCAGTATAAAAAAAATTAAGTTCAAAATAAAATATGTTATTATTCAATATTCAAAATCAAAGAAACAAACTGGCATGAGTTAAAAACTGCAAAATGCAGATTCAGTTTCTTTCATGTTAAAACAATTCAGCTAAGAATACTGACAACTAGCCTAGTGACGTCAGTGACAGACTTACAGCCGCCCACCTTTCCTCTAGATCACTACAGATGGAAGGAAATTATAAATTATACAGGACCCTGAGTCTTGAGTAATGAACATTAGTATGTCAGACAGTGGGTGGGTGGGTTGCTGCAGGAAGAAAACACTCAGAACGACATGTCCTATCAACAATTGCTATCTGCAGCAGCAGGTCATGCATCCTCTCTCTCTCTCTCTCTCTCTCTCTCTCTCTCTCTCTCTCTCTCTCTCTCTCTCTCTACCACATGCACACACCTACACACACACACACACACACACACGCACAGCACACGTACACACACAACACAACACACAGTACAACAGTACACACAGAACACACACCACACACACACAACACACAAACACACACCTTTCTCACTGACTCTCTTTTCAAAAGTTCTTTCTCTCTCTCTCTCTCTCTCTCTCTCTCTCTCTCTCTCTCTCTCTCTCTCTCTCTCTCTCTTTTCCACACACACACCCAAACGCACGCACGCACACACACACACCACACACAGCAACACACACACACCATGCACACACACACACACACGACACACACACACACGCACACACAAACACACACACGCACACACACACACACACAAACCACACTCTCTCTCTGACTCTCTCTTTCAAAAGTCTCTCTCTCTCTCTCATCCACACATCTCTCTCCCCACCTCTTTCCTCTCGCACGCATGCACGCACGCACCACACCACACACACACACACACACAAACACACACCTTCTCTCTCTGAGTCTCTCTTTCAAAAGTCTTCTCTCTCTCTCTCTCTCTCTCTCTCTCTCTCTCTCTCTCTCTCTCTCTCTCTCACACACACACACACACACAACACACAACACACAACACACACACACACACACACACACACTCAATCATACACATATTATATATTTTTTTTATATATATATATATAATATATATTAGTATCTATACATCTACATGTTGGTTTCTCACTTTCTGTAACTTAAGACTTCATAACATCTATAGATCTAAATGATCTTAGTTTAATGGAATGAGAGGGAAATAGAGACAAATCATTTAATGAAAAAAAAATAAAGTGATTATTATATTTTAAATGGACATAATTTTATTGATTGCAAAGAGAAATCTTACTGGGCTTTAGATGTTCCAAAACAAAAAAGCAAACTGGTGACAGTTATATGTTTATAATATGCACAGGCTTTTCATCACGATCTTCACCCCCCCCCCCACCCCCCCTCTTTAACCCACACGTGTACACACACGCGCACGCACGCACGCACCACACACACACACACACACACACACACACACACACACACACACACACACACACCGTAATTCTCACTCGGAATCACATCGAACACAAACATAAGTGTACCCAATACACCCCAGTTCTAGGAATTGAGGGAAAATCTGTTACGACTGATCGTTCGCAGACCAATTGCATTAGCATAATGATGAATGAACGTTGATCCGGGTCAATGAACCAAAACAGAGATCACGATCGCGTACGCGCTTCGCTGCGTTTTACCCCAAACAAACCGCATGCCCACCCGATGCTTGTCTTACCACGCCAACAAAACACCGCAACATGTCAAACTTACTCAACCATGTCGGCCCATGCGTTCCACATTTACATGTCTGATGAAATCGGACGGGCTTCCAAGATACCTAACACTGATGCATTCTCCGCTAACGTAACAACAGAGACCATGCTCACAAAGAAAGCGCCAAACCAGCGTTATAAATCGGCACTCACCTATTTCTTTGTGCAAATCTGCTACCTTACGAATCCACACCACTATAACGCCATCAAAGGTCACTTCCGGTTCTTGTCAACCTTCCCCCTCCCTCTCCCTGCTACTATCACCACCTCCCATCATTCCATGCCTCTGGGAACGGGTACGGGGGACAACAATTACAACCCCTGAAACCTTTCCCTGGCTATTTTTTCTCCTTTTTTCGAACGGTTTCTTGTAAGCGTTTATTCTTTAATTTGTGTGTATTTGGCGATGGGTTTCGTGGGTTGAGTAATTTTTTTAAAAAAGAAGAAGAAAAAAAGGTAAAGATGTCCCATAACCAATGTGGTCGTAGGGGAGCGAGGCATCAGAGACCTTAGCTGTTCTAGGGGCAAGCATATTGAGAGCGGCGCCCATCTCCTCTCCCTCAGGTTGAGGAAGTGTTTTCCTTATAAAACAAAACACACACACCCAACACCACAACACACACACACACACACCACACACACACACACACACACACACACACACACACACACACACACACACTTGAGTAATTTGGTTGTTTTTATGTTCTTTCCCTATTGCTTTTTGATGAGGATTTTTTTTCTTCAGTTTTTGCCCTTTGCCGCCACAACCCAAGGGGAACGGGATAGCCTAGTGGTCAGAATGATGCGCTTGTGATCTGTTGACCAGGGTTCGAATCTCGTTCAGGAGGATTTTTCCTCTGGAGTTAACATCAGTGCCAACTCCACTCCCCACAAAAGTCCTTTGAATGGGACTATAAACCGAGGTCCCGTGTGCGAACGCACGTAGAACATCTTGCGCACACGTCAAGTACCCGTTCCGCTTTTCGGAAGAGTAGGCCATGTGTGCCGGTGGGAACAGATGGCAAAATTTACCATAGGCATCCACATGGGGACAGGATGTAAGAAAGCACATAAGTGTTTATTCCATTATCCTCGAAATAATAAATGAATAAAAAAATAATAATAAAAAAATTTAAACAGCACAAGAAACATCATGGAGCAGAGAAGACACAGAGTGTTGAATTTAGTATCATCACCAAGTCTGCACTACTGAGTTACAGCAAGCAAAAATATAGTGCTTTTATAATTTACAGATTTCTTTTCTATTAAATTTATTCGGTTGGTGTGGGTTTTTTTTATGGTTGTCAGCTCGCTTATTTGCTACCACAACTGCATCTCCATAATTATTCATCGTTCATCATGCATCGCTTTATGATCTCAGATATGATTC
>CM060323.1:3657056-3702056 GCA_030674155.1 Stramonita haemastoma
GTCACGAGCCGAAAGGAGCGTAAGTTCTAAGATGTTGATTTCTTTTAAAGCTTTTTTTTTTTGAGGGGGGTTGGTTTTTTTGGGTTTGGGTTTATTTTGTTTGTTCTTAGAGGGTGTCTGTTTTGCTTTGTTTTTTTTTTTGGTTGGTTGGTTGGGTTTTTTTGTTTTTGTTGTTTTGTGTGGGTTTTTTTCCTTGGGGTGGGGGGGTGGGGTGTCTAAAATACAAGCTTCCAGACAGCTTACGGCGAATCAGATGACTAATGTCATCATTTTAGCTAGCGCTCTTTCGCGCACACACACACACACACACACACACACACACACACACACACACACACACACACACACACACACACACACAGACACACAGCACACAGACACACACCATGTCCTTTATTGATTTTCCTATCTTTTTTTACTTTCCCTGGAAGCAGCTAAGTGATTTATGATAGGGTTCTTTAATCTGACAGTTTTATTGCTCAGTTCGCAGATTCTGTTGCTTGGCAACTAAGTTTGATCAAGGAGCGTTGTCTGTGCAAAACAACAACAAACAAACAAAAAAAACAAAAACACAAAAATCTCACTTTGCGACACAAAGGTTCAGTGTCACTGCCGCACGTTAGTGTTAAACACAGCATAAAATTTGTTACTGCCCCGAGGGATTCCTTACTCTGAACTCGTCAACCTATATTATCAGGCCTACGCTTTGAAGTTTGGAAATTCATGTCTGGCTTGCGTGTCTGTCCCACATTGACATAACACGGAAATTGATGTGTCCAAAGAGGAAGCTAAATCCATGTGGCCAAAAAGACTAGGCTGATGCAAAGTAATGGCCCATATTCCACAGGTTGCACGATGCATTGTGATTTGATGACCTAGGTTCGAGCCCAGGTGCGAGCCACCCTCTCCAGGAGATTTTGCCCCTGGAGTTAATGATATCAGTACCGACTCCAATCCCCTGCAAGTCCTTCAGTTGAGACAATAAACCGAAGCCCTGAGTGCGAACACACGGAGAAAACATCTTGCGCACAAGTCAAAACCCGTTCTGCCTTTCAGAAGAGTAAGCCATTTAGTGCTGGTGGGAACGGATGACAACATTTACTGCACAAGGGAATTGGATGTTTAAAAAAAACACGAAAAAAACCAACCCCACGAGTGCTTTTTCCAGAATCCTCAAAATAAGAAAGAATAGATTAAATAAAAATCATTTATGCGCATTCTACACCCCATAAGATTTTCCATTGCCTAAACCATGACAATCTTGCACCAACAGACATACATTGAACCCAAGTCTATCTTTCGGAGGAAAAGTAAAGAGTAGACCATCGGGACATTGCAAAGTAGAAAATGCTAAGACGACAAAATCTAATATTACTAAAATCATGCACACTAGTATGGAACGAGATAGCTTAGTGGTCAGAGCACTGGCTTTGAAGGTTTTTAAGCAGCATCGAGCGTGGTTACCAAGTGGGTGGGTGTTAGCGCACTTTAGCTTCAGTATTGATCTCATGGGAGGCAGCAACAAGGAACTCCAAGACCTTACCAACAGACAGGTAGACAGAGCAGGCGCATATGGGATGGAAGTCAGCACAGAAAAGAGTAAAGTATTGGTCAACAGTGCAAACGGCACCACAGCACAGATCTACATGAATGGCCAGCAGCTGGAAGAAGTTGACGCTTTCAAATATCTTGGCGCTACCCTTACGAAAGATGGATGGACAGTCCCACAGTTCACCCAGCCTTCTTTAGGGTCAGGGAAGGTGAAGCAGCGAGGGAGAGGAGATGGGCGCCGCCCTCAAATATGCTGGCCCCTAGGGAAGCTGTAGTCTTGACATCTCGCTCCCCTACCACCATAAAAGTTATGGGATACCTTTACACTGGTTTGTATTGGGATATTGGCCCTGAAGTCAGAAATGAGGCTGTGGAACGCTAGGAGAGAGAAAAAAAAAAATCTCCTAGCAAATGATAAACCTCACAAGAACGAAAAAAAGCTAACCCCCCAAAAAAACAACAACAACAACAACAATCATAACAACAAACCAGTACAAAATACCAACCAACCAACAAAAACGCCACAGTAAAACTGGTTGCATAATCGTGCGTGGCCTTAGCCAGCTGTGTAGGATGCTGACATACAGGCCTTTGGATCGGTGGTCTAGGTGGTAACGAAAGTCCGGGTCAGAGTGTGCGGTGGTTTGTACCCCATTTGGGTCCAAAACTTTTCCCCCCATCCATTAGACCCTGAGTGGTGGTCTGGGCGCTAGTCTTTCGGATGAGACGATAAACCGAGGTCCCGTGTGTTACACATCACTATTTAGCGCACGTAAAAAAAACACGGCAACAAGGGGGATGGGGGGGAGGGGGGGGGTGACTCTGGCAAAATTCTGTAGAAAAAATCCACTCTGATAGGGAAACAAATACAGTTGCATGCAGGTAAAACAACAACAACAAAATTGGTAGGCGCTGCACTTGTGGCCACGCGCTCTCCCCGGGGAGAGCAGCCCGAATTTCACGCAGAGAGATCTGCTGTGACATAAAGTGGAACAAAATATAAATCCCCAGGGGATGTCACTTAAAAATGCCTGCTGGTTCTCAACGTTTTCTCATAACTGTTGACACAATTTCGAAACAACAACAAAAACAACAACAGAACCTAAAACATTTTTCACCAAAAAAGGACACACATGCTGTGTTCGTTAGTAGACTGTAAAGATTAAAACACTAGACAAATTGAATGTCCAGATGTTTTCAACAGCAAAACGTGCCATCATGTTGTGTCGTGCCATGCTACGCTGCGCATCAAACGAACTCCTTTCGCCATATTACTTACCGTTCGCCGTTTAAGATTAAAAACAAACAAACAAACAAAAAACAACCGAGCAGCTAGCCATGCACAGGTTTAGTTTTTCTGTCCCGTCATTTTAAACAACGTCTCACTGCAGCCATTTTCACACAATGTTGTGTCTGCAGCTTGCCGCTATTCGTGTTTCATGAAGGACATGTACGTTTACACGTCTTCACTGATGCCGATAAGTAATTAACCGCTCTATATATTCCACAAGCCAGCAAACAAAAGTGGTATACTACCTGTTCAACAGCGGCAGAATCGTTCCAATCAGCGGTATTGCAGTCGAGTCACAGCCGTCACTCTCCCAAAACAGAATCATTGTATCACATTTTCAACAGGGGCATGAAAATCTAGGCCTGCAACCTCCACCTTGGCAAATCAAATTGCCATGGCTAACCCCGAGGCTATGTTCACCTGCATAGTTTTTTTTTTGTTGGTTTAAAAAAAAAAATATATATATATATTTTTGGTGTCAGTGTGTTATTGACCTGGTTACAAGTTGACAGTGGATCAGTTGATGCACTGTCTTTGTTCGTTCCTTCTTTCTGTGTTCCTCTTGAAAATAATGTCCCCAAGTCTATGCAGGGGATGTTATGTAAAATCCTCCTCTATATCCCTACATGGAGGACAGGAAATAAAGAATGTGAAATTTGAGAAACTGACGCATCTGAAGTGTTCCTTCAAGCAACTGTCTTTCCTAATGACTTCAGAGCTTTTGTCTTGTGATTATTTTTAGAGGGCTATGTTCGAATCTTCACTAGCTACTCACCCCCACCCCCCTATTTTTTTTTTCAGCCTTTCATCACCACCGTCGTCACACACACACACACACACTGGGGGTTAACACTGACCAGTTCTGACTGCATTTCCTTGCGAGTTCGAATGAGACCCCTATAACGAAAAGTCCCAAGTTCGAACAAAAACGCAAAACAACTTGCGCATTATAGGCTAAAATTAATCTATTTTTAACGGAAGAGTAAGTCTGTATGACACGAAAATAGATGGTTCGATTACTATCTTTTTCTATTTTGGAGTTTGAGCACAAGTTTTGTCATTTTTGCCCACGCAATTTTTTGGGGAGTGCAAGGGGGGTAGGCATGTGGTTCAAGTTCAGTCCACTCACATGACCAACAGCACTTTTTTTTTTTGGGGGGGGAGGGAAGGGTTACTGTGTTTGCAAGAGTTAATGTCATCATGGCGAGCATGAATGGTCAAGGTTGTGTCGTCTGCATATTATAGCTTAGTGCGCGTTTGGATTTGATATGGGAAGAAAAGGTCATTGATCATAATGAAAGGGGAATGGGTCCTAGTATGGATGGATCCCTGTGGTACTTCATAATTAATTTACGACTAGATGCCATGGCTTTGCGCTCTAAAGACTACAGCGCAACTCTATGGGGTCTTCCGAGATTGATGGATGCCTACTACTACTACTAGATGCCATCGCCGAAATTCGAGCCCCATGACTTTCCTAACACACGGGATGGAAGTCAAGCGTTCAGTCCGCTCAGCTATAAGCGTCTGTCCTGTGAGAATTGAGGTTGTAGACCCCTGCAACACCTAATATAATTCTGGGGCTGCCTGCCACTCTCTCCTCTTCTTACTGCATGGGCGCCACTCTCTGGTGATTCCCACGTTATTTGTATTTGCGTTTTCTTTATCTTTCTCCCTTTGCCGTTATTTGTTTGCTTTGCTTTTTTTTTTCTTTCTTCTTGCCAAAAAAAAAGTTTTTCTTCTTCTTTTTCTCCCGTGTTCTCTTATTGGGTGGAATGTAGTGCCTGGTCTTGCCATGTGCTTGCAACTCTGCAGGAGGCCTTGGCCACACTGGCCCTAGCCGACACATTCCAACTTCAGGGCAGCTTGGGTTTTTTTTTCTTTTTTTTTTCCAAGTTCATATGAAAAAACAAATTCAGATTTGCTAGAATAAAAAAAAAAGGCAGGGCAATGGGCTGAATAGGCACGGCAATAAATAACTTAGCATGAGAGAGAGAGAGAGAGAGAGAGAGAGAGAGAGAGAGAGAGAGAGAGAGAGAGAGAGAGAGAGAGAGAGAGAGAGAATGGTGGCAGGCCTTTCTAAGGAAAAGGGGGGGAGGGAGGGGATAGGCTGGTGGTTAGAGTGTTATACTCTTGATCTGAGGGGCTAGGGTTTGAGCCACCAGAGACACATACCTGTTGGGTTGAGTGAACACAGGGACAAAAATAACAGTGATGATGAAAGCAGAGCAAATGATGATGATGATGATGGATGACGACGACCATGATGATCTTGATGATGATGATGATCTTGATGATGATAATAGTACTACTGGCTGTGGTGTGTGCAGGCATTACAGAGAAAAGCCAACAGGTTTTGGCCAGGCATTCAAGACAACCCAACAGGACAGCTCATGATTCCTCATGGTACTCCACACACACCCACTTCTCACCACTACACATAGGATGATACTCTGATACACCCCTTTTTTTTTTCATCCCTTGGGTTGTAGAGCTTCGAGGTTCAACAATGGTGACATTTTGCATATGTAACTGTTTTGCCCATTATCTTTCATTCTGCTAAAATATCTTTGTGCATTATGTGGCTTTTTGGTATTTTGTACCACTTTATGTCACAGCAGATTTCTCTGCATGAAATTCGGGCTGCTCTCTCTCCCTGGGGAGAGAGAGCGCGTCGCCACAAGTGCAGCGCCTATCCATTTTTTTCTTCTTTTTCCTGTATGCAACTGTTTTTGTTTCCCTTGTAACTGTGTGCAATCTGAAGCAATGAAATATTCCATTGCGGTCAGTGAAATTGTCTTTGATTTCAATGAAATTTCTTTCTATATTATTTACAGCCCTAAGGACCACGAAAGCCATGTCAGGGCTGTCAACTTATTCAGTTTCAGTGGCTTCAGCAACTTTCACTTCAAGTTCAAAACCAACACCTCCTAATACCTTCAAATATTCAACACTGTCCATCTGAAAAACAAAACAAAACCCAAACCCAACATTAAATGACACAATACCTCAATTATTTCATTCCTGAATAAAACCAGTTTGCACTGAGGATGCCAGAAATTCTGCTTAATTTATCATCCTTAGGTTAACCCCCCCCCCAAAAAAAAAAAAAAGTAAAAAGAAAAATATTTTAAAGTACAAAAATAAACATTAAAAAGTTCCACATGGGCAATTAACACTGCAGAATGGACATCCTGTACCCATCCTAGTGTTTAAACATCACTACCTGGTCGCCAGAACAAAAGGAAAATGTCATATAATAAAATCACAATGATTTTTTAAAAAAAGATTTGCTTGAAAAAAGGCAGGAGAGTGGACTGGGAAAGCAGAGAGAGAGAGATGATAGACAGGTAAAGAAAGAGACAGAAGCAAATACAGCACAGAATTTCCAGAAGGTGGGGATGCTATTTCATACTGAAAGAACCCCCACCATCTCCACAGAGGGGGGGGGGGGGGGTCCTTCAATCATCATCCTTCAGAGTCCAAGTCTCACATTCACATAGCAGGACAACAAACAAACACCACAACTCACAATGCCCTTCACTTTTTTAATATCAAGAGACCAGTTTACAACATATAATAATCGTGTACCATAAAAAACAAGACTGGTGTAGTACTTACTATCCCTCCACACAATACAGAAAAGAGAAGTTAGTGCTCTTCCACCACCAAGAGGCACAAAAGAAGACGGAAAGAAGACGCCACAAACCAAGTCTTAGTGACGCCTGGTGTCTTGTACAGAGAACTGGTACCCGCACAAGCTTCTCTATCTCTATATTCATGTTAAGATTTTCTTTCTATAGCTTTAAAGGGTGATTTACTTTCTAAAAATCGAAGGCGACTTTCTTTCAACATTCATTCTTTCTCTCTAATGCGATGTCCCTGACCTCTCCAATCCTGTCGTGTTCCTACTCGCCCCGTCCATCCTGATTCCAAAGCAGAAACGTCACAGACCAGTAAGAATTCTCCATTTTTAAATCAAAATACGATTTGGAGCGTCGTTCTGCAAATTAAAAATTATTGCCTCCTTCGATTAACTATTTGTTTAAAAATCTTTGTCAGAGGACAGGGAAATAAAATGTCACATATTGGGAGAAAAAGTTTTTTAAAAAAAAACCCACAAAAAACCCCCCAACCCTCCACCCACCCCACCCCCAAACAACATCCCCCATTTTTTTTTTTAAAGGGGGAAATAAAAACAAACAAAAAAAAAAGCTCCCAAATTTTCTTTTCCCATGTTTTCATACAGCAAATTAAAAAAAAAAAATTGCCTAGAGAATGGCTTAACAAAATCCAGTGAATGTGGGACATATCAATAGAACAGTCTTGTTTTTATGTAATTTTATCTTCTTTGGTAACTATATGTTGTAAGGAACTAGAACTCAAACTTCTCATTCTTTCTTTTTTTTTTTCCTTTTTTTTAAAAAATTCTTTTTTTTTTTTTTTTTGATAGTGAAGGGTGACTTTATACATATGGAGCACATAACTGTGGAGAAGTTTTTGGGAGGATACATATATCTGTCCAAACATTTTACGATAATGATATTATAAGTTAAAACTTCAAGTTTCAGTTTCTGTTTCAGCACAGGTCAGCGAATGAAACAGATTTTATGCCGCCAGCCAATTTTTTTATGGAGGAAAACAAGGGAGGGACCAGATATACTATCTCAGTCAGTCAAGGGAGAGAGAGAGAGAGAGAGAAGAGAGACAGAGAGAGAGAGAGAGAGAGAGAGAGAGAGAGGAGAGAGAGAGGAGAGAGAGAGAGAGAGAGAGAGACAGAGAGAGAGAGAGAAGAGAGAGAGAGACAGAGAGAGAGAGAGGGAAGAGAGAGAGAGAGGACAGAGAGAGAGAGAGAGAGGAGAGAGAGAGACAGAGAGAGAGAGAGAGAGAGAGAAGAAAAGAGAGACAGAGAGAGAGGAGTGCTTTGTGAGCGTTTCAGTTTGTGATGCGGTCTGCCCAGCTTATAACAGCTGGACTAAAGCGATGATGCCACTCATTACCAGTTTAATTTGCATTGCCATTTTAATTTGCTGATAACCCTGTTCTCTACTGAGGCCCCGTTAAGGCTACCACCTATCGCAGAAAAACAATTCTGAAAACATGAAGAGGCCACACTGGGTTCCAGCCTCGCTGATAAAGAAAAGCAAATACAAAACCAATACTAGGAACAACCACACAGATGTTGGAAAACTTTTAGGCCACTAACTCGAGTGTTCAAAATCAGTTAAGAGATAGTTTCAGATGGAACTGTTTTTTTTTCTTTAACTAGTGCAAAGTTTAGTGTCCTGTTGTCCATCACAAACCAGGGTCTTCATGGAGTATTCTGCGACTTGCTTTTTTTCTGTCATGGATGAGGTTTACATTAATGAAACAAGTCATTTGGCTTGTTCTTGGACCAAGAGAACAAGGTACCACTGCTTTGTCCAAGTTGTCATGTTCATGTTCAGCCCTGAATACAGCTCCATGATTTCCCTGGTGTTGACGACAGTGTCGCAACTTTCTATAATTTGCAACAATGCTGCGTACTTGTACTTGGTGTGATACATCTATCCCCTTCTTGTTGTTTTACTGATATTGCCAAAACTTTAGTACAGTCATCTCTTCAGCTCCAGCTTAGTTTTTTTTTTTGCAAATTTATTCTGAAACTGCTCTTTGAAAGACAGCAAGTTTGTTGTATACTTGCCTTGCAAATATTTGTTACATATATGAACACAAATTTTGTATGAAAGAAGGAAAAGGTACAGTCAACTCACTTTTGCCGATTCCCAACATACAAACCTTGCAAAACTTCTTCAGTTGGGCATCCACTCTCCAAAAAAAAACAGCAGCATTTCTCATGTCTGTGCAAAAGCTGGCTTCACCCTGTACCGGTAGTTATGTCCACATCAGAAGCATCATCCTTTGAAACAGTCACAAAGCAACTCGGTCCCTTTTCGGCCAAAGTTCTCCTCATTATAGTGTACCTAAGCAGACAGAGGGAGCTGGAAAGGAGGTGGGGTGGGGGTGGGGTAGGACTCCTGACAGTACAGTGTGTCGAGCAAAAGCCTGTGCTAGGGAGGGAGGCAAAATGCAAAATCATCACAGTCAAGTGTACAAAGTGCTAGATAAATTCATTGACAAACTATCGTATTCCTTGATCATCAAAGTCAAGTGTACAAAGTGCTAGATAAATTCATTGACAAACTATCGTATTCCTTGATAAAAGACGACGACCACCACCTCAAAAACCTGCAGTGCTTGTGATAATGCCAATTTAGTGAGTATGCATTTGTGCTGATCTCATTGGACAAATGCCGAGAAATGGAGAGGGAAAAAAAAAGGAAAAGTTTTTGATGATAAATATAACCTATATCCCATAAAATAATTGTAATGGACATTTAAAAAAATAATTTTCTTTTAAAGAAGGAAAAACTGCAACACCACCAACACAAAATATAGCGCGACACAGCTGTTTAACCGTATACACACACAGGCTCACCCTGATATACATTTCCTACCACTGGTGTCCTGGGAAAACGGCACAAGTCTGTGAGGAGTGTGAATACATTTACACTGTTTTTTTTTTTTTCTCCAAACCCATCAAATGGCATATACCAAAAACATGCAGAACAATGTTGACACAAGTACTGACACGTTCCTGTGGCAAGACACAACAATAATCCAAAACAGGCGACGACAATGGTGACAACACAAGAGCTGGTGACAATCCACTGACACATCCAACATGAATGACACAATCCACATTAAGCTGTATCAACACAACTGAAGGAGGCTGCAAGCTAAGAGGATGGTTATCCTCAGCTTCAGCTCCAAAATACCATTGTCGCCATCACCATTTTCTGTCTAAACAAATCTTCATCAGCGTTTTTTCCAAAAACCCTGGAAACAAACAGCAAATCCAGCTTAGAGACTCTTTTCGCAAAACGCGATATGCTGACAAGGGGCGATTCATACTTGCACGACAAAATAACGACAAAACTCAAAATGCTGCCACAACAAGGTTGCTGATCAGAACAACGGCATCTATAGACAGCAGCAGTGGGGAGAGAGAATATACATAAATATAGCGACACGACGCAGGGACACATCACAGACGACGACGATGACGATAACGGAGACGATAATGGAGGCTGAGGTGCAGATGTCAGGAGCGCTGCTCCAAATACTGCGCCAAGGGGAGGGAAGGCAGAGCGAATGAGGAGTTCTTGTTCTCCACATGGGTTCTTCTCTCCCCTTCTTCTTCAAAACCTGCACACACCACACACGCACACCATCACACACACACACACCATCACACACACACACACACACCATCACACACAATGCGCGCGCACACACACACACACACACACACCATCACACACAAACACACACACTTGTCTAATATCACTGAGAGTGAAAAGACATTAAAATTGAAGACAACAACAACAAAAACAACAACACACACCGATCATCATAAACATTACTCTCAATATCGTCAGCATCACAACCATTCACAAACAGGGTATTCATTTGGATTTATCAATTCAGCTAATCATCTTAGACTTAAGACACAATCAGAGAAGAAAAAAAACACACCAAACACAGTCCTTCAATCCATATTCACCCAAACAAAGGGAAAAAAACAACCTGAATGTGCTTTCAATTGGGCTAAAAACCAACAACCCTTTCTGTAAGGCCAGACATGGCAGTTATTTTTGAAATCAAAATCATTCTGAAAACAATGGCTGATTCTACACATAGAAATTGTTCGATATCATCCAAAACTAAACAAATGAAAATGGTGATCAATATTAGTTTTTTCAAATACTGGCTGCCATGGAAAAGATTTAAAATGACTGGCAAACAAAATTGATATCACCTGAACTTCAAGACTATCACACTTACTTTTGTTTTTTTTCCCTTCTTTTTCTTTCTGCAACTGACTTACTATACACATAATTTACTTATCATGCTTGGACAACACTGTATCTTAAAATTCTCAATATTTTAAAAAAAAAAGAGCCATCTCCAACACTGACTTTCCTTATGCCCACTTGGCCGAGAGAGTGGGGATGTACTGTGGGGCAAGGCCTTTTCACTGTAATCAAATTTCTGCCCAATTTCCAAAACATCATCTGCCTCCTCTGCTGTTTTGGAGGTCATCATTGTCGGACATGACAGACAAACAAACATCAAACATGAAGGGGGGTTATAGCCTAGTGGTCAGAACACTGCACTCGCAATTTGACGACCTGGGTTCAATTCCCGGTCGAGGGGATTTTTCCTCTGGAGTTAACATCAGTGTTGACTCCACTCCCCCCCAACAGTCTTTCGGATGAGACTATAAACCGAGGCCCCGTGTGCGAACGCACACAGACCATCTTGCGCACACGTTAACTCCTGTTCCGCTTTTCGTAAAAGTAGGCCATCTTGTGCCGGTGGGAACAGATGACATTTACAAAACTGCATACACATGGGGACTGGATGTAAAAAAGCACAAGAGTGCTTATCCCATTATCCTCGATATAAAAGAATAAATCAAATAAATCAAACATGAAGGGGTGACTCACTCTGACAGCAGAGGCCCAGGTACTGGCACACAGCATGCAGCAGCAGACGCTCAAAGCTGGACGCCCGGTGATTGACGTACACCGACCCTGGGTAGTCCGTGAAAAACTCCACCACCTCTCTCTCCAACTGGGACACTATGCCCTGTCATCACACAACCACGCACGCAGACACAGACATGCGTGCGCACACACACACACATGCACGCGCGCACACACACACACACATACACATATAATTGTATTCTTAAAGCATTCTGAATCAATCTGTCTGTCTGTCTGTCTGTCTCGCTCACACACACACAACTGTCAGTGATTCATGGCCACTCACACATTCACTAACTATGAAACACTGTTACTTACACCAGTCTTTAAACTACTGTAATTAATACACCATCACTAACGTTAACACACTGTCACTTAACGCAAGTCGTTAATTCAGAAACTGTCCTTAACACACTGTCATTGATACAATCATCACTGACACACTACATAGTCACTGACACACTGTCTTTAACACCATCTTATGAACACCTCTCCAACATATCATTTTCACAATCTGAAATGGTTTGCCTTTATTGAGCTCAATCACCAAAGAGCAAGACACAATTTTCTTGGGGCAACTTCCAGCTTGCAGTGACTTGGAAAAAAACCCCACACCACTGCAGTTTCATGCTAACATTGCATAGCAATCTGTGTTGTTTGATGTGAACTACAGACAATTCTAATTTAACTCTTTCATTCCCCAATTTACACTTGCTATTGCTTCCCTTTATTCCCAGCTTCCTCTTGTCTGTTTCTTCCCTTCATTCCCGGATTTACAGACCAAAACACTTAGCAGAATGGGGTACTTACTTTACAGACTTACGGCAGTAGCCCATATTATATGAACCAAAGAATGTCATATATCATTGTGTAGGAAATTGATGTGAGATGGTGTTGGTGACCATGTTGACACTTCACAGTAACATGACAGGTGACACAGGTGTAAAACAGGTAAGTTGACAGTAAAAAAACAGGTATACCATCATGCACTCCATGCAGATCAGTATTTTTCTAGCCAGTTGTATGTTTCGTGCTTGTACTCACCAACTGATGCCTCATGTACATCCCCTTGCATTGTTTATGCGAATACTCCATGAGAACTGTCTCCATTGTCACCATGATTGTCCCCAACACATCAACAGTTTATTCTCTTTTTTGTAGACTGTGTATGACTACCACACACCAATAAAGAGAGCAAGCTCCACACTATTTTGCACACTTTTTATATACAGATAGTATTTACATGTTCTCTAATTACATATGTCTGCCCTTCTGTCCAAGTATCACATGATATGTCACACACAGGTGACACATGTATAATACACCTTGATTAGAATCCGAATTCTCTCCACCTTCCATTTTCACAACCAAGAAATAAGCCACATCTTCACACACACTCTTACACTCATTCCAAAACCAACTAATTTCTCAAGTGACTACTTTCTCACGAGTGGGGGGGGGGGGAGGGGGGGGGGGTAGAGAGGGGGGGTGAGAGCCGGAAGACCAATGCTGGAACTGCATTCCATTCACAGCTACTACTACATAGACTGGGTAGTGGCTGAAGGGGCAAGATGCTGACAGGTCAAGATTAATGAGGGAGGGGGGGGAGAGGGAGGAGGAAGGGAAGCTGCCCAGCCTGGAATTTCTTACATAAACAAAGACCCGTTAGTGGCTGACAACTGATAAGCAACTAACGGGAAGAACAGAGCACTCCCTGCTGAGCCCGGTTTACCGGGCTGTGGGAAGGAAGGGTGTTTGTTAGTGGAGACCGGTATACCGGGCGCTGGGAAGGAAAGGAAGAAAAGTCTGCAGACCGGTAAACCGGGCTGTGGGAATGAAAGAATTAAATCCACTCAGGAAAGTGTATTCAAACATTTTCTGCTGCAGTGGTTTACCCCGGAGTTTTACTGACAGTGGAGAGTCTGTTGTCCAAGAGCCCTTGTTCACTAAAATGGCTCTGCAGTCATTTTGGCTTGCTGCTGTGATGATCATGGTTTGCAGCAAATCACAAGTCTGGCACAGTCACTTTGTTTTTCATAGCAATCATAACAGCATGTAACTAGTATGGAGGTTTGGAGGTTTGGAGGTTTTTGTTTTTATTGGTGCCGCTTCTTCATTTCATGTGACCTTTCTGTCCTGATGTTCTCACGCCACTCATTTCGATCTCTTTGCCCCAGCCATTCCTAGGGGGGGGGGGGGGGGGGGGGGGGGGGGGACGGATAGCCTAGTGGTCAGAACATTGCGCTGGCAATTTGACGTCCCGAGTTCGATTCCGGTCGAGGAGATTTTTATCCTGGAGTTATCAATGCTGACTCCACTCTCCCCAAAAGTCCTTCGGATGAGACTATAAACCGAGTTCCTGTGTGCGAACGCATGCAGAACATCTTGCGCACAACGTTAAATCCTGTTCTGCTTTTCATAAGAGTAGGCCATCGTGTGCCGGTGGGAACAGATGACATTTACAAAACTGCATACACACGGGGACTGGATGTAAAAAAGCACAAGAGTGCTTATCCTATTATCCTAGATATAAAAGAATGAAAAAAAAAAAAAAATAAATAAATGCTGCATCCTCAGGGTCACAAGTCCACAGGGAGCTCTTCAATGTCTGGCCACCAGGAGGCCACAACAAACAAGTGCACTGTAAACCGCTGTTGGGTCATTTAGGTTGTGCTGAGTGGTGCATGCCAGTTCTGAGCCAATGCACTGGACACCACCTACTGACCCCCAGTACTGACAACATTAGACACAGAGCCCAATGGGGCACACAAAGTCAACATCACTCTGTCCAGAGTGCTTAATTTAGCGCACCCTGTCCTTTCACCTAACCCAAGTGTGGTCAGTTCCTGCTAAATTTAGCATCAGCTAGCCCCATCTGGGCTGGCTGAGAGGGGATTAAAAAAAAAAATTAGCCACTGAGAGGAGCTGAAAGTGGGGGAAACTGACAGCTGTGGGCGGCTAGCAACCACCATAGCAAAGTCCATGATCTCCCAGCCAGGAACCCAATGGCTAAAAATTGTGGAACGGCTAGTAGTATGGAGATTTTTTAAAAATTTACTCAAACGACAAATTTGCACATGCATTCATTCATTCATTCATTCCCTTCTTCTCAATCCTCATCCGAAGTACAGTACAGCAGCATGCGCTACACGACAGTCAGATCTGTGCCAATGGGAAGAGATGACAAGATTTACAAAACTGCATACACATGGGGACTGGATGTAAAAATAGCACATGAGTGCTTATTCCATTACCCTCGATATAAAGATATTAAAAAAAAAAAAAGACAAAAAAAATCGTGGAGAGTACTCACCAGAGGCAGATGGCGGCGGGTGAGAATGGAGCGAAGGTTTTTGTCCACCCTTTGAAAGCATTCTTCAGCACTGAAAGATGGGTGAACTGCACGCACACACACACACACACATTTTGTTTGTGGTTTATTTTGTTTGGGTTTTGGACGGTGAAGGCTAGGATATGTTGCTGATTGTAGCTGATTTTTCACAGTTGTTGTTGGGTGTTCCTGTTTCTTTTTTTTTTCCTGAGAGAAGATTTTTTTTTTCTTATGTGAAATTCAGTTACTGATATTTAGTTACATTTTTCATTGGAATTTCTGATTTTTTTTTTATAGATTGTTAGAACTGCATTTTCCATTTTGTTTATTGTAGTTCAATAGGTAGCAACAAAAAGGGTTTTTTGGTGGGTTTTAAAAAAAATTACTTAGCAAGTATTGCCCCCCCCCCCCCCCCCCCCCCTGAAATTCTGTATTCCAAACATTGCTAACTATAACCCCCTTCCCCTGACACTCACACACCCACATTCTTCTCCCCCCCCCCCCCCCCCCACCCCCTGTCTAATAACACAACTTATGAAAAGACATTAAATGAATTTGAACACACACACACACACACACTCAGTATATATATTTTCTTTCCAACACGACAATAAAAAGTGATGCAATCAAACCAAGCTCTGAGCAATATTATGTTCAGGTCTTTTAAAAATTTTTTTATTCATTGCTGTTGTTTGTTCCTTGGCTAGAGCTCTGAGGTTCACCAATGGTGGAATTTTTGCATATGTGACGCCCCACCACATAAGGGGTTGCACTGCACCAGAGGTCAATTTCTAGTTACTGACATGCTATTAACCCACAATGAAATGGTTATACAATACAAAAAAAACAGATTGAAAATGGACAATTGTATAAAAAGTTATTACAACTTGAAATGATAGACTGCAGAAAATGACAAAATGAGAAATTGACAAACTTAACGTCGTAATTTTGGGCTGTGTGGGTGACCTCCCCCACTACAGCCATATTTCATTTAAAAACAAACAAAAACAAAAAAAAAAACAACCACACAAATTGTGCCCCCAAACTGGAGCCCCTATAAATTTCACCCACCTGGCCAAACGACATTAAAACCCCCAGTGCTGTCATTCCACACTTTCTGAATACAATAACTAATAAAATGTGGCTGGTCATAACCAAAGCAGCTCTTGGGGAAAAAAAAATAGTACCACTATCAAGAGAAATCAGAAGACCTAAGGGTAGTGCAATCTCTCCCTTGCCTTCCCTGTCCTTACAGAAATCAGCCACCTACTCAAAGCTGGCAGAACTTGGGGGGTCTATAGTCACTGCCTGAACAGTCACAGGTCCCCAAGACAACTGCCCGCTCAACCAAGCTGATCTTCAGGCTTTGAGGAGTAAAAACTGTACGGCATCCACGCCATCACTTCTTGACCCAAGCCAACTGCTTTGTCTGATACTGATACTGAGCTGACATTTGCTGTGGCTTTTACACACACTGTTCTTACGCTCTGAAAAGTTATGTGGGGGTTGTCTTCAACCACAGTCAAGCTCGAGCGTAACAACTCGCCCTCTTCACTGAAGGAGAAAAACAAACATCTTTCGTTACAGCATGGCTACCTATTTGACGAGGTACATGAAAACAAACACAAACTCCTCATCCAGTGTGTGCTTAGTTAGAGTCTCACAGTGATTCACTAGTGTGAGAAGCTAGAGTACATATCTTGGGTGACCCTTGTGGTACTGAAGCCAGGGAATACCCAACAACAACAAAAACAGTCATACCCCCCCCCTTTCTCTCTCTCTCTCTTTCTTTTTCTTTTGAAGCAATCCGTCAGTGAACTCACCTGTCGCTTGTCCACATCAGGAGACTCACTTTTTCCCACGAGTCGTCCAGACTTCTGTTATCGTCGTCTTCCTCATCGTTTGATGGCACCCTGGGCAAGGTTCCATCATCGCTCTTTTCATTGCGGTTGCTTCCCTTGGCAGACTTTTTCAGGGATCTGGAAGGTGATTTTTTGGTGTTTCCGTTTTTCTGGTCGTCGTCATCGTCCTCATCCGACTCTTCCCTGATGCTGGAGAGGGAGAGGGCCGAGGTCCTCGACTGCAGGATTCGCTCCTGGTCCTCTTCAGAACAGTTGACAAAGTCATTCCAGGCCTGTGT
Organism: Stramonita haemastoma; assembly: GCA_030674155.1. Lineage (NCBI taxonomy): Eukaryota > Metazoa > Mollusca > Gastropoda > Neogastropoda > Muricidae > Stramonita > Stramonita haemastoma. The sequence continues at coordinate 3,673,964 of CM060323.1, forward strand.
AAACACCACACGTATTCATGAATGTCAATCTTTTATGGATTCCTATAGCTTGCTCAGTCTGTGTGTAAATGCCACATGTATGAATATAAATCTTTTGTTGACTCATATAGCTTGTTCAGTCTCTGTGTAAACGCCACACGCATGAATATAAATCTTTTATCGATTCATATCTAGCTTGTTCAGTCTCTGTGTAAACGCCACACGCATGAATATCAATCTTTTATCGATTCATATAGCTTGTTCAGTCTCTGTGTAAACGCCACACGCATGAATATAAATCTTTTATCGATTCATATAGCTTGTTCAGTCTCTGTGGAAACGCCACACGTATTCATGAATATCAATCTTTTATTCATTCATATAGCTTGTTCAGTCTCTGTATTTTAATGTACATCTTCAAACACTCCCTTTGGATCCAAAACACTACAGCTTCTTGCACATTAAGCAGATCCTGCCATTTTTCAGTCAAAATCTTCCCCCCCTTCCCCACACCAATCTAATGTCCCTCTACCATTTTCCACCCCAGCAAATCCTCTTCATCCCATTCACTCTCCTCAAAACACATTTTTGCATCTAGGTTAGCTTGAGCTTTGCTTCAATGATTTGGCATTATATATCAGTTCAATGTACAGGTGTATATATATATATATGTATATGTCGTACTCAATCTGTACAATTTGCGCATTGTATACAATGCCAACATTTCACGCTCAGTGTCTACAGTGCGCAATACATTTTGCACATTATACACAATGAGCAAAACAGTTACACACTGTATACAATGAGCAATACCGTAAAGTCGCTCATTGTATACAATGCGCACAGAGTGAGCAAGTCCATAAAATTAACATTGATTCAGATTCTTTAGTGCCATTTGTCTATTTTTGCACTGCTAAATCGGTTGTAAAGCTTTAACAATAGTAAATTCTGTTCAATGCTCATTGTTCTGTTCTGTCTGTCTGTCTGTGTCTATCAGTCTGTGTGTGTGTTTGTCTGTCGGTCAGTCGGTAGGTCCTCTCTCTCTCTCTCCCCCCCCCCCCCCCCCCTCTCTCTCTCTCTCTCTTCGTCATTTGTCTGTCTGTCTGTCTGCCTGTGACTATCAGTCTGTCTCTCTTAGTCGATCTACCTGTCTGTCTGTCTGTCTGTCTGTCTCTCTTTAGTGTTGTGTTTTCCCCCCTAAAGTTTTAATCATTTCATGGTGCATGCATCTTTACAAGTACAGACTAACTAAGACTAGGCTTGGTCTGAAATCTTTATTCTTATGGTTTCAAGATCATTCAATCATCCATTCATTCGTTCATCCGTTCATTCATTCATTCATTCGTTCTCTGTCTGTCTGTCTGTCTCTCCCCCCCCCCCCTCTCTCTTTGTACTACAAACAAGTGCAAGTGTCACAAGGCTCGGTTACAGTGCACTTCTCATTGCAACCCAAGAAATGCAAAGTGCAAGAACAATTACAATTGAGATATGTCAATTAAACATGAAACATGTTTAATTGTGAAGGTGTGTGGGGTGTGCGTGTGTGTGTGGGGTGTGCGTGTGTGTGTGTGTGTGTGTGTGTGTGTGTGTGTGTGTGTGTGTATGTGGGTGTGGTGGGTGTGTGTGTGGGTGTGTGTGGGGGTGTGTGTGGGTGTGTGTGGGTGTGTGTGGGTGTGTGTGGGTGTGTGTGGGGGTGCTTGTGTGCTTTCGCAAATGGTGTGTGAAGGTGAATATGAGTGTAGGCATGCGTGTGCTTTCGCAAATGGTGTGTGAAGGTGAATATGAGTGTAGGCATGCGTGTGCTTTTAAGGGTGTGTGCATTCATGTGTATTGACAAGATTTAATGTGTATTTTACTAACTGCGAGAATAAACCAACACCAAAACATTTTCCTGTGTTTTATTGTGAATATGTTTACAATAGACTAATGGCATTAAAGAATCTCAATCAATGTTAATTTTATGGACTTGCTCACTCTGTGCACATTGTATACAATAAGCAACTTTAGGGTGTTGCTCATTGTATACAATGTGTAACTGTTTTGCTCATTGTGTATAATGTGCAAAATGTATGCGCATTGTAGACACTGAGCATGAAATGTTGCGCATTGTATACAATGCGCAAATTGTACAGATTGAGTACGACATACATAATATATATATATATATATGGGGTGGGTTTTTCAAATTTTTTATTTATTTCTTTTATATCGAGGATAATGGAATAAGCAGTCATGTGTTGTTGTTTTTTTACATCCAGTCCCTGTGTATATGCAGTTTTTGTAAACCGTGTCATCTGTTCCCACCGGCACATGATGGCCTACTCTTACGAAAAGCGGAACAGGATTTAACGTGTGCGCAAGATGTTCTGTGTGCATTCACACACCGGGCCTCGGTTTACAGTCTCATCCGAAGGATTTTCGAATGAGACTGTAAACAAATGTTTTCACCTAGGAATAAAAACCAGATGATTGACTGCACAACACAGATGATATAATAATCACTTTATATATAATATACAGTGAGGGTTTGTGTTCTCCTCACCTGCATCTTGTGTTGCTCCTGCAACAGCTGGGAGAAGGGGGTGGAATGGATGGTGTAGGTGGGGGTGAGGACGTCGTTGCTCTCCTCCTCCTCCAGCTTCAGGCTCAGCAGATGTTTGACTGCACGACACAGGTAATATCATCATCACAACAACATATCATCACAATATGTATATACAGGGTTCGCGATAACCGGTAATTGTCGGTATTTTACCGATTGTAAACAGGGAATACCGAAAATTTTCGAAGCAGCCGGTACCGCGTACCGGTTCTGTTTGCCTGTGACCGATTAGATTTCCGTCTCAAAAAAAAAAGTCTGAAGTGACGTTTTGTACTGTGCTTACCGCACCTACCCCTTCTCACCCCTTCTGACGAACTCTCATCTTTGGCGCCAGCCTCATTATTAGCCTAGCACGCAGAACAGCAAGCTTTACTGTGAAAGAATAGAGCTTCGGGCTCTTCTCGGCATGATAGCGACTTCCATTCACAATGAGTAAATGGGGCCTAGATTTATTTACTCTGTATTCTTTTAATCTTTTATATCGAGGATAATGGAATAAGCACTCCTGTGCTTTTTCACATCCAGTCCCCGTGTGTATGCAGTTTTGTAAATGTAATCCGTTCCCACCGGCACACGATGGCCTGCTCTTACGAAAAGCGAGGGTCTATGACTATGAATTTGCGCGTTGCTTTCAGAGAGAAGAGTCGAAAACCAAATCTAAATTGAACAAAGATCTAGATGAGCGCTAAGCATAGAAACAAGAAAGAAGAATATAAGTCACACGAATGATGCCATGCAAAACAACAGGCTGACACGGACAGTGGCACAGGCGCTAGAAAAAACAACCCATTTCCTTCGTGGCTTCATGCCCAAGAACTGAGTGGCAGCAAGCAGCACGGCAGTCAAAGTCTGAGAGATTCGCATTCAATTTAGATTTAGTTTTGCTGCCCAACAATCCCCCCCTCCCCCACCCCCTCACTGATTAGTTTCGTTTTGTTCACAGTACATACCGGATTTTATTTTCTGGGGACCGATTTTGGGGAGTTGGTCAAGATGTCTCTGAAATGGCAACTCGCAGTACCGGTTTTAAAAAATCCTAGCGCGAACCCTGTATATATACATGCTCACAGCGTGTGTGTGTGTGTGTGTGTGTGTGTGTGTGTGTGTGTGTGTATGTATGTGTGTGTGTGTGTGTTTTATTTCATTTTTATTTATTTTTTATTTTATTTTATTCTTTTATATCAAGGATAATGGGGTAAGCACTCTTGTGTTTGTTTTTCTACATCCAGTCCCCGTGTGTATGCAGTTTTTGTAAATCGTGTCATCTGTTCCCAACGACACACAATGGCCTACTCTTACGAACAGCGGAACAAGATTTAACGTGTGCACAAGATGTTCTGTGTGCGTGTGTGTGTTTGTGTTTGAGTAAATATATAATTTGTTAATTCATTTGTGAATGGTTGCATGCTTGTGACTGATTTGAATGCAAGCGCTTTGATTTGCTTGCATTACACTATATAAATTCCATGTATTATTATCATTATTATTATAAATATCCTCTTGAAACACAAAGGAAGCGTAAGTCAAGTCAAAATTTTATTTTCCGATGGTACATTGAGTAAGTATCAATTTGCTTTTTTTTGCATCAAGCCATCTATCTAAGGCAAAAAAAACAAAAACAAAAAAACATAAAAAAACAAAAGCAGAAAAAAAACAAAAACATTTCACCAACATTAATCAATTTTAAAACCAACATGATTTCAACAGCCTCAAAAATACAATATGCCTTTGGAATTATGCCTATATATATATATATATATATAATATATATATATATATATATATATATATATATATAGATAGATAGATAGATAGACAGATATATAGATATATAGATATATATATATTTTTTTTTTTTTTTTTTTTTTTATTTATTTATTTTTTTTACAATAAAGTGGTATGAAATAAATAAAATAAAAAATAAAATACAAGCAACAACACTAACAACAAAAAACACACACAAAAAAAAACCCATACTCACTGTGTGCACTGCGTCGTGCTTGGCGCGCTCCACAGCGGCGGTACATGCCCGTCAGACAGGCCTCCAGGGACGACGAGCGAGGGCGGGCGCGGAGGCGGCGGTTGCGGGAGGAGGAGGAGGAGTCCTGGGGGGTGGAGGTGGAGGGAGGGGTGTCTTCTTCGTCCGTGGACTGTCCACTCTGGTTTCCCAGAATGCTGAGGAAATAATCACTAATCATGACAAGCGTGAATAACTTTTGTGATAATATTCTTGCTTCACTGGCTGTTGGTGGTTTTGGTTGGTTTGTGCTTTTTTTGGGGGGGTGGGGATGGTGGCGTTTGGCAATATACTAGCCAATATCCACATTTATTCTTGTTCAGTGAACAAGAGCTGATGTATAAATATATTTTAGAAATTATACTCATCTAGAATTTTTCAAAACCTCCCACTGACCAGAGGAAATGAGGATAGTTGACTACATGAAGGACAGTACTGACTCAGTGACTGGAAACAGCAAGCAACGCTAAATTAAATACAGTTTCATCCTGTTACTAGTGATACTGATAGGCTCAAGGGGTGGAATCACCTCATAAGCATCAAACTTATGATCTGAGGGTAACTGAAGACAGACAGTCTCTTCAAAATGCCATAGTATTAACTTTGGTTCCCACTCCATTCCTCAGGCTCTGCTTTGACTTAAGAAATGATTAAATTGAGGCCTAGTGTGCACACAACACCAACACTGTAAAACAAATATATTTCACAGAAGAGTATGCCAGCTATGGTGGGTGATGATAAGGAATGGGATGACATGAACATCTATAGATACTTATTACTTAGCATGCAGTCTAGTCTGCAAGCTGGAGAGGTATGGTCTTTCCCAGGCTCAGGTTGATCAACACACTCACTCATGTCACTGCCATAAAATGTCACTGCAGGGCATCAGTGACACCTCTGATAGCTTTTAAGGAGAATCAAAGTTCAAACTCACTTTATATGACAAACTAAAAATGGAAACATTGGTTTATGCCCATGGGCGTTATGGTTTCACTCAGTCAATTTTTTTTTTTAAGCAAGTCTGTCAATACCCTGGTCCTGCAAGTGTTGTATACATGTATTTTTTCATGCCTATTACGTAACATTACATCATATTTTCATAATCAATAATGCATATATATATATATATATATATATATATATATTATATATATATATATCTATATATATCTATCTATATATATATATATATATATATATATATATATATATATATATATATATATATATATATATATAAAAATTGTGAATGAATTATCATTTAATCTTTCATCTAACATTTTCTTACAACTATGATTTTAAAGTCTGACAAAACCACACTCACCCCTAAACACACAAACACCCACAGCAGGGGCCTATAGATACAATAACCTTCCAACAGATGATTTCAGAGTCAAATTGAAATACAGTGTAAAATTCATGTCAATGTTGGCAAGCTCTCCATACAGGAAAAATCCTTCACATTTCACCAGTCCACTTAGCTGTGCAGCTGATGCAATAAATGGCAATATTACTAAAAATACACACACTGAATCTGTTTTTTTTTAAAAATTACAATTTATTCAATGCTATTCTTCATACTACTACAATATTTAATCAATTAATGACTTCTAGGGGGGAAATAAACCAAGACATTTGACTTCATCAAGTGATTAATGCTATAGCCAAATGGTTAAGAATAATGACTTCAATCACATGGGTCTATGAAGCTGTGGGTTTGAATCTCAGCAACATCTGGTGAATTAAAGGGTGGGGATTTAATCTTGCATGAAGTGCAGACCTGCCAGTGCATCATTTTTATACATGCAGATCAAATATGCATTTTAAAGATCCTGTAATTCATGCTAGCTTGTGGTGGGTTATGGAAACATGAACATACCCAGCCTAAATCCCCCAAATCAAAATTAGACTACCTTCACTTCAGTTCATGGTGGGAAAAATGGTCGCATAAAATTGATAAAATATAAAATTCCACCATTGGTGAACCTGGGAGCTCTACCCAACGGAACAAAACAAAACAAAACCCAAACTTCCCTGACTTCAAGCAATTGAAGGGCAAAATAATTTGCTGAGAGGTCAGCTGACTAGTAATCTGAGTGAATTAGAATACAGTGGCCTTGGCGTTTTCAACAATAATAATAATAATAATAATACATGGAATTTGTATAGCGCTATCTCTTGTAAAAACAAATCAAAGCGCTTGCATTTGACCTACAGAGCCACAGATCATGCTGCCACCAGGCGCAAAGATCAACGACGAACAACGATGATCAACTGTTGTTGTCTTGTTGCTGCTGTACAGTACAACAATGTACTGTACACTTTTTGTTTGGGAGAGGGGGTAACTTGAGGTTTTGCGGCAATTATTGTGGTAGTGTTTTGGTCTTTTCTGAAATATTTCTGTCAGTAGCTGTACAACAATGACAGGTTATTGCCATTTTCTTTCACCACAAAGCACAGACTGTGCAACGTGTGTAGATATTATTTTGCATGCAATTTTTAAGCACCTCTAGAAAAGCGAATTATAATCATATCCGATGCAGTGGCTGGAACACCGAGACAGATACTGAAGAGATATATATTTCCCAGTTCAGTTTTGAGATCAGATAGGCTTAATTAGTTAATACTTGTATCTTTGACATTGTCAAAACTAAAATTCACTACAGTCGTCTTTAGATAGTTTGTTGAAAATTATGAGACTTTAATAAACCGAGGCCCCGTAGCGAATCTTGCACACAAATCGTGTGCCGATGGGAACGGATGACACAATTCATAAAACTGCATGCACATGGGGATTAAATGTAAAACAGCACATGTGTGCTTATTGCATTATCCTCGAAATAAAAGATTAAAGACTAAAGAACAAGGTATTCAATCTTGGATAGGCCTAACCGAGGCTATCGAGTTTGTTATTGTTTGACCATTGCTCACGTCAGACGACACCATTCTATTTTTAATGTCAAAATAAAGCTTGACAAAAATAAACTTACAACATGTCATTCTCCTGCTCGTAGGCATCGGCGAAGATGTTTTTACTGTCTCGTCCGACTCCCATTTTGGGTAAAGCTAGTAAAAGTCAGGCTAAAAAAGCTAAAAAGCAGCACACAGGAACGGGGGTCACACAACACAACACTGATGGGTGTCAAGGTTTATGCAGACGTAGGCTAGGCCTATTGCTTCACCTGATGACATATAGCTACTGACCGAAATCTGTCAGAATTAACAAAGAATCACCAAAATCCACCAAAAACATAATGTGCAGTCGTCATAGATTTCGTCTCTAAATCAAGTGTTATATACTGTAGATGATTTCCTGTTATACTAGACTAGTTTAAGGCTTTTTGTTTGGGAGAGGGGGTAACTTGAGGTTTTGCGGCAATTATTGTGGTAGTGTTTTGGTCTTTTCTGAAATATTTCTGTCAGTAGCTGTATGTTATTAAAGTCTGCAAAGACCTTGACACCAATAAGAGACGTGTTGCACTGTCCCTGTAAACACACACTAACACACACAATTATATACGTGTGTGTGTGTGTGTGTGTGTGTGTGTGTGTGTGTGTGTGTGTGTGTGTGTGTGTGCTCTCAATTCTTTCTTCTCTACGACTTTTCTACTTCTTTTGTATTCTGCATTATTTGGTTTTGTTTGTATTTCTCGACTTTGTGTGCGCTCGTTTGTTTTTCCTCTTCCTGTTTACTTTATTTTTATTTTTAGTATTTCTATCCTTATTTCCCGTTTCTCTTCTTTTAAAAGGTTTTTCTGTTGCTCTTTCTGCTTAAAAAAAAAAAAAAAAATTCCCCCCCCCCCCCCCCCCCTAACTTTTTGTTTCACTGTCTATCCATTAACAAAAAAACACACAAAAAACCCCAAAACCCACCAACAAAAAAACAAACTTTCCTCCCCCCCCCCCCCCCCACATGATTTTTTTTTCTCTTCATGATTTCACCTTCTATCCTGCCCTTTCTTATTATTACCCCCCCCCCCCCCCCCCCCCGCCATGTTTTATACACTGGTATATTATGATGTGCAGCATTTAAAAAAAAACCAACTTCTATATCAAGGATAGTGAATGTGGTGGTCAAGTGGATGGATGACCGTTTGTGTGCCTTGACCCAAGCTGTACCTGTGTCCTCTTCAGGTCTGGGAAGGTAAAGCAGGAGGGAGAGGAGATTTGTTTATTCTTTTATATCGAGGATGATTTGTTTTGTTGTTTGTTTATTCTTTTATATCGAGGATAACAGAATAAGCAATCATGTGCTTTTTTTCATCCGGTCCCCATGTTATGCAGTTTTGTAAATATTGTCATCTGTTTCCACCGGCACCGATGGCCTACTCTTACGAAAAGCGAACAGGATTTAACGTGTGCGCAAGATGTTCTGCGTGCGTTCGCACACGGGGCCTCGGTTTAAAGTCTCATCCGAATGACTTTTGGGGAGAGTGGTCACACTGATGTTAACTCCAGGAAGAAAATTTCCTCGACCGACTCGAACCCGGGTCTTCAAATTGCCAGCGCAATGTTTGACCACTAGGCTATCCGCACCCCTCCCCCCCCCCCCCCCAAGGGCGAGGGAGAGGAGAGGATGGGTGCTACCCTCAATATGCTGGCCCCTTTGAGAAGGTCAGGTCTCTGATGCCTCGCTCCCCAATGACCGCATAGGTTATGGGAACATCTTTCACTTTATATAATGCGCATCCAAGCATTTACAGTACTATGATCTAATTGCCTGAGTACACTATTTATTTATTCTTTTATATCGAGGATAATAAAATAAGCACTCATGTGCTTTTTTAAATCCAGTCCCTGTGTGTATGCAGTTTTGTAAATGTCATCTGTTCTCACAAGCACACGATGGCCTACTCTTACGAAAAAGTGGAACAGGATTTAACATGTGCGCAAGATGTTCTGCATGCGTTCGCACACGGGGCCTCGGTTCATAGTCTCATCTGAGACTTTTGGGGGGCAGTGGAGTATAATGCTCATCCAAGCATCTACAGTACTATGATCTAATTGCCCGAGTACACTAGTACAGTGAGTGCACTTGGAAAAAAAGCTGAGCTCAGCGGTTGGAACATGACTGGTGATCTGTGAAAGGTGCGAGTTCAAGCCTACAATCCGCTGTCCCATTGTACATGTAGGCTTAACATACATCACATGTAAGAAAACTTTCTTTCTATAATCATTGTATTTCTTCATCATTAATATATTCGTTTTTCATGGCACGATTTTGATAGGCTGTGGGATTATGATTTAAATTCGGTCTAGTTACCGTAACTGAAATCAGAAATGGCTAATTTGTATGACAAGCACTTCTCTTGCCACAAGTTTCCATGGAGGTAAGTCATTGTAACGACTCCTGGAACAGCAGAATTTTGCCCACCCTGGGACTGAAACTCGGGTCAGGCAGAATGAAAGGGTCTTGATCCCTGAAGTCAGAATGCAGCTACCTAAATGGTGGGAACTACTGGGTCCATACAACACAAATCCCAGCACTGGTGAACCTTGGAGCTATAGCTGAGGAACAAAATTAAAAGTCCTAACTCAAAACTGCCTGTGAAGTTCAACATGGGATGATTCTAAGATATTTATCGTCTTAGGTAAGTCGTAGCACAAGGGTGATGGGATTGCATCAGATCTCAGGTTTGCTCATGTATAGATGTATGTGTGTGGTATTTATTTATTCTTTTATATCGAGTAGGAAATGGAACATGTTTTTTTTAACATCCAATCCCTGTGGGTTTTGTGTGTGTGTGTGTGTGTGTGTGTGTGTGTCTGTGTGCGTCCCATGTGCAAATTATTGAGTGCATGCAAAAGAGCACAATGGCAACAAGAGAGTTTGTCCCTGGCAAAATCCTGTAGAAACAAGCCACTCTAATAGAGAAACAAAAGGCACATGCATTCAGAATATTATTTAAAAAAAATCCAAAAACAAAAAAAAGGTAAAGTAACACTTGGGCAATGTGCTTTCCTTGGAGAGAGTAGCCTGAATTTATTAAAGAGAAATCTACTCTCTGAAAGTGGCATATTTACTTTTGAGGATAGTGGAACAAGCACTCATGTGCTTTTTTACATCCAGTCCCCGAGTGGTATAAAGTTTTGTAAATTTTTGTCACCTGTTCCCACTGGCACACAATGGCCTATTCTTCTGAAAAGTGAAACAGGTTTTAATGTGTGCGCAAGATGTTCTGCATGTGTTCGCATACAAGACCTCAGTTTATAGACTCATCCAAGGGACATATACGTAAATATAGCAGCACAAAAAACACACACACACACCTCTTAAAAAAACCAAAAAAACCCACACACTCAAAAATAACTTCAGGTAAAAATTTTAATGGAATGTTCATATCAATTGATGAAACAAAAAAAAAAAAAAAAAAGAAAAGAGCAAAGCAATACTTAAAAGAGGCTCTACACTACAGGCAGTGATGGCACCCACGTTACTGACCCACACAGTATTCATTAAACTATGCAGACAGCAGAATCAAAACGGCACACATCCATGCAGTTACTTCCTTCCACTACTAGTCCTTCTCTCCTTTAATAACTCTTTAATTAAGGAGTCTTTAGGATGCTGCCCTACTGGATTTTAAGGGAACTAATCTCTTGGGCATGCAGAACCTGGCGGAGCCCATCCCTCTCCAGGCACAGGGTGCATGCTGGGTATGTCTGTGTGTGTGTGTGTGTGTGTGTGTTGTGTGTGCGTGCATGCGTGCGTGTGTGTGTGTAACATTCAAATTTGCTAAAACTATGAATTGTTATAGATTGTTTGCGTGTTGTATAGGTCGAATGCAAGCGCTTTGATTTGTTTTTACAAGATAAAGCGCTATATAAATTCCATATATTATTATTACTATTATTATTATTATGTTCTTCTGTAACCCACCGAGTGCTGACATGAATCTTGGGGATCTTTGTGTGCATATTTGATCTGCTGCATGCGTGTAATTATCATCATACGCAAAGGGAGTAAAGGCACTGGCAGGCTGCACTTCTAATGATGACCTGTAAGATCATACCAACAGTTTGCCCTCCATACTTACTTACCCAGGCTTTGCACTCTAAAGACTAGAACGCAACTCCATAGTCTTCCGAGACTGATGGGCCCAATCTACCAATCCATGCCTTTAATTCACCTGGCACTGCTACCAAACTTCAAATCCCTGACCCTATAAGATGGAAGTCAAATGCTTTATTCACTCACACAGAAAAGGTTTAATTTAAAGAAGCATGCAGCATGGGAGTGGTATGGATCGACTCAAGCTTAAGCTGTCTGGGTTTGTAGCATCCCATTTTGGTTTGCCGTTGTCCTCTTTGGGCTGCATGTATAAAAGCTGAATATTCCCTTTAGCTGTCATAGTTAATCAGCCAGTAACATCTCACATGATGGTAGGGAGTTTTAAAAAAAAAGAAAAAAAGCAGTTGCGTTCCTAAAACTATTAGTTTCCAGTGTTGGTTCTATGTCCTGAATGTGACAGTCTCTTATACACTGATATGTCGACTGTTACAATTTTTTTTTTACAGTTTTAAATTGTCCAAAATAAATATTTTCCTAAACCGCTGCACATCTTTTTTTTTTTTTTTTTAGTGTCAAAGGTATCACATCTTGGTATACATGTCAAATGCTGTAAATCTGAATCTTTCTTAGAAATTCATATTTCCACATTTTTTGAGAGGTTTTGCAGTCTAGCTTTTCTAGTAATTAATTTTACATTTTATTTTATTTATTTTATTTTATACCACTTTATGTCATATATTAATTTTTCCTTTCTTGGAGCACATTGCGTACAGAGCCTTTCTGTGAACTTCAACTGTAATACTAACTTACCACCTGCTAAACCATCAGTTTAAGAGTCTACATGATGATTTTCTGCAACACTTCCATGACCTCAGTTTGATGGCAATAAGCTTCAGAAATAAAAGCATGATGAAAAACAGAAACGTAGAAATCACTATTGTAAAACACACACTTCTATCCTGACATGACAGATTGCCTATATTGCCCTTATACTCACATCAGACAGGTACGATTGTTACACAGCTGGCCAGCAATCATGGATTGTTCTAATAAACATGGCCGCCATGGCTGAGACTGTACAGGTGGATGAACTTCATTGAATGCTGTCGGTGGAGAGGTAGGCGTTGTATTATGCTCGAAACCAGGGTACAACGTGACAGTATTATGCTGCGAGGGATATCGATATAATATGGTGCAGACATCAAAAATAAGATGGCATACTGTGAAACTGGTAAAAAAAAGTTATTATTAACCTTGTTTCCTGGGGCATTGCAATACATGATAGATCATCATAAACCATAAGGACAGGTCTTTTCAAAAATGAATTACAAAAAAAAAAAAAAAAAAAAATGCTGGATATCTTCATTGACTTTAGCCTGTCATCTCCTACGCGTTTGTGTTATATAAAATATCGAAGATAATGGAATAAGCCCTCGTGTGCTTTTTTACATCCAGTCCCCATATGTATGGAGTTTTGTAAATACTGTCATCTGCTCCCACTGCACACAAAGGCCTACTCTTACGAAAAGTGGAACAGGATTTAACGTGTGTAAGAGAGAGTTTGCGTGCGTGCAAGCGTGCATGTGTCTGTGTGTGTCGGTATGTGTGTGCACACAATTTTTTAATTTTTAATTTTCAATGTTTCAAGCTATTCTCTTTCCTAAATAGTTGTAAACTTTTTTTGAACAGTTCTTCTTTGCCCACTGTCTGTGATGATAAGAACACCCTGCAAACAGTAACTGGGTCATAGATAATTATGGTACAGGTGTTCAAATGGTCTATCGAAGCCACTTCACTGATTATTGCTACCACGTGATTCACAGATAACTGACATGCAGCTTTCACCCTGAAAGTCTTGTTCATGGAAACAGACCATGTTTTGTTTTCTGGCCTACAGATCTGCAACCACATCATAGTTAGTTAAAGTCTGTCCAGAGCCTAAGGCTCATCAGGCCGGTGCTTATCCCGGTTTCTGTGGCAATAAGCGACTGAGAGTCATAGACTCCCCCCTGGATAGGACGCCAGTCTATCGCAGGTTAGCCCCCAACACAAGGTTGGTACCCCTTTTACACCTGGGTGGGGTAAGAAAATAGCCGTAAAGTGCCTTTTCTAAGGGCACAATGCCATAGCCGAAAGCTGGGATTGAACCCGCAACCTTTAGATTACGAGTCCAATGCCCTAACCACTAGACTACAGCGGCAGCTGACCACATCATAGAACAAACCAAAATGAGTCTGGTGTGACCGTAGCCTCCCACAGACCCCAAACAGCAGAACTCTGAGTTGTGCTTTTGTGCGTTCAGCTATCACACATTTTGTTAACATCTTTTTCTTTTTTTAAAGCTGAAAGTTTGTGGAAAATATTTGTTTAAAAGGATAGTAGTACTATGGCTTAAAGCCCAATATGAAATTAAAAGAACCTTTTTCAAATACGGATTTGAGAGATGCAGCGTTTGTCTACGTGACAATGAAACTGAACAGAACAAAAAAAAGCTGTAATGGATGCACAAGATAACACACACACATATTCTTTCTTCTACTGTTACTTTTTCTCTTTTTTTTCTCCATTTTAATAAACTGGAATAAAAACCCCTACAACTATTAAAAGAAGAAAAGAGTAACCCAAAAAACTCCCTATCTTTTTAATTAAAAAAATCCAAGAAACAAAGCAAATAAATAAAATGCGATGAAGAAAAAAAAAACCAAAAAACTGACCTAAAATGATGGGAAAACGTTAAGTACACCAATAAGACCGGAATGCTATAACTGGAACTGCTCACAGAACCCAGACTGTTCTGTGATTGTGGTTATTGCCTTGAATAAACACAGGGACTACATTGAGAGCAGGACGGACCAGACAAATTGCATAGAATAATATACGTGATATTCATCAATATACAGTATACACATGACTAAAAGCATCTGACAGTAACTCAACTCGCACAACAATCCGTGAACTGATGTACTATGAACAATGGAACAAGAAAATAACCAAACCATTGATAACTGAAAAAAACATAGAAAAATGATACAAGACAGTTTTTGACTTGAGACATTCTAATGACACACACAAAAAATATGATAATCTCTTGGTAATCTTATCATCATTTTTCTTGGCCACGACCACCACCATTTTGGAATCTTTGTGGCCAGGAAAAAAAAAAAAAAAAAAACCCCCAAAACCCCTCCCCCCCCACAACCATTAAAAATAATTCAATGTAGATCATGCAGCTCATGTTGAAAACTTAAAAAAAAAAAAAAAATCTATACTCAGAGCAAAGCAAGTTTTCTGCACACAGCAGCTATACAACAGTGCAAGGACTTTGTCACTTTCACTCTCTGCCTCAGAACTGTTGAAAAAAAAAAAAAAGCCCAGAAAAACCCTGTGGGTTGAAGCTGTAGATGGTCATGTTGTGTGTTCCCCAGCTTAATTTATACCCCAGGGTTACCCAGAATAAGCATTGGCAAGAAAGTTTGTTTCTGAAGTGGATATTAGTACACAGTGGCATAACCTGTGTTTGATTTTCCACTAGAAAAGACACTTTTTATCCCTCTAAAACATAAAAGTGGTGCTTGGTATCTTTCAATTCTTCTGATGACTCAATATCAAACGAAACGCTTCACCTTGAAAGAAGATATAAACTGTTTACAAACAGAACAACAACAACCAACAAAATCCAACATCCAATCACACCAGTATGGATGAGTAATGTAAAAGTCCCAACCAAGGTGTCAGGGAAAAGTATTGAATGTATATATATATATAAACACTCATGTTTCAACAATAAACAGAACAGTACCATGCAAGGGCAAGTCCAACATATAGTGTTACGTGTCTCCATTGCCTTTGTTGATGGGAGAGTTGTTTTGTGTTCAATTTAAAAAAAGAAAAAAAGCGACCAACAACAAGCATATATATGTCCACTCATTCTTGGAATAGTAACAAAAAAAGTATCATGAAAAGACAAGTCCAGCACAACGCAGAATTAAAAAAAAAAAAAAAAAAAAGAAAATGAACAAAAACAAATATGTAACCAATTAAGTTTGAAACATGAACAAAATGAGTATCACGCGAGGATTATACCAACACAACGTAAATGTTGTAATAGACAAGCGATTCAAGTTATAATAAATAATGCAATATCACAAAAATAACTGGCAAGTAAAAAACAAAACACACAAAAAACCAAAAACAACAACAAAATAAAAGTGATGGCATCAATTAATTAAACAAAAAGGCCACTCTTGCAACATGCAACAAAAATCGTCAGTTCTCAAGATTCATGATAAAATTCTTGCACATGGGTTTCTTGCAGATTACTATGTTTATGATAAGCAAAGCTCCCCCCCCCCCCCCCCCCAAAACAAACAATGCCACCAATGAGCAAAAAAAACAAAAACAACAAAACCCCTAAAAAAAAAATAATAAAAAGAGACCCCCCCCCCCTATTTTTAAAAGCAAAACACAAGATGCCAATTGCAACACAATTTGTGAAAAAAAGAAAACTAAAACAAAATATTTGGGAAAAAAAACAAGGACAAGAAAGAAATGATAGTTAAAAAGTTAAAGTCTGTCCTGAGCCTAAGGCTCATCAGGCCAGTGCTTATCCCGGTTTCTGTGGCGTTAAGCGACTGAGAGTCATAGACTCCCCCCTGGATAGGATGCCAGTCTATCACAGGGTTAACCCCCAACACAAGGTTGGTACCCCTTTTACACCTGGGTGGGGTGAAAAGAAATGATAGGAGTCAATGAATACCTTTTACAACATTTTACAACACAAACTAAAGCACCAATGTTTGACATTCCCTTAATGATATAAAAAGGAAAGGAAAAAAAAAGTGTGTGTGTGTGTGTGTGTGTGTGTGTGTGTGTGTGTGTGTGTGTGTGTGAGTGTGTGTGTGTGTGTGTGTGTGTGTGTGTGTGTGTGTGTGTGTGTGTGATCAAAATCATTTAATGTCTTTTCACAAGTTGTGATATTAGACGGCTGTGTGTGTGTGTGTGTGTGTGTGTGTGTGTGTGTGTGTGTGTGTGTGTGTGTGTGTGTGTGTGTGTGTGTGTGTGTAGTGTGTGTATGAGGGCACATGCATGTTTGCGTGTGTGTGTAAAAATACAGCATGGTTTATTCTGACATCATAACTAATTATCGTTTTGATAAACATGCAAATCTGTCAACATTTCATTCGCCACAGGGAACAATTTCCAATGGTAGAGTACACATAGTGACACAACATATTTCTAAAATTCATAAACCACTTGCTTCACTAATTAAAATGTCCATAACAAAATGCCTCAATAATCTTGCGTACTTGGTAAAACACTTCCCGGATTTTGAACTAAAATTAAAATAATAAAATTTGAGAGACTGAAAGTCTGTCAGTAGTATACACTGTAACTGATTTTGATGGGATGAACAAAGTATGTTGTTATGACCCCAAAGGGTAGCCTCTGGTGTGTGTGTGTGTGTGTGTGTGTGTTGTGTGTGTGTGTGTGTGTGCGCGTGTATGTGTGTGTGTGTATTGTGTGTGTGAGAACTTTGGGTGTGTGTGTGTGTGTGTGAGAGAGAGAAATGTGAGAAGTGTGTGTGTGTGTGTGTGTGTGTGTGTGTGTGTGTGTGTGTGTGCGCGTGTGTGTGCTTGCGTGCATGGCACAGTAGGGGAAACAGGATATAAAAGAAGGTGGCAGGAAAAACACCAACAACCAAAAAAACAGAACCCCCTCCCCCCCCCCAAAAAAAAAAGGAGCTCTAAGAACTGTGACAAAGGAAAATTGAGACATGCAGACCAAAGTCTGGTAAATGCATGAAAAAAAAGAAAAGAAAAGAAAAGAAGCCAGCCATGATCATAGAACTTACAGGATGCTGACTGTGCCGAGAAATGCGTTAAGATGTGTTGATGAAAAAAAAAAACACAGGCCAGAGACAAAAGATTGTCATCAACAAAACAGCCAGATCAAGACTATATACACACACACAAACAACACACCACACACAAAGCACGCACAACACGCCCCACACACAACACAACACACACACACACACACACACACACGCACACACCAGCACACCCCACACACAACAGCAGCACAACACACACACACACACCACCAAAGTAGTAAAAAAAAAAAAAAAAAAAAAAAGGGTGCCTTATAAAGACCCTTTAGGAGTATTTTTGGATAAGATACACACCACCACTGATTCACTGGGACAGAAAATGAGCAATAACATGAAATAAAAAAGAAAAAAAAGAAAAACAGAAACAGAAACAACACCACCAACAACAAAAGAGTGATAGAAATGAGAAAATTTCCAGCATATAAATAACATTCTGAAAATGGGCATTAATCATTTATTCCGAAGAACTTGTGGCACCACTTTATTATGAATGTTCAAAGTGCATGTTGGCCCAAAAAAAAAATCAAGAAAAAAAAATCCAAGATTCTAGTAGACACCATAGCAGATCACTGCTGCCCTATTTTGAGTCATAAATATGCAACAATATACAATTTTCAGATTTCAAAGAAAATCTGTGTTGTAAGAATGAAAAAAAAAGGACCCCTTACCAACACTACCAACAACTCTGTATGCACACTTGTAATCATCCCCCACTTATCCGTATATCGACAGTTGCAAAGCGTCAACCTAAACTGACTAAAATCCTTCAACTCAATAAAATACTCCATCCACACATTACTACTGTCATTAGTACAGTCTAAGAAAACACACAAAAAAGAGTGTAAATAACAGTAGTTGGGAGTCCAACGCATCTCACCCATTACTCATAAAGACTAAAACTCCACAATCTCCCTTCACAACTCCTTCTGTTGCCACATGCACAGATATTAAACTACGAACAGCAATAGGAGTGAAAACCATGGGATGGAACGAAGACATTAACCCTTTCAGTGCCTACTGAGGCTAAAAACTAACAACAGTGAAATCAACAAAAACCGCAGTATGGAATCAAAACATTAACCCTTTCAATGCCCATTGAGGCTAAACTAACAATAGTGAAATCAACAAAAACCGCAGAATGGAATCAAAACATTAACCCTTTTAGTGCTGACTGAAGCTATACTAACAACAGTGAAATGAGTGAAAACCATGGGATAGAATCAAAAGACATGAACAGTCCACTTTTGGCTGTCACTCCTTCATTGGCCCATCTATTGACTAATCTTCCTCTCTGATTGTTGAAGCCTACTCTCACCAGTTTCAAATCAAACCTTAAAACCCCCGAGTTTGATAATTCCTCCATGCAAAACCTTTTTTTTTGTCTCTTCCAGTTTCAGCCTTTCTGTATAATATACCATTTCCATGTGTGGGGGTGAGTTTTTGGTATCAGTTTTGTCGTGTGAGTGATGCGTAGAAGCACTTTGACTTTTATTATTTTTTAAAAACAAAATTTTAGTGTTATATAAATTTCATTTATCATTATTAATATCATCATCTAAGTATGAGCTGAGACAGGGTATTGTGAAACATGATTACCCAACATCTGGTCTACAGAATTCAAACAACTGACATTACAACTTGGTTTACACAGACTTTATCTAGCCAATATTGCTTCCAAGTTCAGAGAGAAACAAAAACAAAACAGAAACAAAAAACAGTGCGGAAAATTACTTCAGAAGTCTTTAACAACAATATCAATTAATGTAACAACTTTCACTATATGAGAATCTTTCAGAAGTCTAAAACAACATATCAGTTAATGTCAATAACTTACACTCTATGAGAACTTTTCAGAAGTCTTAACAAACAATATCAAATAATTTAACAACTCACACTCTATGAGAATCTTTCAGAAGTCTTAACAAACAATATCAAATAATTTAACAACTCACACTCTATGAGAATCTTTCAGAAGTCTTAACAAACAATATCAAATAATTTAACAACTCACACTCTATGAGAATCTTTCAGAAGTCTTAACAACAATATCAAATTAATTTAACAACTCGCATTCAATGAGAACCTTTCAGAAATCTAAAACAACAATATCAACAAATGTAACAACTACTCACAATTTTGTGAGAACCTCCCAGAAGTCTAAACAACAATGTAATTCAAACAACCCACAACATGTGAGACATGGAGCAGTTTTTTCCCCCCAGACGTCACATATGTATTTGGCAGCATTTATTTTGATCTTTTTTCCAATGTTTGTAGTGTCCAGGCTTCTGACCCATACAGCAATACAGGCCAGTGTTTGAAAATTCCAATTTTGAGAGATACTTAGGAGTTAAGTTAAAGTTAAAGTCTGTCCCGAGCCTAAGGCTCATCAGGCAGTGCTTATCCCGGTTTCTGTGGCGTTAAGCGACTGAGATCGTAACTCCCCCCTGGATAGGACGCCAGTCTATCGCAGGTTAACCCCCAACACAAGGTTGGTACCCCTTTTACACCTGGGTGGGGTGAGAAAATAGCCGTAAGTGCCTTTTCCAAGGGCACAACACCATAGCTGAAAGCTGGGATCGAACCCGCAACCTTTAGATTACGAGTCCAACGCCCTAACCACTAGACTACAGCGGCGGCTGGAGATACTTAGGAATGCCCTGTTTTTCCAAATGTTGTTTAACTGAATCATCTTTTGCTTGGGTATATCGAATCTAACCTTGACATCTTGTGTTAAAAGCATAAAACATGTCTGTTGCCGTTCTTCTACTTCTATTATCCTGCTTGACAAAGCAAGGCAAAAAAACAAAAATCCCTCCCAAACTAACCAAACCTCACAAACACGGAATCCTTAGTTATAATAATATTGTTCTCAATTTGATCCACGGCAAAATCTTTTGTTCACTGGGAGTCACATATCCTACCTGTCTGACAGAGAAAATGCTGACATCAAATCATCATCATAAATGCTGACATCAAATCATCATCATAAATGCTGACATCAAATCATCATCATAAGAAATGATCAGACATGCATCATTTACATGACACTATTGACAGACACACATGACACCACTTACAGATGCTCAGCTGCAACCTAAAGCCTCTTTGAATCTCAATAAAGGAAATCTGGATGCTCAATCCCATATCCCAAAGCATGCACACACACGCACGCACGCACGCACACACACACACACACACACACACAGAGCCACAGCTCACACATACTCTCTAAGCAGCATGCACACAAATGTAAAAAAAACACCTCCACCTCCATTCCCCCCCCCCAAAAAAAAAAAATCTGAAGACATCTGAACAACACATTCTTAGCACATAAAAAAAGTGGAATGTGGAAGCAAAAGACAGGAAGAGATTTTAACCCTTACAGTACTGAATATCTGCTAACAATTACTTTCCCTATCTTGAATTTCTGCCTCCGCGCCTCTCTCCCCTTCAGTCCTGTCAGCCGATTTCCCAGGCGATAACGGTACCAGAGGAGGGTTTGTTTATAGCGATCTGTCAGGCGGCTAACTGGCATCAACAGACTCTGGAAAGTAGTTTTGATATGGCAAACACTGCTTCTCCTTTCTCACGAGAATGTTTATAAAGCTTCATGTGTGTGTGTATGTAAAATTTACCTAGGTACCCATTTTGCACTCTTCTGCACCTCAGAAACCCAGGAATTGAAGGAAAATTCGGTTTCACCAGTTTTCCTCCTTACAGGACTGAAGGGTAGCAGAAAGCTGAGCTGGAAAACAGGCTTGCCGTATTGAAAGGGTTAACACACATAATAAACAAAATATCAGCAGAAGGATCTTGTGATGATGCACATATTTGCAAGGCATCGCAATCAGTAAAAATCCTGAACGTTACAGAATGAAAGAAAGTTCCATTCTCTGAAAAAAATGTGTGAAATTCAGTTTTTCCTATCATTTCTAGTCTTTGAAGGAATGAAGCAAAAATTTAAAAAAAAAAAAAAAAAAAAAAAGCCAGGACACTTTCAGCACCTGAAGCCATGATATCTCTTTCTTGCTGAGTAAACTGCTACACAGATTCAATATCTCGTGCAAATCATATCTGTCATTATTTACACTTTTTTTTTCCATGTCTCTCTTCTCTTCCTTTTTTTCATTTTTGTTTTGTTTGGCTGCCTACCTCATCTTCTATGACATTCTCTGTCCTTTCTTTTTTTTCTTCTTTCTTTTATTCTTTTATGTTGAGGATAATGGGATAAGCACTCGTGTGCTTTTTTCCATCCAGTCCCCGTGTGTATGCAGTGGTGTAAATATCCTCATTCTGATCTTTCCCCTCAGCTACCTCCAGGCTTACCATATCACATTCTTATTTCAGGGTCAGAAGTCCGCAGGGAGCTTACCAATGTCAGGCTGCCCTAGGGCCACCAGCCAGAAGAGCCCTGCACTGCTGCCTGGTCACTTTGGCGGTGTTTAGTGGTGGCTGTTTCAAGCAGAACATCTTGTGCCACATGTTAAAACCCGTTCCGGTTTTTGGAAGAGTAAGCTATTGTGTGGCAGTGGGAACGGATGACAAAATTGACAAAACTGCATGCATACATACACATGGGGACTGGATGAAAAAAAAAAAAAAAGCACACAAGTGCTTATTCCATTATCCTCAATATAAAAGAATAAAATAAAATAAAATAAATACCAATGTTAGGCATCCTTCCTCTCCAATGAGCCTCATACCCTGACCCCTCTGATATCAGCTCCAATCCAATGATGTTGCTTAGAGCCCCGCCGACCGCACAGGCCATATCGGGGCTGTCACCTCGTCACAGTTTAAAACTTGTATTAAAACTGTGCCACTATATACAGATTAATTGATATCAACTCGCCACAGGCACAGAGAGATATATGGAAAACTAAAAACTACTTCATCCTGAGACCACAGCAGCAGGAGCCACCAAATCAGAGATGGGTTTCGTTCATTAGATGATGGTCAACGATGATGAAAACGATGTAACCTTGTACCACTGAAGTGCACCAGTTTTGAGACTATTTGACAAGGACCTCTACACTTCTTTTCGTAATATATCCGAATGTCAACCAGGCTTGAGAGATACAGACACCGGCAGTGTTGGTCAGTTTTATGCATCTTTTTTACAATGAAATCATCAACCACATTTTTTGTTTTAAAGTTAGCTACTTCTTCGTCACATATCTAACCATGTACAGGGACAAAATCTTAAAGCATATAAAAACAGAAGAGAATAAGAAAAAACAAGAACAATGGTAAAACCACAAGCAGGCAGCAACAGTACTGATTTGCTTTGTCTTGCATGATGGCATAGCAACTGATATGGGCAAAAGCACCACCACGCACACACACACACACCACACACACACCCACACACATCAGGCTATGGATCTATCTTGGTAAATAACCACATCTTCAGACGTTGCCAAATCGAAAAAAAATCAGACGAAAATCAAATCACAAAAGCAAAATGCAACAGCACTGTCTGGTCCTGCTTTGCAAAGGAGGCAGGTGGTGGACAAATCAAGCGACCAAAAAAAAAAGAAAAAAAAAAGAAAAAGAAAAGAAAAAAAAAGAAGGTTGGTTTGGATCCAAACTTTTGTAAAAAAAAAAACTGCTCAACTTCAAAGATTCAGCGATTCTTAATTAAGGCTTGATCCAAACACTGTACACAGAAAGCTGGAGAAAAAAAAAAATCCAATTCATAGAAGCAAGGTGCCATAAAACACTCCTTCCCTTCCCTTCTCTTAATCTCAAGGTGTGTGTGTGTGTCTGTGTGTGTGTGACAGCACACATTTGCCATTTCAGCACTGGAAAGGAGCCAGTCTTTAAAAAAAAAAACAACAACACACAACCCCCCAAAAAACCCAACCATCCTCAGTTCCTAGTCTCTTCTATTGCTCATCTCATCTTGCAGTACGGGGAATCCCCCTCCCGTCATCTTGCAGTACGGGGAATCCCCCCCCTCCCCTGATCTTGCAGTGCGGGGAATCCCCCCTCCCCTCATCTTGCAGTGCGGGGAATCCCCCTCCCCTTGCAGTGCGGGAATCCCCCTCCCCTCATCCCATCTTGCAGTGTGGGGAATCCCCCCTCCCCTCATCTTGCAGTGCGGGGAATCCCCCCCCCTCATCCCATCTTGCAGTGTGGGGAATCCCCCCTCCCCTCATCTTGCAGTGCGGGGAATCCCCCCTCCCCTCATCCCATCTTGCAGTGTGGGGAATCCCCCCTCCCCTCATGCATTGCGGGGAATCCCCCCTCCCCTATTCCTGCATTGCGGGGATGATGCCCCCCCCCCCCCTCCCCTCTTAATCCCAATGTGTGTGTGTGTAACAACACACATCTGCCATTTCAGCACTGGAAAGGAGCCAGTCTTTAAAAAAACCAACAACACAACCCCCCCAAAAAAAACCCAAACCCAACACTCTTTAGGTTCCTAGTCTCTTCTATTGCTCATCCCATCTTGCGGTGTGGGGACGACGACGACGAATCCCCCTCCTCCTCCCCATCCCCCCCACTCCCTCTCCCTCCCCTGCCCTCCCAGCGCTGCAGGGCGAGGTCGAGGTAGGTGAGGAAGGGCTGGTAGTGGCGGGTGCCCAGGGCGTGGTGGGCGTAGTGCAGGCGGGGCCCCCCCCACCCACCCCCAGGCACCAGGTGCTGCAGGCCCCAGGGCAGGTCATAGCCGCTGTGGTTGTCGATCAGCAGCAGGATGAACACCGGCACGAACGCCGCCCGCGACAGGGGGTGACTGCACACAGGGAACTGGATGTAAAAAAAAAAGCACATGAGTAGATCGGTGGTCTGGTCTAGGTGGTAACGTGCCTTGCCTAGAGAGCAAAAATGTCCGGGTCGGAGTGTGTGGTGGTTCGTATCCCGTTTGGGCCCCAAACTTCCCCCCCATCCATTAGACCCCGAGTGGTGGTCTGGGCACTAGTCTTTCGGATGAGATGATAAACCGAGGTCCCGTGTGTTACACATCACTAATTAGCGCACGTAAAAAGAACCCACGGCAACAAGGGGGTTGACCCTGGCAAAATTCTGTAGAAAAAGCCACTCTGATAGGGAAACAAATACAGCTGCATGCAGGAAAAAGAAAAAAAAAAACGGGTAGGTGCTGCACTTGTGGCAACTTGCTCTCCCCAAGGAGAGAGAGAGAGCAGCCCGAATTTCACGCAGAGAAATCTGCTGTGACATAAAGTGGTACAGAATACAAAATATCCCATTATCCTTGATATCAAAGAATTAAAATTAAAAAAAAAAAGAAAAAAAAAACCCACAAAAAAACATCGGAGTTAGAATGTGGGGGTCCGTGTGCTTGGGATGAGGAGTCAGGATCGTGCTGTTCTTGAAAAAACAAAAAAGTTTGAGTGCACGTTTTTTTTTTTATTAACCTTTACCTTTATGATGGGTAAACAGCACACACAAACTTTCACCATTGGGAAACCTTAGTGCTCTAGCCGAGGAAAAAAAAAAAAGAAAAAGAAAAAAAAAGGGAAGGACTGAATCCCTGACTTCTGAGACCAGGGCGTTATTTCTAGACCACCCTCAATCCAGCAGTCAGGGGGCGGATAGCCTAGTGGTCAGAACATTGTGCTAGCAATTTGAAGACCCGGGTTCGAATCCGGTCGAGGAAATTTTCTTCCTGGAGTTAACATCAGTGCTGACTCCACTCTCCCCAAAAGTCCTTCGGATGAGACTTTAAACCGAGGCCCCGTGTGCGAACGCACGCAGAACATCTTGCGCACACGTTAAATCCTGTTCCGCTTTTCGTAAGAGTAGGCCATCGTGTGCCGGTGGGAACAGATGACAATATTTACAAAACTGCATACACACGGGGACCGGATGAAAAAAAGCACATGATTGCTTATTCTGTTATCCTCGATATAAAAGAATAAATAAAATAAAAAAATAAATAAAATAAAGTCAGAAGGAATACATCAAAACACTGGTGATGGATGCTATAGCCAAGTGGTTAGGACCGTTTGGTTTGAATCCCCAAAGTTCATGACGTCATGGGTTCGAATCTTGGTGGCGGTGTCAAGTGAATCAAGGGTTGGGATTTTTACGATCTCCCGGGTCAACCACCAGTGCCTAAATTCTACGTATACAAGTTCATGTATGTATACATACAGGACAAATATGCACGTTAAAGATCCTGTGATTCCTGTCAGCGTTTTGGTGGGTTATGGAAAACACAAACATACCCCAGCAGTGAACCTGTGCAATGAAATGAGCTGCTCTGAAGTTGTAACGTGTCAGCTGAGGCCGGTAGGAAGGCCTGCACAGTTACAAGCACAGGAGAAGACCAGGCACTATGCATCCTTCTCAATAAGAGAAGGCACAGAGAGAGAGAGAGAGAGAGAGAGAGGAGAGAGAGAGAGAGAGAGAGAGAGAGAGAGAGAGAGAGAGAGAGAGAGAGAGAGAGAGAGAGAGAGAGAGAATGAATGGAACGAACGAACGAATTTTATTTGACAAAAGCTACAAACCCATCAGTCAAAGAGGGAGGGAGGGGGGGAGAGAGAGAGAGAGAGAGAGAGAGAGAGAGAGAGAGAGAGAGAGAGAGAGAGAGAGAGAGAGAGAGAGAGAGAGAGAGAGAGAGAGAGAGAACACTGGTTATGAGTTCCCACTGTCTGATGCTATCAGTCACCTCACAAAGACATCTGTTGTCACCTGGAGTTATGGCATTGATACAGTCCATTACAGCCTGACTCTATCGCTTCATTAGAGAGAGTATGACAATGTGTGTGTGTGTGTGTGTGTGTGTGTGTGTGTGTGTGTGTGTGTGTGTGTGTGTGGTGTGTGTGTGTGTGTTTGTGTGTGTGTGTGTGTGTGTGTGTATGTGTATGTGTGTGTGTGTGTGTACTCTGTATGTGTGTGTGTGTGTGTGTGTGTGTGTGTGTGTGTGTGAGTGTGTGTGTGTGTGAGTGTGTGCGCGCATGTTGTACCAGTACATGCAATTTTTCTTTCCCATAAGCACATGCATGTGTATATCTATGAGCTGTGTGGTAAACGCATATTTTTTTCTATGCGAGCGTGTGTGTATACATGTGTATCTGCATGTGTTCATACCTGTGTTCTTGTGTATGTACTGTGTCTGTATGTTTGGATGCATGTGAGAATGTGGGAATATGCATACCTGTGTGTGCACACAACAGTGTGTGTGCGTGTTTGTGAGTGTACCTATGAATGTAAGTGTAAGCATGGATGTGCGCACACACGCATTTACATCATTCTTTTACTACTACTTAACTTCTAATCTGTAATCTGTTAATGTCTAGAATTTTTTTTTGTGACAAAGAGATAAACAGAATGTTGTACATTTTATCATTGCAATCTACAGAATTGATGTCCAACATAAAACACTGCAGATGACTGCAATATGTCTTGCACAGATGGAAAGATGGCTCTTTGAGATGGAGGCAAACACTGTAGATGATGATGATAATAATAATAATAATAATAATAATAATAATAATAATAATGATAAGCAACATCACATATGTTAACACTCCACATTTAATATGCCCTCCCCCTGTGCTAATAAAGTTGATATATATCGCGCTAGAATCTGATGGGGACAGGGATAGCTCAGTTATCAGAGCACTCACTTTCCCCAAGCTAAGGTTAAGCAGCATTGAGAGTGGTTATCAATGGGATGGGTGAACATATGCGGGACTTGGCTTCAGTACAGTCCCCAAGTCCACCCAGCTGTAAATGGGTATCTGCCCTCTTTAGGGTCAGGGAAGGTAAAGCAGCGAGAGAGAGAGAGGGAGAGGAGATGGGCGCCGCCCTCAATATGCTGGTCCCTGGAGAAGCTGAGGTCTCTGACGCCTCGCTCCCCTATGACCACGTAGATTATGGGGCACCTTTACCTTTAGAATCTGACAGCTCAAAGGGGAATCAACAAACCATATGTGATGCTCCACCACGAAATGAGTTGCTTAGCACCTCGCCCACTTTTCCGCTAGGAGCCATTAAAGGTATATGGGGGTGAGGTTGGCAATTTTGATTGATAGATTATAAAACTATAGCACCTATTCTACCTTGTAGTGAAATATCAAGGCATAACTTTGTTGTTTTTTGCGTTTAAATGTGTTTAAAAAAATACCCAAGCCTTCATTCTGTCCACCTATCAGGATGCTAAACTTGTCCATTTCTCATGTTATCATTTCCTGTAGTCTGTCATTTCAAGTTGTAATAACTTTTCATATATTTGTCCGACTTTCATTCTGTTTTTTGTATTGTACAGCCATTTTATTGCAGATCAATAATGTCAATAACTAGAAATTGACCTCTGGTGCAATGTGACTCACTGTGGTGGAGTGTCACATATGTCAATATTTGGGGGGGGAGGTAGCCTAGCAGTCAGAGCATTACATGGTGAATTAACAGCCTGGGATCAAGCCTGG
This sequence comes from Stramonita haemastoma, assembly GCA_030674155.1. Lineage (NCBI taxonomy): Eukaryota > Metazoa > Mollusca > Gastropoda > Neogastropoda > Muricidae > Stramonita > Stramonita haemastoma. Next base: position 3,701,867 of record CM060323.1, read on the forward strand.
CTTCCAGCCCCCAGCCTTCAGCCAGGACACGCTCTCAGCATTAACAACCTGCACTCTGCTTTCATAAACAGCTCAGACAAAATAAAATTTTAAAAAATCATCTTTAGTTGGATCATGGCTGCTTATGGGGCGAGCTGCTTGAAACTACTCCTCCATACTAACATCCAGTGTGTATTCTGAGTACGCCATT
>CM060323.1:3704556-3714240 GCA_030674155.1 Stramonita haemastoma
GCAGGGCGCGGGTGGTCTGGATCCACTGCTGTTGTTGCAGCCGCCACTGGTGGGGGTCGGCGCCGCTGTAGCGCTTCACCATCACCGTGTCCAGGGCGGCCAGAGGGGCCATGTACACCACAGCGTCCACCAATATCCCCGCCACCGTCTGTGGGGACACAGAGAGGAGAGAGAGAGAGAGAGAGAGAGAGAGAGAGAGAGAGAGGAGAGAGAGAGAGAGAGAGAGAGAGAGAGAGAGAGAGAGAGAGAGAGATTTATTTATTCTTTTATATCGAGGATAACAGAATAAGCAATCATGTGCTTTTTTTCATCCGGTCCCCGTGTGTATGCAGTTTTGATAATATTGTCATCTGTTCCCACTGGCACACGATGGCCTACTCTTATGAAAAGCGGAACAGGATTTAACGTGTGCGCAAGATGTTCTGCGTGCGTTCGCACACGGGGCCTCAGTTTAAAGTCTCATCCGAAGGACTTTTGGGGAGAGTGGAGTCAGCACTGATGTTAACTCCAGGAAGAAAATTTCCTCGACCGGACTCGAACCCGGGTCTTCAAATTGCCAGAGAGAGAGAGAGAGAGAGAGAGAGAGAGAGAGAGAGAGAGAAGAGAGAGAGAGAGAGAGAGAGAGAGAGAGAGAGAGAGAGAGAGAAGACGGTCATTTGTATTCTTTATTTTTTGTTTATTTATTCATCATTTTATTCTTTTATATCGAGGATAATAGAAATGTTGTTGTTGTTGTTGTTCCCCAGCTTAACACTCTGGGGGGGTCACCCGGAATGTGTTCTCTGACTCACTAATCCCACCTGGGAATCACTGTGAGATTGAAATTGCACATTACTGAATGAGAAGTTTGCGTGCATGATTATTTTCAAAGTACCTTGCCATATAGGCAGCCATACTCTGACTTCAGAGGATTTTTTCTCCTTTAAAGGAGAGTGCAGGTTGTTCTGTTAAGAGCTTGTCATGGCTGAAGGCAATCTCAACACAACATTTTACAACATTACAACAATTTAGTGTAGGCCTTGGCAATGAGCTAACATCAATCACTGACACAGCTTTTGGCCTGAGCCAAGGATAATAGAAATCAAATCAAATCAAATTTTTATTTCCAGATGGTACATTGAATAAGCTTCGATTTGCTTTTTTTTTCATCAAACCATCTATCTAAAAAACAACAACAAAAAACAACAACAAAACAACAACAAACAATGCTGAAAAAAATCCTAACAAACAAACCAAAAAAATGGATTTTTTTTTCACCATTAATTAGCTATAAGCACTAATGTGTTTTTTTTTCATCCAATCTCTGTGTGAATGCAGTTTTGTAAATATTGTCATCTGTTCCCACCGGCACACAACGGCCTACTCTTGCGAAAAGCAGAACAGGATTTAACGTGTGTGCAAGATGTTCTGCATGCTTTCGCACACAGGCTTTGGTTTTACAGTCTCATCCGAAAGACCCCCTCCAACGGGAGTCGAACTCGGGTCATCAAATTGCGAGCACAATGTTCTGATCCTTATGCTTAGTTGTTAACGTTATGCATTCTGAGTGATGAGGCTAATTTGATCAGGCTGAAGCCCTGGGAAGGCTACATTGTTTTGTTGTTTTTTAATGCCGCTATCCCCATCACGGTCTGTGGGAGAGATGGTCATTTTTTGTGTTCTGAGTGATGAGGCTAATTTGATCAAGGCTGAAGCCCTGGGAAGACTACATTGTTTTGTTGTTGTTTTTTTTTTGAAGCTGTGGGAGAGGTGTTCATCAATGTTATGATTCTAGTAATCTGTGTCCATCTACCACATAATGAGTTGCATTGCACTGGAGGTCAACTCTTAGTTGTTAATATATTATCAACCTGCAATAAAAAAAAATATAAAAAATTAAAAAGGCTATTTATCATTTTTTTAAAAAAAATTGAAAATTGAACAATTCTACAAAAAAGTTATTACAACCTTAACACTAAATTTGAGGAAGTTACAAAATAAGAAAACAGAAAAAATTTACATCGTAATATCATATATGGACAGGCTGAGGACTTTGGTATTTTTAAATGTGTTTTTAAAGCAAAAGCAAAACCCTGTACTTCAGTACTACAATGTAAAAGAAAGCAATATACTTTTTAAGATTAATATCATTAATCAAAATCCCACAATCGATTGACAACATGACCCCTGCCTGCCTAAAATGGCTCCTAGTGGAAAAGTGGGTCAGGTGCAAAGTGGCTCATTTCTTGGTGGAGTGTCACATACTGCTTTAAGTCCTTTAAACTGCAATGACCCTACAACTACAAGGGATCTTTGAGCTCCTCTAAGCTAATTGGTAGGGCCACACAAGGGTTATTTTCAAGACTGTTGGTGTTTTGTTCACAGCTCCAGAAACTGGGAAAGCCATAACTGATTATGGCTATCTTTTTCTTTTTTCTTATGGCTATCTTTCAAAAAAAAAAATGATGGCTATTTTTTTTTTTAATTGTGGCTATCTTTTTCTTTTTTTTTATATTATCATTATGCTATCTTTCAGAAAAAAAAATTATGGCTATCTTTTAAAAAAAAAGATTGGCAATCTTTAAAAAAAAATATGGCTATCTTTTAAAAAAAAAGAAATATGGCTATCTTTAAAAAAAAAAATGGCTATTTTAAAAAAAAAAAATTATGGCTTCTTTAAAAAAAAAAAGTATGGCTATCTTTTAAAAAAATATGGCTATCTTTTAAAAAAAAAAGATATGACTATCTTTAAAAAAAAAAAGGCTATCTTTAAAAAAAAAAAAAAGCTATCTTAAAAAAAGGCTATCTTTTAAAAAAAAAAAGGCTACTCTATCTTAAAAAATGTTTGTATTTTTAAAAAAAAAAATTCTGGCAACCTAAACACTCTCTGTGGGAGGGATACAGATCCAAATTCATCAGACTGAAAGCTGTACAGGGGCTATTTTCAAGATGTCTATGGGAGGAACATATATATACATGTATACTGTGCATGTATAGATGTGTATCAAGGATAATTTTATAGAGCCCTACCTAGAGTCAATCGGTGCAAAATGATCCATTCAAAACACAAATTATGACCTTTGATTAGTCATGAATAGAAAGTGGGGCTGAAGGGGGGAGAAGGGAGGGGGGAGGGGGGGAGGGGGGAGGAGAGGAGGGGAGGGGGAGGAGGAGGAGGAAGGAGGAGAGGAGGAGGAGGAGGGAGGAGAGGAGGAGGGGGAGGAGGAGGGAGGAGAGGAGGAGGGGAGGAGGAGGAGGGAGGGAGGAGGGGAGGAGGAGGAGGAGGAGGAGGAGGGGAGGAGGGGAGGAGGAGGAGGAGGGGGGAGGAGGAGGGAGGAGGAGGAGGGGAGGAGGAGGGAGGAGGAGGAGGAGGAGGGAGTGACAGGCAAGACAGGTGGGTGTGTATGGAGGAATCAAAATTTGAGCAACATGAAAATATCAACGATGTATCTAATATATTGGGTGTTGAAAAATTTTTTTACCCCCCCCCCCCAAACAAAAAAAAGAGAAAGAAAACCAACAAAAAACCCTGAGTAACTGCAATTATAACACTGATAAGCCACCATCAACGATTTCAATTCAAATACCCCACCCAGCCTTTATCTGCAAATAATTATAACAATCATAAATAATTATAGATTCCATTTTGTGAATACCCCAGGAACTTTCCTATGAGTAAGTTCTTCTGGTTCTTGAATTAATCAACTTGGCCAAAGTTACACTAACAGGCTGAAACACCTGTGGCCAGACTTCAAGTAACTTTTGTTCTGAAGACTTTCTGTAGTCTAGTCTAGCTCTCCATGAGTTTCTTTCTTCTTTCCAATATAAATTCTTATTACAGATCTTATAAGATTCCAACTCTTTTTTTTTCTTTTCCATTCTTCTTCAGATTTGATCATCATGAAGAAACTAAGGTTTCAACTTTACACAAAAAACAACAAACAAAAGATTTAATTTTTATTTCATTTCATGTTGTAAAGCCTTACCGACCACTGAAAGCCATATCAGGGCTGTAACCTCATTCAGTTTCAGTGGCTCCAGTAACATTCACTTCGAGTTCAAAACCAAACACCTCCTAATACCTTTAAATATCCAACACTCATCAATCTTAAAAAAAAAAAAACCATTAAATGACACAATGCCTAAATCCCTCATTTCATTGCTTAAGGCAAATAACCCAGACTGTGCTGAGGACGCCAGCCATTCCGCTTCATTTATCATCCCTAGGTTACAAAAAGTGTTAAGGAAAAATGCCCACAGACATTTTAAAGTACACTATACACACAGACATGCCATATGAGCAAAATATCAATGCAGAATGGACAGCCTGGCCCATCCCAGTGTTAACAAGATCCCTAGCTGGTCGCCAGAACAAAACAGGCAAAAATTATTGTATGGTGAAAAAAGAATAATTGAAAGATTTGCTTGAAAAAAAAAAAAGTAGGACAATGGACTTGGAAAGCAGCAAATTAAGTAAGAGAGATGATAGAAAGGTAAGGAAGCAAAAAAAACCAAAAAAAAACACCCAATCCCATACAAAAAAGAGAGTGATAGAAAAGAGGAAAATTTTCACACAGAATTTTGGAACGTGGGGATAGTCTTTACACTGAAAGATCCCTCTTGCATCCCCACAGGGGGAAGAATTGAACTTGGAATTAATTATACTCTGACCTTTGCTGGGGCTGACAAAAAAGTTGATGTCAAAATGGAGGAAGCAGAGAAGAGAGAGAGAGGTTAAGAAGAGTTCGCTGAGTCAGCCTACGACGACAATTTCATTACGACGTGACGGTGCCGTGAGGCATCTGTCACTGTCACCAGGAGCTGACAGCGACATACACTAGAGTTCAGCATCATCGTCACTATCCTATCCTCTTGTCAGATTTTTGTTGTATATTTTTTTGGTGTGTGTGTGTGGTGTATGTGTCTGTGTTGTTTTGTTTGTGTTGTGTGTTGTTGTGTGTGTGTGTGTGTGTGTGTGTGTGTGTGTGGTGGTGGTGTGTGTGTGTGTGTGTGTGTGTGTGTGTGTGTGTGGTGGTGGTGTGTGTGTGTGTTGTGTGGTGTGTGTTTGTGTGTGTGTGTGTGTGTGTGTGTTGTGTGGTGTGTGTGTGTGTGTGTGTGTGTGTGTGTGTGTGTGTCTCTAGGATTTCTATGGGAATGCTTTGAATTATTAGAACATAGAGAGTGATGAGTGGATGATTGATTGAAAGATGAGTGTAATATATATAATAATAAATATATATATATATATAATATAATAAAGGTGTGTGTGTGTTTGTGTGTGTGTGTGTGTGGTTGTGTGTGTGTGTGTGTGTGTGTGTGGTGCGCACGCCTGCCTCTGGAGAGAGAGAGAGAGAGAGAGAGAGAGAGAGAGAGAGAGAGAGAGAGAGAGAGAGAGAGAGAAGAGAGAGAGAGAGAGAGAGAGAAGAGAGAGAGAGACAGACAGACAGAGAAGCAGAAGAGACAGAGAAGATACACAGAGAGAGGGAGAGAGAGAAGAGAGAGAGAGAGAGAGAGAGAGAGAGAGAGAGAGAGAGAGAGAGAGAGAGAGAGGAGAGAGAGAGACAGAGAGACAGAAGAAGGAGACAGGAGTTAACAAGGGATTTTCACTCCAATCCCTTTCAAGTTCTACAGTTGAGAAAATAGGCCACTGTCAAAACATGCACAGTCATCTTTCCTACTACAAGAGTACACACCCCATGGCAAGCGCACACACACGCATGAAGAAGGTCTCGATACAATCTATCTAAGACACACAGACACACCCCCACACAAACCCCTCTGCCTGAAAGTTCCGTCCCCCCCCCCCCCCAAGCCCCAAATGACTCTTCACCTTAGTTCACTCTTAGTGCCCTACAGTGAACGGACACAATCAACTTCCTGGTCATGGAAGGATTTGGCCAAAATGAGCTGAAATGGGAGGGTATGTTTAAAATGTAATATCTCTCATACTATAAATCAGAACTGCAAGAAATTTGAGAATAACGTGGGCAAATGATTGTTACATATGTTGCATTATTTTTCTTTCGTGTTTGCGTCACGTGTCAAAAGTTGTTTGCTTGTTTTGTCGCAATGATTATGTAATCTGTAAAGACATAAAAACACACCATTGTGTGGAGTGGTGTTTCCATGTATTCTGTATGAATTGAAAACACTACAATACTAAAAAAAACAAACATTCTCTTGAGGTGTCTATAGTGTGCATGGACAGAGAGAAAAAAAAGGTTTCCTTTGGCCGTACTCAGCTTAAAAAGTATGGCATGATGATACCTCACTTTCGAGTGGTTCAGGACACTAATCATCATCTTCATCATCCTTTACACCCAGTTGGTGTGTAAGGTGCAGGAACACAAAGACTTTCCACCCCTGTCTATCCTGGGCCAGCCTGGTCAATGAACTCCCCAAGAGTGCTGCATGCTTCCATCTCACATTCCACTGTCCTCCCCACCTGTTGTTCTTGGTCTTCCTTTCTCTCTTACCGTCTGGGGTCCAGTGCAGTCAGGACACTAAGAATAAGTTATTATTAAACAAAATTTTGATCAGTTTCCACCCCCCCACCCTCCACCTTAAAGTAACAAAGTCCCCCCCCCCCCTCCCCCCGACCTCACCTGGTGGACGTAAGTCACGGAACTGTCCACCTTGTAGCGGTCCATGAAGGGCAGGTGGTGCAGGAGGAAGGGGTAGAGGGGGATGAGGAAGGCGTAGGACACGGTGGCCCACACCGTCTCGAAGTACACGCTGCGGAACCACCAGGCCTCCCTCAGGTGCTCCCAGCTCAGGTCCACCAGGGTCTGCAGGTAAGGGGCGTTCAGGTACACCAGCATCCCCATCAGCACCAGCCACGATCTCAGCAGCATCACCATGCTGGGGTTGGGGCGGTTTGTGTTGTGTGTCTTGGGTTTTGGAGGCAGAGGGTGAGGGAGGAGTGGTGAGAATTGTGGTGAGGTTTGTGGGGGTTTGGTGAGTGGTGGTAGTGGTGGTGGTGGTTTGTGGGTCATGGTTGATGGTTGTTGTGGTTGTGGTGGTGGGTGTGACCAACGATCTTTCTTGTTTTACCTGAAACAGTAATTTTGTTTATTGTTCAGTGATAGGCACACATGCACGTACGCCGGCGCGCATGCATGCACGCACGCACACACACACCAAGCACTCACACACACACACACAGGACATACACAAGCAATCACACACATACACACACACACCAAACACACACACACACACAAGCACGATGAAAAAAACCCCACACAAGTGCTTATCCCATTATCCTCAATAAAAAGAAAAAAAACAAAATAAAGCACACACACACACTACACACACTTTTCCTTCTTTTTTTTTAAATGTAGAATAATTACAAACATTACCTGCAATTGAATATATGTTTTCTCAATCTGCACTTCAAGGTGAAAAAAGAGGCCTGACAACACACACACACACACCCACAACACACACACACACACACACACACACACACACACCACCAAGCATCTAAACAAGCATAAAGGATGATTCAACTCCCCCCCTTTTCCAAAAATACATGTTTTCATTTCGTCTTCACTCTACACACAGCATGTAAACAGCAATAGGATGATTCAACTCCCCCCCCCCACCCCCCCCCCCCTATCAAATACATTTTTTTAAAATCTCATGCTTCGCTCTCAAACAGGTTTAGTGGAGTGCAAAGCACGCTTTATGCAGCCCTTAGAATGGCAGATGTCAACCTTTTCACACAGGTTTCAAAACGCTTTGTAAGTTTGTCAGTAAGCGATCCCCCGTAGTATCTCAATCCCAAGCACTGATAGCATGCTTTGGCGTCTGTGGAAGAAAGGTGGCAAGATACAAAGTTCTCCATTCATAGCAAACTTGTCACAAGAGTAAAGCCCTGATCTTCTGAAATGAATGTTATGTGTGAGGTAAAAAAAAAAAAAAAGATTAAAAAATAAAATAAAGCTTACCCCCTACCCACATACCAAACAACCAACCCCCCCTCCCCTCCTAAAACAAATTAAACCAAAATAAAACTCCTTTTAGATATTCATTTATTTTTGCTTTGCCCCCCTCTCTCCCCCTGGTATGGGGTGTGTGTGGGTTGATGTTGTTTGTGTGTTTGGTGTGTTGTGTTGGTGTGTGTGTGTTGTGTTGTGTGTGTGTTGAGAAGAGAGAGAGAGAAGAGAGAAAGAGAGAGAGAGAGAGAGAGTTGTGTGTGTGTGTGTGTGTTGTTGTGTGTGTGGGGTGTGGTGGTGTTTGGGGGGTGTATGTGTGTGTGTGTTCACTTTGTGTGTGCGCGCGCGCGAGTGCAGTGTCGTATGTTTGGTATGCATGCGGCATGCGTTTCTGTGTCTTTGTTTTTTGTTTGGTTGGTTGTTTTGTTTTGTTTTTTTTGTTCCTTTTTTTTAAGGGGGGGGGACCCCAAACCCTGGATGGCATGGCTAAATTAAAAAGCCATCTAATTACTTTCACCTTTTGCAAAAAAAAACAAAAACAAAACAAAAACCCCCCCCCCCCCCAAAAAAAAAAAAAAAAAAAACCCCAAACCCAAACAAACAAACAAGCCAACACAATTTGAAGTAAAACACCCCCTAGGAACGGGAGAGGGGGGGGGCGCCACAAAGGGGCAGGGGGGCAATACTGAGATTTTGATGGTTTTGGGTGTTGTTTTGTGTGTTTTTTAAAAGGTTTTCCCAGAGAGGGCAAGACTAAAAGGGGGCTGACATTCAGCTTTTCCACCTCCCCCACTCTTCCAAAACAGGACCGGCACGCCATGCATGCAGCACACACCCCCCCCACACAAAAACATACACATGCACACATCATAAATGACACTCACACACACATACATACAGGGGGGCAGTGGGGGCAAGATATTAAAGACGAAAAAAAAAAGGAACCGAGGAGGGAGGGAGGAAGAAGAGAAGGGGGGGAAGAATAAAATATATTAAAATAAATTTTAGAGAAGAGAGGGAGGAGAGAGAGAGAGAGGGGGAAGAGAGGAGAAAAGGGGAGAGAGAGAAGGAGAGAGAGGAGAGAGAGAGGAGAGAGCAGAGAGCGAGACAGACAAAAAAGAACAGATATACACAATACAGACATTGGGGCAGACAGACAGACAAAGATACAGACACTGGGACAGACAGATGGACAGACAGACAGAGGACAACAGACAACGACAGACAGAGAGGGGAGGCAAATTTTTTTGCTTTCACCTTAGGGCTGAGCTTCAATGATGAAAAGAAAATTTTAACTGAGACAATCAACTTGTTCTTGTTCAATTATGTAGCATTTTTTCCTTACTATAAACACGCAACACAACTCCTAACCCTGGGACACAGCATGCTCCACCAAAACTTTTCCGCTTTTCCAAAGTAGGGCCAACTGTGCTGGTGGGAACAGATGCATTTACAAAACTGCATACACACGGGGACTGGATGTAAACAAACAATAAATTTCTTATTCCATTATTCTCATACAAAAGTAAAAAAAAAATAAATAAAATAAAATTAAATAAAAAACAAACTGAAAGTGTTGGATAATAAGCCCTGTTGTTGCTGACCCCCTTTTTAACTCCACAACATTTTTTTTATATTAATTTATTTTATTCTTTATTTTGAGGGTAAAGGGAATAAGTTCATATGCTTTTTTTTTCTCCAGTCCCCGTTGCTGCATTTTGGGAAATATTGTCATCTGTTCCCCCTGGAACACAAGGCCCACTCT
>CM060323.1:3724340-3731709 GCA_030674155.1 Stramonita haemastoma
GTGCTGATTCCATTCTCCCCAAAAGTGTTTCGGATGAGACCATAAACCGAGGCCCCGTGTGTCAACGCACGCAGAACATCTTGCGCACACGTTAAATCTTGTTCCGCTTTTCGTAAGAGTAGGCCATCGTGTGCCGGTGGGAACAGATGACAAGATTTACAAAACTGCATACACACGATGACTGGATGTAAGAAAGCACAAGAGTGCTTATCCCATTATCCTCGCTATAAAAGAATAAAATAGATAGATAGATACCCAAACAGTGCTGACAGTTCGTGTTAGACAGTGGAAGGAGAGAGAGAGAGCTTGAGGAAGACAAAGACATCAATAGACAGAGACCTGATAATTATGTGGAAAATTGGACAGGCATTAGCGTGTTACTGACTAGCCCAAGACTAGGCTAGAACATCTTGCACACACGTTAAATCCTGTTCCGCTTTTCGTGAGAGTAGGCCATTGTGTGATGGTGGGAACAGATGACAAGATTGACAAAACTGCATACGCTTGGGGACTGGATGTAAACAAGTACATGAGTGCTTATTCCATTATCCTCGATAAAAAAAAAAAAATGAAAAAAGACTTGCAGCAGATCTATCCCTGGCACTTTGCGTTATCCCGTAACAGATGAGAACATGTGGGAACAGACGACAATATTTACACAACTGCATACACACAGGGACTGGATGAAAAAAAAGCACATGAGTGCTTATCCCATTTATCCTCGATATAAAAGAATTTTTAAAAAAAATTTAAATCCCCCAGTCTTGGGGCACCTCCAAATGGACTAAACAAGGCCGAAAGTAGACAGTTTTCTGTTAGATCATGGAATCAAATCAGCATTGCCATCACGGGAGGATCATTCTCTGCTTTAATCTGTGTAATAATAATTACAGTTTTAATCGGAGATTTACTTTTTTTCTTTTACGATATGACAGCCCCGATACGGCCTCAGTGGTCGGCGGGGCTACAAACAATACGATTGGGTTTGGATACTTTTAATAAATCATGATCCATTCTTTCTTCCAAACGGGTAATCCGTAGGCCTATTTTATGAGTTTTTTTGTCAACAATAGTTACAGTGTTTTACTATGTAGGGTTATCGATACGAAGTGTGTAAGACCTAAGTTTTCATATTAAGTAATTTTTTTTGAAGTTTTGCGTCTTTACTAAAGTGACGTCACTGATCAAATGTAGCAAGGGAGGGGGGGGGGACTGTGTGCTCACATGCTTTGTGTCACGTAGGCCCAACCTGACGTAGGCTAGCTGATGCAAAATGAAATCCGGCCTCTGGGTGTTAAATGGAGTTACATGCGATATATAACCCTGCAGCTTCGAAGCCTGTTTCCGAAACAACGATCTTCCTACAGGTTAAGTCACATGTCGTGTGATGGCTTTATCAAGGCTGGTCATGTTGTAGTGTATTGTATTATGTTGCATTGCATTGTATCGTTGAATATTGTATTGCTTACCATTTTCTGTCACGGCAGATTTCTCTGCATGAAATTCAGCGTGTACGGTCCCAGGGAGAGAGTGTGTGGGCTGCAAGAGTTAGCCACCTCCCCCCCCCCCCCCCCTTTCATTTTTTTCTTTGAAAAAAGAACAACCCTGCTTGCTGTAATTGTCCTTTAAGAGGTTTCTTTCCCATACAGAACTTTGCCAAGGACAGCTCTGTTGTTACCGTGTAATTGGTTTTGTTGCGGGGTTTTTTTTTTGTTTTTTTTTTACACGTATGCTAAATGTGTGTTGCATAAGAAACCTGCGAGTCCCACCTCCTGTTTATTATGTCAGATCTGATTTTAAAAGTTTTTTTTTTCTTTTTAAACTGCTACATTCTTGTTTTAGGAACAACGAACTCTTTATGCTTTGTCCACTTTACTACTTTGCCTGCCTTTGCCTCTTGAACACGTTCGGCATTTCTACACGTTGTGTTTCATCTGAAAGACTGTCACCCAGACCGCCAGTCAAAGTTGAGTTGATGGGGGAAAAAAAAAGGGGGGGGGGGGGTTAAAATTGTGGCATTGCGCTGGATTTGAACCAGAGATCTCATGAAAGACCCCCAGATTATGGATATACTCTCTCTCTCTCTCTCTCTCTCTCTCTCTCTCTCTCTCTCTCTCATCTCTCTCTCTCTCTCTCTCTCTCTCTCTCTCTCTCTTTGTGTGTGTGTGTGTCATCATATTTGAATTGTAGAATGATCGAAAAAGGTAGAAAGATAGAGAGAGAGAGAGAGAGAGAGAGAGAGAGAGAGAGAGAGAGAAGAGAGAGAGAGAGTCCGGAGGAGGAGGGTGTGTGGATGAAAAATGTTAGCAATTTCTTGCCTGAAGGTTTCTCCGCATTGTACGCTTATACGTGTGTGTGTGTGTGTGTGTGTGTGTGTGTGTGTGTGTGTGTGTGTGTGTGTGTGTGTGTGTAGAGAGAGAGAGAGAGAGAGAGAGAGAGAGAAGAGAGAGAGAGAGAGAGAGAGAGAGAGATTCAAATGATTTATTGCCAGAAGCTATCACGCATTGCAAGAGCAAGAGAAGATTAAAACGATTTGTTGCTTAGTTAAAGCTTTCGCCCACGGAGAGAGAGAGAGAGAGAGAGAGAGAGAGAGAGAGAGAGAGAGAGAGAGAGAGAGAGAGACTCTGAACAGGTTAAGTGTACATTGGCCTTTGATCACAATGCATACAGTGAGCAAAGCAAAAAGGCAAGCAAGGGAAACAAAATGCAAAAAGATATCGTCACAATATTCATGGATCTAAGCCAGCTCTCTCGGTTGCATCACACCAAACACACCATCCAAATAAACCAAGACAATAAACCTGGAAAGCAAAACATTAAGTCAGTGAGTATTTTTTTTAAATGGTTAGATAACGGCATATCAAGCAGCCACAATGACGTGAGAGAGAGAGAGAGAGAGAGAGAGAGGAGAGAGAGAGAGAGAGAGAGAGAGAGAGAGAGAGAGAGAGAATGGCAATATTTTATTGTCAAGCTTTTTTAAGCCCATTCACAAGGGGACACAGAGAGAGAAAGAGAGAGAGAGATTGAGATTCAAAATGTATATTCTAAAGTGGGGGAAGGGGTAGCAGTATCAGTTCCACGTAGATAGATCTATAGATCTATACAGCCGGTTCACGTTGTAGCACAATCAGTACAGTCTGTGACAATGTTACCATGTCAGTGTCCCACCAGGTGTTTCGTCACGCAGGCCCAGTTGGCTTGTGATCTTTGTGCGTGCATGCGTACTAGCTTGCGTGTGTGTGTGTGTGCGTGCGTGCGTGCGTGCGTGCGTGCGTGCGTGTGTGTGTGTGTGTGTGTGTGTGTGTGTGTGTGTGCGTGCATGCGTGGAGAGAGAGAGAGAGAGAGAGAGAGAGAGAGAGAGAGAGAGAGAGGGAGGGAGGAGATTGTCATTGATTTTATTTGATGAGGGTTATCATAAAATGTTCTTTCTTCTCCCTTTCCCAGGAGTTGGATTCTGTTCGGTGAGGAATTATTTGTGGCGCTGTGCACTGAATGTGTCAGGCCTGCACTGCACTGTACTGTCGTCTCTCGGGCAAGCTGAACCTGGCAGAGCCCATCCCTCTCCAGGTACAGGGCGCATGCTGGGTATGTTTGTGTTTCTGAAAAAAAAAGCTCGCTGACCTCTGATGTGAATTACAGAATCTTTAATATGCATTTGTGGTCAAAGTTGTGCGTGCGCATATGTATAAATATGCAAAGGGACTTTTAAAAAAAAATCTTTTATATCGAGGATAATGGGTTAAGCACTCTTGTGCTTTTTTTTTTACATCCAGTCCCCGTGTGTTTGCAGTTTTGTCTTCTTCTCTCGTTCGCTCTACACTGTCAGATGTGTCTGGGAAAAATAATGGCATGCAGTTTTGTAAATGTCATCTGTTCCCACCGGCATACGATGGCCTACTCTTACGAAAAGCGGAATAGGATTTAACGTGTGTGCAAGAGGTTCTGCGTGCGTTCGTACACGGGGCCTCGGTTTAGTCTCATCCGAAGGACTGAGGGCACTGGCAGGTCTGTGCATTACGTTGACCCAGGAGATGGTATAGATCTATCTATCCCTTCCCGTAGTTCACCAGACGCCACTCTCAAGATTTGAACCCACGACTTCATGGAGCCATGGGATCGAAATTGAGCTCTCTTATCCACTTAGCTCTAGCGTCCATAGATTCAGTACAAAGACTTTTTTTTTCATCCAGCCCGAGGGTGGGAGGGGGGGGGGGGAGGGCAGAAGTTGAACAGCTTGAGAAAGGGGGTTGAGAGAGAGAGAGAGAGAGAGAGAGAGAGAGAGAGAGAGAGAGAGGAGGGGGAGGAGGATTTATTGAACAAACCTTTCATCCATTACGAAGGGAAGGGGAGAGGGAGCTACAATTAAAGATCGATTGAATTGACAATACAGCACGAATGATGGCGTTGGTGACAAGGTTACAATGTCAGTGTGTAACTAAGCCCTCTTGCCTTATCTTTGGGGGAAGAGAGAGAGAGGGAGAGAGAGAGATAGGGGGGGGGGGAGGGGAGGGAGGAGAGAGGGATGAGAGAGAGAGAGGGAGGGAAGGAGGGAGAGAGAGAGATTTGATTTATTCTTTTATATCGAGGATAATGGGATAAGCACTCTTGTACTTTTTTACATCCAGTCCCCGTGTGTATGCGGTTTTGTAGATGTAAATTTTCTGTTCCCACCGGCACACGATGGCCTACTCTTACGAAAAGCGGAACAGGATTTAACGTGTGCGTAAGATGTTCTGCGTGCGTTCGCACACGGGGCCTCGGTTTAAAGTCTCATCCGAAGGACTTTTGGGGAGAGTGGAGTCAGCACTGATGTTAACTCCAGGAGAAAAATCTCGACCGGACTCGAACCCGGGTCGTCAAATTGCGAGAGAGAGAGAGGAGGGGGGGGGGGGGGGGGGGGGGGGAGGCGGATTTATTGAACAAGAGAGAGAGAGAGAGTTTGGAGGGGGAAAAAATGCAGTTCTAAAAAAATTCCGGGACAGATTTGACAAATTCAGACAGATGTCCCTACACTCAAAATTCACTTACACACACACACACACACACCACACACACACACACACACACACACACACACACACACACACACACACACACACACACACACACACACACACTCACAAGAGAGAGAGAGAGAGAGATATCCCTTGTTCATGTTCGATTTGTAAGCAGTCCCAGGCAGTCAAGATATTCTCTGCCTAAAAACAACTTGTAAAAACCACTGACCGTTACAAAAATTAAATATTGATAATAAGAGACAGTGGAGGCTTTGCCCCGGGGAAATAGCGTATGGGTTGTAAAACACAACAATGTACAGGCTCTGTGTGTGTGTGTGTGGTGTGTGGTGTGTGTGTGTGTGTGTCTGTCTCTCTGTCTCTGTCTCTGTCTCTGCTCTCTCTCTCTCTCTCTCTCTCTCTCTCTCTCTCTCTCTCTCTCTCTCTCTCTCTCTCCTCTCTCCTCTCTCCTCCTCCTCTCTCTCTCCTCTCTTTTTTTTTTTTTTGTTTAAAAACCCCCCCCCCCCCCCTTTTTTTTTTTTTTTGGGGGGGGGGGGGGGGGGGGGGGGGGGGAAAAAAATTAAAAATTTTTTTTTTGGGGTCTCCTTTTTTTCCACCTTTTTTTCCCCCCCCCCCACCCCCCCTTGGGGGCCCCTTTTCCCCCTTTCCCGGGCCCCCCCCCCCCCCCCGTTTTTGGGGTTTTTTTTTTGGGGGGGGGGGGTTTTTCCCCCCCCCCCCCCCCCCCCCCCCCCCCCCAAAAACCCCTTTTTGGGGGGCCCCCCCCCCCCCCCCCCGGGGGGGGGCCCCCCCCCTTTTTTCCCCCCCCCCCCTTTCCCCCGGGGGGGGTTTTTTGGGGGACCCCCCCCCCCGGGGGGGGGGGGGCCCCCCCCCCCCCCTTTTCCCCCCCAAAAACCCCCCCCTTTTCCCCGGGGGGTTTTCCCCCCCCCAACCCCCCCTTTTTTTTTTTTTCCCCCCCCCCCCCCCTTTTTCCCGGGGCCCCCGGGGGGGGGGGTTTCCCCCTTTGGGGTTTTTTTGGGGGGGGGGGGGGGAACCCCCGGGGGGGGGGGGCCCCCGGGGGGGGTTTTTTTTTTGGGGGGGGGGGGGGGGGGGGGGGCCCCCCCCCTTTTTCCCCCCCCCCCCCCTTTTTTTTTCCCCCCCCCAAAACCCCCCCCAAAAAAAAATTTTTTTTTTTAACCCCCCCCCCTTTAAAAATTTTTTAAAAAAACCCCCCCCCCCCCCCCAAACCCCCCCCCCCCCCCCCCCAAAAAAACCCCCCAAAAAAAAAACCCCCAAAAAAAAAATTTTCCCCTTAACCCCAAAAAACCCCCTTTTTTAAAAAACCCCCCCAAAAAAAAAAAAAAAAAAAAATTTTTTTTTGGGGGGGGTTTTTTGGGGGGGGGGAAAGGGGGGTGAAAAATTTTTTTCCTTTTTTTTTTTTTGGGGGGGGGCCCGGGGGGGGCGGGTTTCCGGGGGGGGTGTTGGGGGAAAATTTTTTTTTTTGGGGGGGTTTTTTTCCTTTAAATTTTTTTTTTTTTTTTTTTTTCCCCGGTTTCCCCCAAAAATTTTTTAATTTTAAACCCCTTTTTTTTTAATTATTTTTTTTTTGGGGGGTTTTTGGGGGGGGGGAAAAAAGGGGGGGAAAAGGGAAAAAGGGGGGTTTTTTTTTTTAAAAAAATTTTTTTTAAAAAAAAAAATTTTTTTTTCCCCTTTTTTTTTTTTTTTTTTTATAAAAAAAAAATTTTTTTTTTTTTTCCCCCCCCCCACCCCAAAAAAACCCCAAAAATTTTTTTCCCCCCCCCTTTTTTGGGGCCCTTTTTCCCCCCTTTCCCCCCCCCCCCCTTTTTTTGGGTTTTGGGGGGGTTTTTTTTTTTCCCCTTTTTTTTTTTTTTCCCCCCCTTTTTTTTTTTTTGGGGGGGGGGGGGGGGGGGGTTTTTAAACCCCAAAAAAAAAGGTTTTTAAAACCCCCCCCCTTTTTCCCCCCCCAACCCCCCCCCCTTTTTCCCCCCCCCCCCCCCCCCCCCTTTTTTTTCCCCCCCCCCCTTTTTTCCCCCCCCGGCCCCCCCCTTTTTTTTCCCCTTTTTTTTTAAAAAAAAAACCCTTTCCCGCCCCCCTTTCCCCCCTTTTTTCCCCCCTTTTTTCCCCCCCCCCCCCCCCCCCCCCCTTCCCCCGCCCCCCCCCCCCTTTCCCCCCCCCCCCCCCCCTTCCCCCCCCCCCCCCCCCCCCCCCCCCCTCCCCCTTTCCCCCCCCCCCCAAACCCCCCCTTTTCCCCCCTTTCCCTTTTCCCCCCCCCCCCTCCCCCCAACCCCCCCCCCCCCCCCCCCCCCCCCCCCTTTCCCCCCCCCCCCCCCCCCCTCCCCCCCCCCCCCCCCCCCCCC
>CM060323.1:3749309-3761809 GCA_030674155.1 Stramonita haemastoma
AATGTTTCGGAGTGTGCCCGTGAATTTTCTGTGGATAGAAAGGAATCAGGGAATGGAGTGAAAACAGAGGTAGACTTGAACAGCAGTACGGAAAAGACAAACAAAAACAGAAACTATCAAAAGGACCAGCAGTTAGATCTGAACATGTCGACCAAGGTGTGCTACATTATCTGGAAGATGAAAGATATGATCTGAAGGCAGGGTATTGCGAAACAAGGACCTACAACGGAAAGTGATGGAACTCGTTGGCCTTCTTTGCCTCAAAGTCCCCTTTTTCTATTTTCCTTCACTTCTACTCACACAACCTAACTTACATGCTTTCGGGGTTTGTATACACTCAATTACACGGTTGAGCACAAAAATTATTTTATGCAAAGGGGTCTGTCCCTAGCAAACGCCCACCCCCCAATTTTGCCCAAAATCAGTGCACAGGGGGGGTGGGGGGGTGGGGGTGGGTGGGCGTATGCTAGGGATTTTACGGTAATAAACACATCAAGAACACTGTACCAAAATCAATCACGTAGTTATTTACATAACCACTCAATGTGTCCAATCAATTCTAAACACTTCACTCCAAACACACACACGCGCGCGCACGCACGCACGCACGCACGCACACACACACACACACACACACACACACACACACACACACACACACACACATACACACATACACACACACATTGATATAGATGCACAATAAAAAAAAAAAATCCAACTTGATATTAATAAATTTACAAATCTAGTCTTAATCAACATCGCAAAATGTATTTCTCTCAATTTCATTGAATAGACAGTAAAAAAAACACACAAAAACCAAAACAAAAACCCCACACAGAACAATGATTCAAAAGTCAAGCAAACGCACACACTCACACACTCACAGGGAGAGAGAGAGAGAGAGAGAGAGAGAGAGAGAGAGAGAGAGAGAGAGAGAGAGAGAGAGAGAGAGAGAGAGAGAGAGAGAGAAGGGGGGTGAGAGAGAGAGAGAGAATTGAATTGAATTGAATTGAATAAATTTTATTTAAAGAGGGTAATGGCATAAGCAAACATGCTTTTTTACAACCAGCCCTCTGGGCATAAAAGAACACAAATAACCAACAAAAAAACTCTCAACCAAACAACGAACAGTTTCTTTTTTAAAGAATATGAAAAAAAATCAAAACAAAGGATATATTAGGAGTACAAATTTAAATACAAGACAGGAGAGTAGAGGGATGGAGAGAGAGAGAGAGAGAGAGAGAGAGAGAGAGAGAGAGAGAGAGAGAGAGAGAGAGAGGGGGGGGGGCGAGGGAGAGAGAGGGGGGGGGGGGCGAGAGAGAGAGAGAGAGAGAGAGAGAGAGAGAGAGAGAGAGAGAGAGAGAGAGAGAGAGAGAGTGAGAGTGAGAGAGAGAGAGTGAGAGAGAGAGAGAGGAGGCGAGAGAGAGGGTTTTTTATTGTTCGTTTTTTTTTTTTTATAGAAAACATATGTTTGAAAGCATGCGTAAACAGGTGCACGTGTACGCGCGCGCGCGCGCGCACACACACACACACACACACACACACACACACACACACACACACACACACACACACACACACACACACACGCACACACACATACGCGCACACGCACACACACACACACACTGTTCCGCCTTTTGGCAAGAATAAGCCATTTGTGCTGGAGGGGAACAGATGACAACATTTACCAGACCACATGCACACAGGGAGTGGATGTAAAAAATAAATCACACACGTGCTTATTCCGTTATCCGCGAAATAAAAGGATTAAAAAAAAAAACCACCCACCCACCAACAAACCAAAAAAATCCCTCAAAACAAAAATAAACCCCGCAACCCACAAGAAACCCCCCTCCCTCCAGCAAAAAAAAAAAAAACCAAAAAAAATCCCCCCCCCCCCCCCAAATCCAAACCACGCACAGTACTTTGCCACACAGTTACTAGACTATTATGAAGGGAAGTGAAGAACCGCAAATAGCACAATTCCAATTTGGCACAACTTCCCAAACTCCCTCGGTTCCTGCTCGCCTTCAAGCCAAGACGGCAGAGTCAAGCCATATCATTTCCTCCCCTTTTCTATTTCTAGACCTCTTTTCAATAAGGATGTCTGTTCCTTATGCTGCCGCTCTCAATGCAACCCATCTCTCTACTGTTGCCGCTGCCGCTGCTGCTGGTACTACCATTTTGGAACAGCACTGCGAGTAGGTCTACCACAACTACACTTTCTTTTTGGTACCACACCTACAGCTTCTGCTGAAATTACTGCTATTATTATTGGTGCTGCTTCCATCCCCATCACCTTTACAAGAAAAAAAACTGGGATGCAAACTTTTTCCAGTATACACAGTACAAACCACCGCCATCCCTCCTCCTCTTCCTAAGCCAAAAAGATAAAATTTCTGCAGAAGCAGCTATTGAGTACGAATGTACCCATGATTTTCACTGTCTGCAATCTGTGGACAATGGCCGTGGAAAACATGGAAACGATTTTAACCCATCAGCATTTTTTGGCTCGTTTTTCTTCTTCGGACGACGTGTTACATCACCCAGACAAAAACAAAAAAAAAGAGACAACCCTGTTTTGAACTTCCAGCATGGCAGGAGATTTTGAAGACGTTTCTGTCATATCCTGCAAAAAGAGCAGCAACATTTTTCCATCAAAATTTCCATCTGAACCCCTAGAGACGATTAATCCTTCCTTTGTAACGTTCCTGTTGACACAGCGGCTTTTCCAATCAGGATTTCCTTGTGGCACCCTCCCATGAGGCAAGGTCAGTCTTCGGTAAGGTCTATTCTTTCTTTCTGCACTTCTCCTGGATCCAGTTCACTGTAACCTTTGATCTTCTGAAAAGGATGCAGTGTCATTTTGACTTTTGCTATTTTAACCACTCCCCCAAAGAAAAAAGCCAATAAACCCAATCCAAACCTGACAAATAAAACCAAACAAAAACAAAAGCAGAAACAAAACCCCATTAATTAAAACAAAGCAATCTCCCCGCCCCCTGTTCTTTCCTTTTGCCTCTTTTTATGATCTCATTCTTAATTTTTGAATTCTTGTTGTCATTCTAAGCTGCAAAGGACAACCAACGAACAAATGAACCAACCAACCAACCAACCAAACACACACACAAACACACACACACACACACACACACACACACACACACACACACACACACACACACACACACACACACCGTGCTCAATGCTGACTCCGCTAAAGCAGATTTCAACAGACTTATTCTTTTTCTCAAAATACATGTCCTACAACTGAATGTTCTGTCATACTGACACACACCAATACAGACCTTTTCTACGATTATGTATGTTTGTTTTCCTTTTACACACATAAATGCAGGTACTCACGCACATATGTGCACACTGCTGCTCGCACATACCACACACGCACGCATGCACGCACGCAAGCACGCGCTCGCGCACACACACACACATCGAATCACACACCATCTGTCTCTGCCTCTCTCTCCGTCTCTTTCACATAATTCTGTACACGACCACAACACAACACGCAACTCTTCTCTCTGTCTGTCTGTCTGTCTCTCTAAAAGTTCTTAGGCAAGTGTGTCAACGTGCCATTGCCAGATCTGCTCAAAGCAACAAATGATGAGTACAAGCACGGTTTATCTAGATATGTTTTTCATTCTATCAACAAAAGGAAGACAATTCTACTTCAAGCTGTATATTGAAATGCTGTTACGATTTGATTTACACTTAATATGCATGATTTCCTAAATTTTCATTACATATAATTTTCTATTTGTGAGTTGCTTATGCTTGATATAGGGGGTCATGACAATGAATTACGTCTTTGTTTTTCTACTTTGTTCAGTCATAAACATGTACTTTTTGTGCATTTGCTTTGCCAATAATATGAATGAACCCATTGTTCCATCTCAAGCCCAAGAGGTGTATTGTGGCCCAGGGCCAATGTACATTACATCATTTCAGTGTCCAGAGTTTTATCATTAGGGAAAATCATATTTTTGTAATTTGGTTATGCTTGATACCAGTGTCATAATCATGATTTAGAATAATGTGTATTTTTCCTCTTTGACCAGTCATGAATCTATACCTTTTGTACATTTGCTTTGCCAATGATATGAATGAACCCTTTGTTACATCCCAAGCCCAAGAAATGTATTGTGGTCCATGGCCAATGTACATTAAATCATTTCAGTGCTTCTCTCTCTCTCTCTCTCTCTCTCTCTCTCTCTCTCTCTCTCTCTCTCTCTCTCTCTCTCTCTCTCTCTCTCTCGTATTTATTCATTTTCGTAAGAGTGGGCCATCGTGTGCCGGTGGGAACAGATGACATTATACTAAACTGCATACACACGGGGACTGGATGTAAAAAAGCACAAGAGTGCTTATCCCATTATCCTCGATATAAAAGAATAAATCAAATCAAATCAAATCAAATCAAATCTCTTCTCTCTCTCTCTCTCTCTCTCTCTCTCTCTCTCTCTCTCTCTCTCTCTCTCCCCCCCCCCTCTCTCTCTCTCTTGCCCCCCTCTCTTTACTCTGGGTAAGTTCTTTCTGACCTCAAACATCCCTCACTGCCCAGCACGATTATTCAATTTGCTGAGTACACATGACATTGCCCCCCCACCCCACTCTCTTCAACAACTTGGCATCAACACTAGGCCCCTATAGACTCCCCTAGCTCCTAGTGTGCTTGGCCAATCTTATCTTCTGCAGTGGTGAGAGGAGGAGGAGCCCACCACAATTACTGTGTGACTACTGACTGAATCCATCAGCTGTTGGATTGCACTGGCGGTGATGCCATTCTACTCATTGTTCCCTCATGTTTGTCCGTCATCGTTCCCAAGGTCTGTGCAATGTTTGTATGCAGTATTTCCCCCTCCTCCTCTCTCATCTCCTTCCCTCTGTGTCAACACTGCGGTGTCTGGGGGTGAATGAAGCTTTTCTTTGGGGATGGTGTAGGGTCAATGGAGCGTGGGATTGCATCTGTTCTGTGTTCGGCCAGACTAGGTTTGTGCTCTCCAGTGTTCTAGCTAGGAGGATGATGATGGCTGTCTCGTTCTTGTTGTCGAGGACCATGTTTTTTTAAAATTTATTTATTCATTTTATTTATTTATTTATTTTATTTTATTTTATTATTTTTATTTTATTATTTTATTTTATTCTTTTATATCGAGGATAATGGGATAAGCACTCATGTGAGTGCGCAATGTTCTTACCACTAGGCTATCCGAGAGAGACTTCAGACTTCAGACTTTTACTGTACGTCGGCCTTAGGCCACAATACAAAAGAATGGTGGGCAAATGGAGTGCGCATTCAGTCCCCGTGTGTATGCAGTTTTGTCAATGTCATCTTGTTCCCACCGGGCACACGATGGCCTACTCTTACGAAAAGCGGAACAGGATTTCACGTGTTGCACAAGATGTTCTTCTGCGTGCGTTCACACACAGGGGCCTCGGTTTACAGTCTCATCCGAAGCAGTGATCGTGGGCCTCAATAGCAGCGCATGTCTACGTGTATCTCTGGCAAAGTGCCATGCTTGTTGTGTCTTTACTGCTGTGGGAATGTTACGAAATTAGAACATTAAAAAAAAAGGACAGAAGAAAAGCCTTAAAAGATGAAACCTCCTCCCCCTCCCCCCCCCCCCCACCAAAAAAAAAAAAGCTGATGGATGTTACAGTGGAGTGGTTAAGACCGCTCGACTTCCATCTTGCATGTGACGTAATCCCTTCGTGTTTAAACACACACACAGAAGATCAAACATACACGACAAGATCCCGTAATTCATGTCAACGTTCGGTGGGTTATGAAACACGAAAATACCTGGCATACAGCCCCGAACTAGGAATGCAGCTACCTATTCATACCAAGTGAAAAGGGGGAGATCAGCACCCTGTGCCCAAGCAATTTTGAGTTTACTGACTTGAAAAGTGGGTGACCGAATAAAAAACATCAAAACTAAAAAAAACCTACTGGTTTGTTTGTGATGAAATTGGGAATGTATATGGCAGAGTGTGTGTTATTTATCTTACAACATTAAAAAAATTGACTAAAAAGTGAATTTTTTTCTATAATAAGTATTTTGATCAGTACATAAAAAACAGAAACCGGTAACGTACTTGAAAAGACCCCCCCCCCCCCCCCCCCCCTCATCGGTCTTCTAAAACTTCGACCTGTTCCACTTGAGGTTGATGGTTGTGGATCAGCAGCAGACTCTTCAGTTTCTTCTTCCATTTCATTTTCATTTTCAATCGAAGTTTCGCCTTCATCACTTTGTACAAACTCATCAGAACTTCTTCTGTTGGATTGTCGGACTCACTGTCTGAGTCCAAAAGAAATTTATAGTCGTGAAACTTTGGGGGACGGGTAGTTCTCGTCGCTTCGACATCGTTTTAGCCGGTCCTAGAACATTCTATCGACGTTTGTTCACACTACAGTTAGTTCCCTTGCCAGAAATGACCACTGTAGGGATGTAAGAACGATAACTCTCACGAGAGAAGTGCCGAAACGAAAGTACCCATCGCGAACGGAAGTGTCTCGTTTGCGGCCTACTGTGACGTCATAACGAAAACAAGAATGTCTCGTTTGCAGTGGAAAATGTGTGGTGGGAAAAAATTTGATGGTTGTATATGCAAAACATAATCATTGGGGATCCTCTAAGCTCTAGTCCAAGTAAAAAACAACAACACACACACTCACAAAGAGCCAAAATGGAAACAAAGCACAGAAATAATAGCAGTGCAACTGTAAGAATGCTTTGTTCTGTGCGAACAGTGCAATTGTAAGAATGCTTTGTTCTGTTTTAGCAGTGCAACTGTAAGAATGCTTTGTTCTGTTTTAGCAGTGCAACTGTAAGAATGCTTTGTTATGTTTTAGCAGTGCAACTGTAAGAATGCTTTGTTATGTTTTAGCAGTGCAACTGTAAGAATGCTTTGTTATGTTTTAGCAGTGCAACTGAAAGAATGCTTTGTTTTGTGCTAACAGAACCACTGAAAGAATGCTTTGTTTTGTGCCAACAGTACACAACTGAAAGAATGCTTTGTTTTGTGCTAACAGAACCACTGAAAGAATGCTTTGTTTTGTGCTAACAGAACCACTGAAAGAATGCTTTGTTTTGTGCTAACAGTATACAACTGAAAGAATGCTTTGTTTTGTGCTAACAGTATACAACTGAAAGAATGCTTTGTTTTGTGCCAACAGTACAACTGAAAGAATAAATGCTTTGTTCTGTGTCAGCATTGCAACTGAAAGAATGCTTTGTTTTGTGCCTACAGTACAACTGTAAGAGTGCTTTGTTCTGTGCTAACAGAACAACTGTAAAAGCGCTGTTTTGTGCCAACAGTACAACTGTAAGACTGCTTTGTTTTGTGCCAACAGTACAACTGAAAGAATGCTTTGTTCTGTGCCAACAGTACAACTGAAAGAATAAATGCTTTGTTTTTGTGCCAACAGTACAACTGAAAGAATAAATGCTTTGTTCTGTGTCAGCATTTGCATCCTCTATCAGACAGCATAGCCTGGCTTCATTATCCAGCCAGCAGACCGTGAAGAGGAGAAACATTTGGACAGGTGGAGTCATACAAACATCAGACTGCCGCTATGATTCCCTGCTTTATCCACCGTGAAAATGGTATCAGCCCAGCGTCGATTAGTCTTCTCCCTGTTTAAACATTACCGTGATGAGGTAAGAATGACGACTTTTGACAGCTGCTTGCAATGAGTGGTAGGTAGGTAGGTGGAGGGATACTGTGGATTGTATTGTTGTTGGACAAACAAACGGGTGAGGAAAGAGTACAAGAGTTGATGGTGAAATCAAAGGCTACAGTTTTTCACCTGGCTTATTTATTTATCTATCTGTTTGTTTGTTAGGGTTTTTTTTTTTTTTTTTTTTTTTTACTCTAAAAGTTTTTCGTAACTAGTGCGCTAGAGGAAAGGTAGATTCTGTTTTGTGGTGTCCACAAACGATTTTCCGGGGGATGCGTACGGACAAACAATGCTGTAGACATAATCAGCTGCATGTGTACATGTGCACACGAGCGTGCTTGTGTGCGCGCACACACAATTACATGCACACACACACACACACACACACACACACACACACACACACACACTCGCGCGCGCGGGTACATACAGGCACATACACAGACACACAGAGAGACAGACAGACACAGAGAGACACACACATACAGAGCAGGAGCAGCTAAGGTTTTTTTTTTAATTATCCCCCTCTTTCTTTTATTTTCAAGAGTAATGGATTAAGCACTCGGTGTACTTTATTTTACACCTAGTCTCCGTGTGCATGCGATTTTGTAAGTTTTGTCCTCCATTCTCTCCGGCACAAATGGCCTACTGTACCGAAAGGCGGAACAGGTTTTAACTTGTGTTGCAGTGTGTGTGTGTATGTGTGTGTATGTGTGTGTGCGCGTGTTGCGTGTGTGCGTGCGTGTGTGCAGTGCGCGTGCGTGCGTGTGTGTGTGTGTGCGTGCGTGCGTGCGTGTGCGTGTGCGCGCGCGCACACATGAAGTAAGTTGGTTATGAGATAATACTAATATCAATCCGATTGACTGCAGGTAGATCTCCCTGGGCTCAACATACTTATGGGACACAGCGCACAAATCCAACATCACTCAGTCAAGAGTGCTATATTTAGCCTATCCCTTCCTTTTACCTGGTCTAGGTGTGGTCAGTTCCTGTTATAATTAGCACTAGCTGGCCCTAGCTAGGCTGGGATGGGAAGGATTAATTAGCAGCTAAGAGGAGCTGAAAGTGGGGGAAACTGACAGACAGCTGTGGGGATGGTGATGATGGCACAAGTCACCGAGGTATGATGTGTGGTGACTGCATGCATCTCTTGCCATTCTGACACAAGAGTCCCCGCAGCGGTGTTATGGGCCTGTCAGTATAAATGACCCCCGCCCGCCTTCTTTCTGGAATTCCCTCTTTTCTATCACCTTTTTTTGTTGGTTTTCTGCCTTGTTCCCTTTCTTCCCATCAACATTCCTTTGTGATTGCATAAACTCCCCCTCCCGCCAAAAACAATGAACTTTTCCCCCCAAAAACCAAACAAAACAACCAATTCCCAAAACAACAGCAACACCAAAATATACAACTAAACTAAAGTTATTCACAGCAATAAAAACGACAACGCAATAATGCCCCCCCCCCCCCCCCCCCCCCCCCAAGAAAGAAAGAAAGAAAGAAACAATAACCCCAACAACAACAACAGCAAACAAAGAAAACCTCACTTGCAAGATAATTGAAATATTGATATGTGTAACACAATCATGTCAGAAGGCTACACACTGTATTGGCATTGAACATTTTGTTGTTTGTTTTCGCTTTAACATCTTCCACTTTTCGTAACTAGTGCGCTGAGGAAAGGTAGATTCTGTTTTGTGTGGTGTCCACAAACGATTTTCCGGGGGATGCGTACGCACAAACAATGCTGTAGACATAGTGAGCTGCATGTGTACATGTGCGCATGAGCGTGCTTGTGTGCGCGCACACACACAATTACACGCATGCATACACACAGACAGACAGACAGACAGACAGACAGACAGACAGACAGACAGATAGACAGACAGACACATACACACACACACACACACACACACACACACACACACACACACACTCGCGCGCGCGGGTACATACAGACATACTTACACAGACGCACAGAGAGACAGACAGACACAGACAGACACTCAGACACACAGAGCAGGAGCAGCTAAGGTTTTATTTCCCCCTCTTTCTTTTATTTCAAGAATAATGGATTAAGCACTCGGTGTACTTTATTTTACACCTAGTCCCCGTGTGCATGCGATTTTGTAAGTTTTGTCCTCCATTCTCTCCGGCACAAATGGCCTACTGTACCGAAAGGCGGAACAGGTTTTAACTTGTGTCGCAGTGTGCGTGCGTGTGCGTGCGTGCGTGTGTGTGTGTGCATGCGTGCGTGTGTGTAGTGTGCGTGTGTGTGTGCATGCGTGCGTGTGTGTATGTGTGTGTGTGTGTGTGTGTGTGTGTGTGTGTGTGTGCGCACGTATGCATGACGTAAGTTGGTTATGAGATAATACTGATATTAATCCGATTGATTGCAGGCAAATCTCCCTGGACTCAACATACTGATGGGATGGTGATGATGGCACAAGTCACCCAGGTATGATGTGTGGTGACTGCATGCATCTCTTGCCATTCTGACACAAGAGTCCGCCGCAGCGGTGTCTGTCATGGGCCTGTCAGTATAAATGACCCCCGCCCGCCTTCTTTCTGGAATTCCCTCTTTTCTATCCCCTTTTTTTTGGTTGGTTTTCTGCCTTGTTCCCTTTCTTCCCATCAATATTCATTTGTGAGTACACAAACTCCCCCCTCCCGCCAAAAACAATGAACCCTCCCCCCAAAAAACCCCCAAACAAACAACAAAACAAACCCAAAAACAACAGCAATATCAAAATATACAAATAAACAAAAGTTATTCACAGCAATAAAAACGACAACGCAATAATGCCCCCTCCCCCCCCCTCCCCAAAGAAAGAAAGAAAGAAACAAAAAACCCGAACAACAACAACGGCAAACAAAGAAAACTTCACAACAACAGACACACCCTCAGCTGGCAAAAAATAAAAAAAAGACAGGCAGAATACGAACAAAACCCCAAGCCAACCATCTTGAGAGAAAACTTGAGCAAACAATAACGACAGCAATCGTTGGCACTATAAAACACACCACAACCAAACAGCGACACACACAAAATGTAACATATCCGAGAATGGCAAGAAATGTTTTTTTGCATTTTTACAGCTTAAGACAACAAGGAATTTTAACGTCCAACTATAAAAATCATGGAGGCCAAAAAAAAAAAAAAAAAAAAATCTATCAATTTCTCGGAAATATACAGACGATTCGATCAGACTGATAGACAGAGACGAAGAAAAAAAAAGGGTCACATAGAGAGCACTAGAAGAAAATGATGAATCTGGATAATCTACGAAGTGAAATGAAGAAGAAAACCCCAAAAAATCCTGCAATAAGATTGTGTTCATATCATGCCACCTTAGCAGAAAACATACACACACACACACACACACGCACGCACGCACGCACACACACACACACACTGACTCTCCACTCTCCCCAAAAGTCTTTCGGATGAGATTGTAAACCGAGGCCCCGTGTGCGAACACACGCAGAACATCTTGCGCACACGTTAAATCCTGTTCCGCTTCTCATAAGAGTAGGCCATTGTGTGCCGATGGGAACAGATGACAAGATTTACAAAAACTGCCTCCACACGGGTACTGGATGAAAAATAGCACATGAGTGCTTATTCCATTATCATCGATATAGAAGAATAAAATACAATAAATAAATAAAACGCACACACGAAACAACATTACACGCCCCCCACACACTCACACTCACACGCACACGCACACGCACACGCACACACACACACACACACACACACACACATGTTGTCAGGGCAATAGCAACTCACACGGCAGCGTGACTTTCCCCCCCCCACAAGTGTTGATTCAGAATCATTGCAAAACATCCCTCTCCAATAAACAGAGACAGGCAAGGGGCTCATCTTCCATCTTTATGGTGACAGATCTGGATGGAAATATCGCGTCATATTTCTTCTAAATCCAGTTTCCATGAGCACTAGAATTCCTGTTTGTAATCGGGCACATGTCAAATGATATTTATTTTATCCCATATGTCAAATCACGATGATGCATCATGAGCTATATATTGAAATAATTTCATAACATATTGAAAAGTTTTGGAGTGTTTTTTTTTTCTCTATATCTGAGGTTGATTTTAGATTGACTGTTCTTTTCTTTTCGTTATTATTATTATTATTTTTGTTTTTCGAAAGAAGAGAGATCTGTCAGCAGAATTAATCTCCTGCCATTGTTCTTGTCTCTCAAATTTCTGGTTCCTTTTTTTCTGTCCTTTTTGTTACTCTTTCTTTTTTTCTCTCTCTCAAAAGGACGGGAATGGGGTGTAAAGAAAAAAGCATGTGAGTGCTTGTCTATTAACATCGGAGTAAAAAAATTGCCTGGCTCTCTCTCTCTCTCTCCCCTATCTCTCTCTCTCTGTCTGTCTCTGTCTGTCTGTCTCTGTCTGTCTGTCTCTCTCTCTGTGCGCGGGCGCGTGTGTGTGTATGTGCGCGCGTGCGTGCGTGCGTGTGTTTTTGTGTCTATATCGGTTCAAATGTCTTTTTAGAATTCCGTCTCTCTCTGTCTCTATCTCTCTCTGTGTATCTCTGTCTGTCTGTTTCTCTATCTCTCTGTATATGTATGTACGTACGTACGTACGTACGTACGTACCTGTACGTACGTACGTACGTACGTACGTACGTACGTACGTACGTACGTACGTATGTATGTATGTATGTATGTATGTATGTATGTATGTATGTATATGTATGTATGTATGTATGTATGTATGTATGTATGTATGTATGTATGTATGTATGTATGTA
>CM060323.1:3779328-3789328 GCA_030674155.1 Stramonita haemastoma
TAGTAGATGCAGTTAGTACAAAAACTATAAAACCACTTTTAGTATGGAAAAAATATATAACTTGTTTGCCAGATGTATATGTTTACACTCTTATGAAATTTAGTTGCAGTTGTCACAAGTTTTCTATTGAGATTGGATGTTTTCATAACATACCACAGGAAGAAAGAGTATGTTTAAAATGCAATATGTCTGTTTTAGGGGAGAAATTTATTTTTTATCATGGAATATTTCCTACAGCATTTTCTTCAACCCATGTCCAGTTATGATTTTTGCAATCTGTGGAAATGTAAATCTTGAAAAGTTCTCCCGTCTCCCTCAAAGCTCAACATTTGAAGGTTTTTCTTGAAATTTCATTTTGTTGTCTTTCACAAGTGTAGATTATGTCTTTTACACAAATTGATATACTTTAAAATGTCTGGAGTCTGTAATATTGTTTGCTTATCATGTTGCTTTTCAGTCCTGGTAGTATTGATAATACTAGTATCAGTACTGTTGAATTTGTTTGTTATCTTCCATGCCCCAAAATGGGTAAAAGGAATTAAACCTTGAATCTTGTGTGTGTGTGTGTGTGTGTGTGTGTGTGTGTGTGTGGTGTGTGTGTGTGTGTGTGTTGTGTGTGTGTGTGTTGTGTGTGTGTGAAATCAAATCAAATCAAATTTGGTTTGTGTGGTGTGTTGTGTGTTGTGTGTGTGTGAAATCAATCAAATAAATTTGGTGTGTGTGTGTGTGTGTGTGTGTGTGTGTGTGTGTGTGTGTGTGTGTGTTTCTCTTTCTCTATTTCTGGTCCATTGGTCTGGAATGACCCCCCCCCCCTCTCTTTCACTTCGCTAAAAGCCTACTTATAACAGTTTTCAATCCAGTCTCAAGATATACTTATTTCAAAAATAAAATTTCCCCTCCTGTTTCATATATCTATCCCTGCATTGCCTCCATATAAAAACTGTAAGTTGTTTTACCGTGTTAATTTATGCTGCATGTATTTAGAACTTCTGACACATTATATATGCGTGATAAAACGTTGATTATTTTTAAGGCAATATTACCCCCCTTCAAAGGCTGTCATAATAGTTATGTTCCTTTCATTGTTTGAAGTTATTCAGAAGTCCAAGGAAAATCTGTATCTAATGTAAACGAAGCAGCAATCTTTTTTTAATAAAAATTGTAAGCTGTGCTGTTTTACCTTTTTCAAATAGGACATGGTGATAAGAAATGTTTAAGATTAAACTTTTTCTTTCAATTTCTGAGCAGACATGGGAAAAGAAGCTTTTAAGGTGTGGAATTGTCAGTGTAGTAATATGCTGCAAAACTATGAAGGCAAGAACTTAAGCTTAGAATTAGGAATGGCAGATCTCTACGGGGATTGCCCCCTAACTTCTAATCCTCCGAGCTTTGGAGGAGATGTGTTGTCTATCTTCCCATGTTTGTGTTGGAGGGGGGATAGTGGGGGGGAGGAGAGGGGAGAGGGGGGGGAGGGAGGGGGGTAGGGTGGGGGGGGAGGGTGGTGGAGGAGGGGAGTTAGATGGGGGAGGGGGAGGTGAGGGTGTAGGAGAGGGAGATGGGGAGGGAGGGGGGAGGGGGGGATTGGGGGAGGGGGAGAGGATAGGGGTGTAGGAGAGGGGAGATGGGGAGGAGGGGGTGGGGAGGGAGGGGGGGGGGGGGGGGGGAGGGGGGGGAGGAGGGGGGAGGGGGGAGGAGGGGTGGGGGGGTGGGGGGGAGAGGGTGGAGGTAGGGGGAGGGGGGGGGGGGGGGAGGGGGGGGAAGGGGGGAGGGGGGGGTGGGGGGTGAGAGGGTGGAGGTAAGGGGGAGGAGGGGGGGAGGGGGAGGTAAGGGGGAGGGGGTTGGGGTGGGGGGTGAGGGGGGAGGGTGGGGGAGGGAGGGGGAGGGAGGGTGAGGGGGAGGGGGGTGTGAGGGTGGGGAGGGGAGAGAGGGTGGGGGTAGGGGGGGGAGGAGGGGAGGGATGGAGGATGGGAGGGGATGGGGGGTGGGGGAGGGGTGGATAGAGGGGAGGGAGGAAGGGTTGGGTGGGGGAGGAGGGGGGAGGGGGTAAGGGGAGGGGGAGGATAGAGGGGAGGGAGGAGGGGTTGGGTGGGGAGGGGGAGGTAGAGGGGAGGGAGGAGGGGTTGGGTGGGGGAGGAGGGGTTGGGTGGGGGAGGAGGGGGATGGGTGGGGGAGGAGGAGGGGGGGATGGGTGGGGAAGGAGGGCGGAGAGGGGGGGAGGAGGCGGAGAGGGTGGGAGGAGTGGGAGGGGAGAGAGGGGGATGGGGAGGGGTGGGGGGATAGGTACGGGGAAAGAGGTGGTTATTGAGGATTTAAACTAACCATTTCCAGGTGTTCTGCATAACTTTACTGTTTACCATAACTCCGAAGGAGCACATATTCATTGTTTCCCACGCTAATAGTGTTCACTGTGATAACAGGTATCTGTGTACAAACTGACTTGCTGTCACTCTTCATGTCACAATTTAACCCTTGGCGGCTGTGCTAATCTTGTGTGTTATCTGAGAGCAAATTTTGTTTCAATGTTCTGAAATAACGGCTTCTCCGGTCCCTGATTTATACAGTCAGTGATGTAAAATCGACGGTTAACAAAGATTTTAAACCACATTCCATGGTCCCAGTCAGAGGGAGATGTCTGTCCAGCTAACTGCCCGACGCCAAGTCGCCGCTTCCGCGGTAAAGCAGTTGGCAGGCTGGACGCTTGCCCAACACACTTCAAGTAGACGGCCCCTTCAGGCATCCTTAGTTAATTTTACTTTCCCTCCACAGCCCATTGCCTGTGCCGCCCGTAGCAGGTTCGGCAATCAGGGCTGGCTATTTTCGTTTCAGTTATCATCTTTCCAACTTGGCTAGCTCCTACTGGGGTTGAACAAGAAGATGTTATTCAATAAAAACAATACTTGTTGCCATCGAAACTTCAGATATGAAAGGCAAATTATGTGACAAAATAATTCTCACTGGCTAAGGATACAGCATAAAGGCACAAAGTACAGCATGTGAAACTTTCAAACGCTATTTTCTCGAAACTGTGTCGAACCGCCATAGCCCTTCTGTCAGTAACCTTCGATAATCTATATTTTAATATAATAATATTTTAAAATATAATTATATATATATATAATATAATATATATTAATATAATAATAAAATATTTATAATATAATATAATATAAGTATAATATAATATAATTATATGTATAAGATAAATATAAACAATATATAATATAATAAATATAGTTGATAGTTCAACATAATATATCATTAACTTTATCATAATATAATATAAATATTAATATAATATAATATAATATAAATATATAATATGATATAATATGATATATAATATAATATAATATCATATTATGATATCAATATGATTGATACAATTAATATAAAGTGATACAACATAATAATATACTATCATAATATGATATGAAATGATGTATTATATATAACAACATATTGTAAACCAACGATAGATATCGACAGAGTATATACAACATATTGTACAGACAGACAGACAGACAGACAGAAGACAGACGACAGACAGACAGACAGACAGACAGACAGAAGAGAGACAGACAGAGAGAGAGAGAGAGAGAGAGAGAGAGAGAGAGAGAGAGAGAGAGAGAGAGAGAGAGAGAGAGAGATAGACAGACAGACAGACAGACAGACAGACAGACAGACAGACAGACAGACAGACAGACAGAGACAGGAAATAGAGTCAGAGCATAACCAAAAAATAAAATGCAAAAAATAAGTAAACAACAACAAATCTGCGATCCCAAATCCCCCTAAAAGCGCTACCCACGTATTTGTCACCTGACACCACTGATATTCTGACCCTTCCTGTAAACGTCCCCAAGGATCCATCATGATGCAACACCCACAAACTGCAACACTCCCCCCCGTCCCCCCCATTCTGCCACCACCCCTCACCCCTACCCACTCCCTTGTCTTTCATTTTTGTTGGTCAAACGTTCCTTTTAAGGTCACACTCGTGTGGAGAATACCCACAGCATAATCAATCACGTCTGCTATCTAATCCCTTGGTGAAACATGCGGGGTTTTTTTTTTTTGGTTTTTATCTCGTTCAGCACAGAAGGATGGATGACATAGCTGTTTGAGCCCTTGCTCTTCAAGAATTTAACACTATGGGACAAGTTTGCCAAGAGGAAAGGAGGTGGTCGTAGAGGTTAAAAGGTAGAACACATGCAGCTGTTAACTCAGGCGCGCGCAGCGTGTGTGGTGTGTGTGTGTGTGTGTGTGTGTGTGTGTGTGTGTGTGTGTGTGTGTGTGTGTGTGTGGTGTGTGTGAGAGACGCCAGATAGCTGCCATCTTGTGGTGTCCTGAATTTCTGTGTTGTGGGTGATAGTTTTGAGTTGGTGCGCATGTTTGTTTGAGGGAGAAATGGTAAATGAGAAAACATACAGCAGAGCGTTTTGAGCCTTTGAACAATGAAATAGAAATGGCTATCACTGTCAATCAATCAATCAATCAATCAATCAATCAATCAATCAATCAATCAATCAATCAATCAATCAATCAATCAACAATCAATCAACATGATAGTATGGGTGATGATTGATTGATTGTCCATCACCCGTGGTATCATTTTCCTTTTTTTTTTTCTTTCTTCTGGTCATCCCCATCCTCATCATATTATAATTATTCCAATGATCATTAGTATTACTGTTGTTATTACTATTGGTATTCTTGATTATAAACTACACACTTTCACTCTGCTCAGTGAGGTAATTTCAAGGTAACCCACGTTTCGCTGCAGTAGTATCTGTATATATCCTCATGTTGATCATTATTTATACTTTTGCCAGTCACAGTTCAACCCATGTTTCAATCTCTCACTGTGATTGAAACAACATTTATTTCCATACATTTTCTTCTTTATGAAACTCCATTTTTTTAAAACTTGAAGGCTGTGATTGAAACGACATTGATTTCAATAAATTTTCCTCACTATAACACTCCATTTAAAAAACAAACTTGAAGGCATTATCCTTAGTTCTTTTCTTCTATTCCCTTCCTCCTCCTCTCTCCTCCTCTCTTCTCTCTCTCTCTCTCTCTTTCTCTCTCTCTCTTTCTCTCTCTCTCTCTCTCATATATGTCTTTTGATTGGTGACTCTCCAGTTGTTTTGTGAACAAGTCGACACAGAAACAGTCATCTACTGGATTGAAAGAATGTACATCATAGACAGAAGAAGAAAAAGAGGGAGAGGAAGAGAGGGAGAGAGAGAGGGAGAGGAAGAGAGGGAGGGAGAAAGAGAGAGAAAGACAGGAAGATGAGTTGACATGGGTAAGGGGAAGAATCATGTCCATATTTTTGTACGCATGTGAAACGTGGACCATAACAGCAGACATTGAAAGAAGGACTCGGGCAATGGGGAGGAGATTCTTTCGCAAACTCCTTGGCATTTCATACAGAGATCACATCACTAATGAGGAAGTGAAACTACAATAAATGCCATCGGACCATATGAAGAGCTCCCGACTACAGTGAAAAAACGCAAGCTAAAGTGGAATTTCCTGGAAGGATAGGAAAACAAACACCTATGTGAGAAGTCAAGTCGCACTGATGGCTGGTCCTCAGGAACCCCTACTAGCCACTGTCAAGAAAAGGAAGCTGGCATGGTTCGGCCATGTCACACGCCACAACACCCTCCCCAAGACAGTCCTACAAGGAACGCTAGAAGGTGGCAGACGCCGAGGCAGACAAACCAAAAGCTGGATGGATAACATCAAGGAGTGGACCCCCTGGACAGTCCAACACTCATTCGGAAGGCGGAGGACAGGGCTGGATGGCGACGGCTGGCTGCAGAATCATCTCTCATGTCTCCTCCACGACCATCCCGGTCATGAGAAAGGAAAGAAGAAGAAAGTGGTACGGCACGTCACACGAACATCTGGACTGGCCAAGACAGTCTTACAGGGAACAGTAAGGAGAGGGAGACGAAGAAGCAGACAGAGGAAACGATAGGAAGACATCAGAGAGTGGACAGGCAGGCCTTGGGTGGAGCGATCTGCTACGGAGGGCGGAGGACCGTGAGGAGTGGAGGAAGCTGGTTGCAAAATTTTCAGTCATGCCCCCTCGGTCTGCGGGACTACGGGACAGGTGAAGAGTGATGAACGGGGGGTGTGAGAGAGAGGAGAGAGAGAGAGAGAGAGAGAGAGAGAGAGAGAGAGAGAGAGAGAGAGAGAGAGAGAGAGAGAGAAGAGAGAGATGTATCCAGGATATACAGACACATGTCCAGATGGAGCAGGCACATTTGACCAACACATCCTGACTGACAAACAGGAAAATGGACAAGACACAAGAATTCGGTTACGCATGTAAATCAATGCAAAACTAATATCTCTCTCTCTCTCCTCCCACCCCTCATCCCTCCTCTCCCCTCCTCTCCCCCAGCCACATACACACACACCACACACACAACACACACAACAACACACACCACAAGCCACACATACACACACACACAACACACACACACACAACACCACACTACACACACACACACACACACAACACACACACACACAACACACACACACACACACACACACACACCCAAACCACACACACAACACAACACACACATACACACACACAACCCACATAACAACACACTCCACCCCACCCACCCCCACCCCACACACCCCCCCCCACCCCACCCCCACACCCCACCCCCCCCCCCACCCCACCCCCACACCAACACACAACCCACCTGATAGTACTCCACCACTTTGCACAGCGTCTTGCCTAAGAACCACGTCTCCCAGATGGTCTGCACGAAGTTGGGCGGCATGCAACCACACAGGCAGGAAATCGGCCAGGGCCAGATTGGTCAGCAGCACATTGGTGGTGGACCTCAGGTGAGCGTTCCTGGCCACCGCCCACACCACCAGCCCATTGCCCCCCAGCCCTAGCAGGAAGCAGAGGAGGTAGAGAGCCAGGAAGGTCCATTCTGTCGGGGTAGGCTGCAGGTAGGCGAGGATCTCTGCCTTGAGGTGTTCGTCCGAGTAGTAGCACTGGTCGCTGGCTACGTCTTGGTATTTGCACGCGCTGATGTTGAGCGAGACGTGGGTTTGGTTGTTGTTGTTGGTGTTGGTGTTTGTTGTTGGTGTTGAGGATGGTGGGGAGGAGGTAGGCGTCTGGAGTGCTCATGGTTAGTTGAAGGATGGTGAGGATGTTGTTTTTTTTTTTTTTGTTGTCGCTCTTGGTCTCTCCCACACACAGTGCACAAATCCAAGATCAAGGGTGCTAAACTTATCGCGCCCTTTCTTTTTACCTACTCCCAAGTTTGTTTGTTTCAGTCAGATTATAGTCCTTTTCAGATTGCTCCGATATCAGGACTGTAGCCAGAAGCCAGAAAGATCGGAGGTCCCACGCATCCGTAAGTTCTCCCACCTCAGCACCTCGGGCCACCCCAAAAATGTTACAACTGTAAATTGTTGAAGCAACAAGATGAGATGAAAGCTCCCAAGTGTGGTCAGTTCCTTGCTATAAATAGCCACCAACTGACCAACTCTGGGCTGAGGGGGATGGGTTAATTTAAGTTAGCTGTTGAGAGGAGCTTGAAAGTAGGGGGAAACTGACAGCTGTGTCCCAGGTGAATTATGTGGGTTTTTTTTTGTCTTAGCGGAAGAAAGATTATGGTTTCATTAAGAACAATACTAATTCTGCTTTACTGTTTCTTCCAGTTATAATTCACAATAATGTGTTTTGTTTGAGTTGAGCGTAACAAAAAATGTACATATAAACTGCCAACTTTATCACAAAAAATGATGAAATGTTTCAACAGGGAAGAAAAAAGAACAACTGTAACTTCATTACCAAACGATGAATGAATGTTTTCAATGGGGGAGAAAACCCTCGTGGTGGTGGTGTCCCAGATGTTTACAAAAAAAAGGAAGAACGCTTTCTTCAAAGATTGAATATAAAAATCATTTTAACTTGATTTTTTTAAAAACGTGGAATTGTACTCTGTCGCAAGAAAAGCTTGCTTGAAAAAAAAATGTTGATCCACCCTGCCTTATGGGGGTTTAGGTTTATCTGTCATGCGCTAGAAGAACCAAAAAACTAGCTTTGTGTGGATGTCGTGTCCTGTTTACTAAGCTTTTTCCCTGCGGTCATCTTCCCATCCCCTTTCCCTGGGGTCAACTGACAGCCTTTGTCCAGTCAGCAATACCCTTGAATTCCATTTCTTCCGACTATTTTTTTTTTACCACTGAATTTCAGAATCCCCTACAAAAATCTTTTTCTACGAATAACAGGAACAGTTTTTGTTATCCACAAAATGAATCATCATGTTGACATTCCCCCACAAGGGAAATAAGATATCTCTTTACATTCCTTTCCTCACTACTTTTCCCTCAATTTTACATTCCTTGCGTGTTCATTTCAAAACTATACTCACACTCGTGGTTTTTGTTTGGTGTTGGGAGTTGTACTGAAACAAGTTGATGTCGATGGAAGACTGTATTATGCCGAGTCTGGTAACAGTCTGGTAGGTGTGCTATCTTTTAGCCAAGGGTTGTTGTTAACCAACTGTTTAATTGTAACAGGTTCTTAAAACAGTGGGGTCACCGTTGAATTTGAAAATTGTTTTCCACACCAGGCACTTTTGTTTTGTTTTTAGTGACGGGGAAAGAGAGATATGAAATGACTCACATTAATTTTACATTTGCTCAAGATTTTTATCCAAAACAAAAAAACCAAACCCAACAACCCCAAACTGATCCCTATTCTCAACCCTAAACCCGGGGGGGAAAAAAAACGAAGACACACATGATAGGAAGTTCACAGAAACCTGCCATACTCCATTTCTCTACAAGACCCAGAGTGGCAATAGACGTCATTCTGGTTATGTGACGAGGTTCTCTCTACGTCAGTGTTAAAAGCTTTACGTCATCATAGAGAAACTTGACATCATCTTAAAAAAAAAGATTTCTGTCGTCAGCGCTTACGTCAGAATGGGGGTGAGTGATTGAGGTTCATTACAGTCTGTCAGGATGGAGACAGTTTACTCAATGTCTGAAGATGTCACATAAGTGAAGGGGCTTGTTGTGTGTAAAGGGTTCTCAATGACAAAGGCAGAGACGTCTTCAGGGTATCGGTATAGTCTGCACTGCTTCAGGGGCAAAGCTAGTAGATCTTTTCTAGCCTTGTCAGAATCACGCTTACTTTTCGTTCGCTTCTAAGCTTAACGTTCCTTCACTTTTTAAACTGAATGTCACCTTTGTAGTTTCTATGTACAATTAGATAGCGCCCTGCAAAGATCCTCCTCAGCTCTTTAAAGATGTGAGCGTGGGTAGTGTTTATTTATACTGGCTTTATTTTATTCAATGATTTTCTTTAATCAAAAGGGGGGAAAAAAAAACTCAACCCAACACCCAAAACAAACAAAGTCTTCACAGTTATCACCACTGGTACCCGTAGTATTACTGAAAGAAGCAGCAAAAAAAAAACGTTATCGCAACACAACAGTAAGCATCCAGATCTCTCCTTTTTTTCAGAGACGTCAGACGCTGTTTTCAGTAACAACACCAACAGGAAAAGTATGTGCATTAACAAATATTTAGACTCTGTGATGATGTCACAAGACAATGACGTAGACTGTGGGGTCAGAGTGACGTCAGACAGAGGTGACGGCAGTTGCGTCAGGACGGGAGGGCA
This sequence comes from Stramonita haemastoma, assembly GCA_030674155.1. Lineage (NCBI taxonomy): Eukaryota > Metazoa > Mollusca > Gastropoda > Neogastropoda > Muricidae > Stramonita > Stramonita haemastoma. The sequence goes on from CM060323.1 coordinate 3,789,020, forward strand.
TTGTGTAACCGCTGCTAAAATTCCTCTTTTGCAGGTTCAGCCTTTTCGACCCCCCTTCAGTCTGAAACAGAAGATAAAGGCTGCAATTGTAGAGTCTGACGTGATGGATCAAGCCTGCTACAAAACACACACACACACAACACACACACACACACACACACAGAGGAGAGAGAGAGAGGAGAGAGAGAGGAGAGAGAGGAGGAGAGAGAGAGAGAGAGAGAAGAGAGAGAGAGTAAGACCCCTCCCTCCACCCCACATACACACTCTTCCTGCCTCTCTCTATGTCCCTGTCTCTGTCTATCTCTGTCA
>CM060323.1:3794328-3796828 GCA_030674155.1 Stramonita haemastoma
GTCGTTGATCTTTGCGCTGGTGGCAGCATGATCTGTGGCTCTGTAGGTCAAATGCAAGCGCTTTGATTTGTCTTTACAAGAGATAGCGCTATACAAATTCCATGTATTATTATTATTATTATTATTTTGCCAGTATTGTTTTGTTTTTGGCGACATAGTAGTGATATTGTCAACGCTAGATGGCACAGGATGTCCATTCTGCAGTGTTCTTTATACACATGACATTTTTCTTTTTCGATTTTTTTGGTGTGCATTGAAGTGTTCCTTATCCTTTTACACGCTTTGTTTTCTGACCTGGGGATGCTGAAGGAAGCGGAATGGCCAGCGTCCTCAGCTCAGCCTGGGTTTTATCATTCTTATGAAAGGAAATGGTGAAGGTTCTTTGTTATTCAAGTTTTTTTTCCCCCCATGTGGGTGGGTGGTGGTGGTGCATGTTTGAAGGGATTGGACGGGTGTTGATTTTGAACGTGAGGTGAATGTTATTGGAGCTGCTAACCACCATCACCGCCACCTGCTTCCACCACCACCACCATTACCACCACCACCAACACCACCACCACCACCACCACCATTACCACCACCACCAACACCACCACCACCACCACCACCAACACCACCACCACCACCGCTGAATAGAAAAACAGCCCTGGTACAGCCTTCGTGGTCAGTGGGGTTGTACACCACATAAACCAAAAGTGTCTAAACAATGTGGGGCTGTACACCACATAAACTAAACGTGTATAAATAATGTGGGGCTGTACACCACATAAACTGAAAGTGTCTAAACAATGTGGGGCTGTACCACATAAACTGAAAGTGTCTAAACAATGTGGGGCTGTACCACATAAACTGAAAGTGTCTAAACAATGTGGGGCTGTACACCACATAAACCAAAAGTGTCTAAACAATGTGGGGCTGTACCACATAAACTAAACGTGTCTAAACAATGTGGGGCTGTACCACATAAACTAAACGTGTCTAAACAATGTGGGGCTGTACCACATAAACTAAACGTGTCTAAACAATGTGGGGCTGTACACCACATAAACTGAAAGTGTCTAAACAATGTGGGGCTGTACCACATAAACTAAACGTGTCTAAACAATGTGGGGCTGTACCACATAAACCGAAAGTGTCTAAACAATGTGGGGCTGTACACCACATAAACTAAACGTGTCTTAAACAATGTGGGGCTGTACACAATAAACTGAAAGTGTCTAAACAATGTGGGGCTGTACCACATAAACTGAAAGTGTCTAAACAATGTGGGCTGTACCACATAAACTGAAAGTGTCTAAACAATGTGGGGCTGTACACCACATAAACTGAAAGTGTCTAAACAATGTGGGGCTGTACACCACATAAACTAAACGTGTCTAAACAATGTGGGGCTGTACCACATAAACTGAAAGTGTCTAAACAATGTGGGGCTGTACCACATAAACTGAAAGTGTCTAAACAATGTGGGGCTGTACCACATAAACTGAAAGTGTCTAAACAATGTGGGGCTGTACCACATAAACTGAAAGTGTCTAAACAATGTGGGGCTGTACCACATAAACTGAAAGTGTCTAAACAATGTGGGGCTGTACCACATAAACTGAAAGTGTCTAAACAATGTGGGGCTGTACCACATAAACTGAAAGTGTCTAAACAATGTGGGGCTGTACCACATAAACTAAACGTGTCTAAACAATGTGGGGCTGTACCACATAAACTGAAAGTGTCTAAACAATGTGGGGCTGTACCACATAAACTGAAAGTGTCTAAACAATGTGGGGCTGTACCACATAAACTGAAAGTGTCTAAACAATGTGGGGCTGTACCACATAAACTGAAAGTGTCTAAACAATGTGGGGATGTACACCACATAAACTAAAGTGTCTAAACAATGTGGGGCTGTACACCACATAAACTAAACGTGTCTAAACAATGTGGGGCTGTACACCACATAAACTAAAAGTGTCTAATTAATAATGTCAACAGTTGTGCCATAAGTTGAGCTCTGTCTGTCATGACCTCTGATCACAGCCGCCCTGGCTCAGAGGGTTGAGTTCAGCAGCTAAAGACACCAGCCTGGCTCAGAGGGTTGAGTTCAGCAGCTAAAGACACCAGCCTGGCTCAGAGGGTTGAGTTCAGCAGCTAAAGACACCAGCCTGGCTCAGAGGGTTGAGTTCAGCAGCTAAAGACACCAGCCTGGCTCAGAGGGTTGAGTTCAGCAGCTAAAGACACCAGCCTGGCTCAGAGGGTTGAGTTCAGCAGCTAAAGACACCAGCCTGGCTCAGAGGGTTGAGTTCAGCAGCTAAAGACACCAGCCTGGCTCAGAGGGTTGAGTTCAGCAGCTAAAGACACCAGCCTGGCTGGCTGGCCCAGTGCACTGCAGTGTCAAGCCTGCAACCTGTCTTCTTTCTGCCTAAACTCCGCGTGGCAGGATCAGCTGATTTATGACAGACAGACAGACAGATGCAGGAAAGAAGTGCCGGTGGACAGATTGTCGATA
>CM060323.1:3804328-3809328 GCA_030674155.1 Stramonita haemastoma
CAAAAAACCTATCGACTGAAAAAAAAGCAAGAAAGGCTTCAAGGGTAGAGAGAGAGAGAGAGAGAGAGAGAGAGAGAGAGAGAGAGAGAAGAGAGGAGAGAGAGAGAGAGAGAGAGAGAGAGAGAGAGAGAGAGAGAGAGAGAGAGAGAGAAAAAAAAGATAAAACAAGAGATTAGTGGGGAAAACCCCCCACTAAAAGGCCAAAGCATTAAAGACATTATGTAAACCTCAAAACTGCCCTACCTTGACATTTAAGAAAACATTTTTATGTGTCCTTAATTCTCTTTTCTTTTTCGTCTGTATTTTTTCTTCACCATTTTTTCCCCATCTATTTTTTTGCACATACAAAAGAATTGTTGTATGCTCTATCATTATTTTCAACCAGTAATAGTTACTTTGTACTGATGTATATACGCACATTATTGATATACCCTTGATATGTGCATAATGATGTCATTAAACAACTGTGACCTTTCTTAAAACTTTCTACATTGATTTTTCCTAAAGTCATCAAAAATTTATTATCGCATGTAGTTTCAAATATTTACACACTTCTTTTCAATAGGATTTACTTTATACTTCTGGAAAATCTACATCACTACCTTACCCACACAAGAAGCAAGAAGCCTCTTCCAAATGAACAGATTACACATAAAAAAGAAAGAACAGGATATGGCAAATTTGATAACTTATTTACCAAATTGGTCAGCCATGTGTAATTTTGCAAATGGACATCTTTATCTTTGTTTATGGTACAATCGTTTTTTTTAAATGTTGGAGACTTTTGTTATGGCAGTTATGGATGTAAGCATATTTCTTGATGAAAAGAAATCAAAGAATGCATTCATAAAAACATAGTAATCTTGTCAGCGCTCTCCTCACAATACTACTGGTGTTATGTTTGTCGTTATAGTTTGTGGATATTATTTCTCTGATTGTGATAAGCCCTGGTGTTGTTACACGCAAAGAACTGACTTGTGAACTGAAACGGTTTTTACATTGCCTATTCTTTTCTTGCACAAGCAGACACTGAGTCACAAAAACTATCATTGCATCAAAAACATGTGATGCCTGATCTTCTCTTGATATTGAAATACATAATATGCAGTTTGAGAGTAAACACCACATTCAAGATAAAACAATGCTAGTCACAAATGTAAATGAACAGTATAATCAAACAAGAAAAGGCATCCATATGCAGGCATATGTACACATTCATACACACGTATGCTCAAACACACACACACACACACACACACACACACACACACACACAACACACACACACACACAACACACACACACACACACACACACAACACACAACACACAACACCCCCCTCTGTCTAAAATCACTTTTCAGTGGATTGACGTTAAAACGAAGACACACACGAACAGACCCCCCCACACCCACCCCCCTTCCACCCACCCACCCACCCACCCCACACACACACACACACACGCACGCACGCACACACACACACACACACACACACACCCCACACACACACACACACACACACACACACACACACACACACACACACACACACTCAAGTCTCACTTTCGATTCCTTACAATGACCCTCTTTTCCAATCCCCAACAGAAAAGTGGAATTTTTTTTTTTTAATTTTTACTCCCAAGTTTACTCTTTTTTCCTCTTGCCCCCATCAGCAAGACAAGCAATAATCGAACGCATTCCAACAGCGGCTGACGACACTTTGCGGAAGAAGCATGCAGCATTCTGCCCACTCTCAGAGAGCTAACCTAGCGGGCTCAGGCAGTCCCTAGGGGCACACTGAGAGCTGTCCAGCAGCTGAAGAAGCAGTTCTTAAAGGGCTTCTCCCTTTGTCGCCTGACCCACATAGCAAACGCTTAATTGATGCTGAGCACGTGAGATGCTGCCAAACCCTTTTTGATAAATAAACCAACAAAAAAATGGTCATTATTTCACGTAAAAAAAAATCTTCACATTTAAGTTGAAATAAACATGATTTATAAAAAATGGCCTTTAGTTGTTTAAATGAAAAAACCAGCCTTGGTTTTGAGGTTTGTTTGCTTTAAAGGAACAAACAAACGTAGCATCGCGTAAAATCTCTAGAAACATCAACAGTGAGGTATGGGTGTAACAGTGCTGTTTATTCAGTAATACAGAAAAGAAAATTGTCAATTTACTGATCAAAATTTACAGACCTGCTATCAATCAAGGAGTTGTTACTGATACTCTGTTGGGGATTAAAATAAGTTTTCATGCTTACTTAAGTCTGTCTGTTCATGCATATGTCTGTCTGTCTGTCTTTCTTTGATTTAAAATAGACCCACATATTTAATATTTAGATTTTGTGTAAAAAAAATGAGGACAGTCACAAACTATGCTATCTATAATCTCTCCCTGCCTGTTTCTTCCTCCATAGCCTTTAAGCAGTGTGTGTGTGTGTGTGTGTGTGTGTGTGTGTGTGTGTGTGTGTGTGTGTGTGTGTGTGTGTGTGTGTGTGTGTGTGTGTGTGTGTGTGTGTAAGTGTGTGTGTGTGTGTGTGTAAGTGTGTGTGTGTGTGTGTAAGTGTGTGTGTTAGTGTGTGTGTTTGAGTGTGTATATGTGTGTGTTTGTGTGTGTAAGTGTGTGTGTAAGTGTGTGTTTGTGTGTGTGTGTGTGTTTGTTTGTGTGTGTGTGTATGTGTGTATGTGTGTGTGTGTAAGGGTGTGAGTATGTGTGTGTAAGTGTGTGTGTAAGTGTGTGTGTATGTGTAAGTGTGTGTGTATGTGTGTGTATGTGTGTGTGTGCGTGTATGTATGTGTGTGTGTGCACGCGCGCGCGTATGTGTATGTGTGTGTCTAAAGCAAGTTGACCCTGAAGGACATATATCCCTCCCCATGAGACTTTGGAGACTTTACAACACTCAGTGCATGCAAAAAAAAAGACTTTCTCGCCTTAAAACATGATCCAATATTGAAAATAAAACAAACGGCTTAAACTACACCATGGCAATTTGTAAAGCTGATGCAATACAGCTATAAGTATTCACAATCTCTGTCTGACTAGGAATATTCCAATCAATATCTGTTTCACAAAGCTGCAAGGGTCTCCTGACAAGATTTCAATCAAAGCTCCTCGTACCTAAAAGTATATAGAAATCATTGACCAGAATCTTAGTTCTTATGTTCAGATAGTAATTGCCGATGTTGCGTAGAGGGGTGTCAAATAGCTGCACTGGTATCACAAATCAGTCCATGGTTTGGCTCGATGTAGTCATGTCAAAGAGATTAGGCTGTCAATTGTCTATAGAGCAGACTATTCTCAGGAGAGAGAGAGAGAGAGAGAGAGAGAGAGAGAGAGAGAGAGAGAGAGAGAGAGAGAGAGAGAGAGAGGGGGGGGGGATGAAGAGGGGAGGAAGAGAGAGAAACAGCATATTCTGTAAGAACAATTGCCTTCAGTACCTAGGCTTTATCACAGTTCTTGATTAAACCATTGACGCTGGGGGCAACAGCGAAGTGAGAGAATGTCTGATCAGCGGCTTTCCCACCCATGGAATTCCACTTTACAGCTTAGTCTTTAGAGATCCACTATGACTCTCCGACTACGAAGCTTAACTTGCACAGTCCTTATGCGCTGCAGCCCTGGGGGCTAGTTGGCCTTTGGAGAACATCTCCAATGCTGACTGTCCTTATGCCCTCTTGGCCGAGAGAGTGGGGATGTACTGTAGGCAATGCATCTCCACTATAATGAAATTTCTGCCCAATTTCCGAAACAGCAGCTGCCCCCTTTGCTGTTTTGGAGGTCATCGTCGAAAACTACGGACAAACATACCGTAAGAACAAACAGATTCTAATGATGATAGCTGATGACAGTCTCGTTTCTACACACCACAATTAGTTTAAGTGCTGGCCACAACAACTGCTGCTACGCATGCATGCACACACTTATAAATATCCGGGCAGGCAGTACACACACACAACACACACACACACACACACACACACACACACACACACACACACACACACAACACACACACACACACACACACACAGAGTGGGCGGGATATCCTAGTGGTCAGAACACTGCGCTCGCAATTTGACGACCCGGGCTCGATTCCCATTCGAGAGGATTTTTCCTCTGGAGTTAACATCAGTGCTGATTCCACTTCCCCCCAAAAGTCCTTCGGATGTGCCAGTGGGAACAGATGACAAGATTGACAAAACTGCATACACACGGGGACTGGATGTAAAAAAGCACATGAGTGGTTATTCCATTATCCTCGAAATAAAAGAATAAAATAAATAAATAGATAAATAAACCTCTGCTCTTCACTTTCCAGTGTGATAAAAAACTTAGTGTTCTCTGACGTTCTCTGGTTAATTAATGGTGTCATTTGTAGTGTGATCCCCATAGTAATGCCTAATTTATACTCGGCATGTGACATTTTGTCAAATTCTTTCATCAAAATTTGCCATCATGATCAGAAAAAAAAACCTAACCCAATCTCATATCCAGTTGAAATAAATAGCAATCATAAAGTACCATTCTGATGTTAAACAGCTTTTGGTTTATTTGTTGTGTGTGTGTGTGTGTGTGTTGTGTGTGTGTGTGTGTGTGTGTGTGTGTGTGTGTGTGTGTGTGTGTGTGGTTGTGTGTGTGTGTGCGTGTGTGTGTGATGTGTGTGTGTGTGAGTGTGTGGTGTGTGTGTGTGTGTGTGTGGTGTGTCGTGCGTGCGTGCGTGCGTGCGTGCGTGCGTGCGTGCGTGCGTGCGTGTGTGTGTGTGTGTGTGCCCGCGTTTTTTTTTTTTTTAGAACATCCACAGCACCACACATAATCTCGAGAAACAATTACAACAAGAACAACAACAACAACAAATTAATCTGAAACTGGAAGAAAAATAGCACAGAAGAGATAAAACGGTCAACAACTTTGCTTCTTAAATGCTGAATTACTAATCAAGAGTGTTAAGTAATCAATCATTATCAAGTCACAGTTGGTGTGTATAAGTTTCTTAATGTTTGCT
>CM060323.1:3811828-3816828 GCA_030674155.1 Stramonita haemastoma
GAAAGTGGAGAGGGGAGGAGTGATGTGTCTCAAGAAGTGAGTCCATGGGTACGCTATCCTTGATGATTTTAGTATGGGGTTCTTGTAAGTTAACCGTCTGGTCCTCTGTGTGTGTGTGTGTAGTTGTGTGTTGTGTGTGTGTGTGTGTGTGTGTGTGTGTGTGTGTGTGTGTGTGTGTGTGTGTTGTGTGTTGTGTGTGTGTGTGTGTGTGTGTGTGTGTGTGTGTGTGTGTTGTGTGTGTGTGTGTGTGTGTGTGTGTTGTGTGTGTGTGTGTGTGTGCTTGTGGTGTGTGTGTTGTATTTGTGTGTGTAGTTTGTGTGTGTTGTGTGTGTGTGTGTGTTTGTGTGTGTGATGCGTTGAGTGGGTGTGGGTGTGATTGCGTAGTGGTGTGGTGTGATGTGTGTGTGTGTGTGTGTGTGTGTGTGTGTGTGAGAGAGAGAGAGAGAGAGAGAGAGAGAGAGAGAGAGAGAGAGAGAGAGAGAGAGAGAGAGAGAGAGAGAGAGAGAGAGAGAGAGAGAGAGAGAGAGAGAGAGAAACAGAGAGAAGAACAGAGAGAAACAGAGAGAAACAGATGAGAATTTACAAATTTCTGAAAAAAAAATTCAACATAACATACACTTAGTATCAGTTCCTGATTACACATTACTTGGCCTCAGTTATCCTAGACAAACACAATTAAGCAATCAGAACCGTAGTAAAATAACATGTTTTGGGGGGTTGTTAAAGAAAAAACACTCGCAGAAGTACATTTGAAATACTCTTTAAAACTATGTATTTTTGTCCGTAGTGTCCACAATGCCATTACATCTGCAACCGTGTTTTTTAAATGAAAAAAAAAATCAAACTGGATAACTATTCTCCACAACTTTTATTGTTGGAAAAAACCTGGAATTGGTACTGAAAAAAAAGAAAAAAAAGGAAAGAACACGTATCAAAATGGAGACAGAAAAAAGTAAGAAAAAAAAACTGCATGCAAAAAAAAAAAAAGTAAAAGGAAAAACAAAACAAAACAAATTGAATTAAAAAAAGGAAAAAAAGAAAACAGAAAACAAAATCTCAACAGGCCATAAACACTGACACTCACTAGTTGAACCAGAAACCTCTTTTTGTTCCTCTCCTAATTAAAAAAAAAAAAGTTCATACTCCTGTTTTATTCTTCTTACATATTTTCCTCATCTTTTCCACTTTTCTCTTTTCTTCTTCATGAAACCTACAAAAAAAAAGCAGCTTCGACAATTCTTCAAGTTTTGTTTTCTTCCAAGTCCACAAGAATAAAGAACATAATATTGATAAAAACAGCAGATATTAGACAATACCACGAAAATCGTTAAAAATCTAAAGCAGGAATAAAATCATACAACGAAAACCATAAAACCAACAGGGGGGTCATAATCTTACACCTGCTGTTGATTTTAATTCCTTACTTTGGGATTTTCCTTCCTACTGAAGTAAAAAAAAAAAAGAAAAAGAAAATATTTACAGTGATGTCACATTTTACACAAAAAAGCATACAAACACAAACAAAGAGCTTCCAAATGAATGAATAAATTATAGAAAGAAGAAGAAGAAGAGAGAAGGCTCACATCCCATTTCCTGAATGGACCAGTCATGTGTGATTTCCAAAGAGACCAGTTTGTGGCCCTGACTGTTGTTCCCCTTGTTTTTCCTTCATCCGCCTGAGCTCTGATGAGGGCTTCACCAATGGGGACATTTACGCAGTTACGCAGCTGTTTATCTACCGTGAAGGCAGCCCCATCTCCAACTTCGGGGATGATGTCAAAACACGACACCAGTGTGCATGTGTTTTAGAAAAAATCTGTCTGTTACTGTCTGTCTGTCTGTCTGTCTGTCTCTGTCTGTCTGTCTGTCTATCTATCTGTCTGTCTGTCTATCTGTCTGTCTGTCTGTCTGTCTGTCTGTCTGTCTGTCTGTCTTCTGTCTGTCTGTCTGTCTGTCTGTCTGTCTGTCTGTCTGTCTGTCTGTCTGTCTGTCTATCTATCTATCTATCTATCTATCTATCTATCTATCTACCTACCTACCTACCTACCTACCCACCCATCCACCTGTCTGTCTGTCTGTCTGTCTGTCTGTTCTGTCTGTCTGTCTGTCTGTCTGTCTATATCTATCTATCATATCTATCTATCTATCTATCTATCTATCTATTCTTGAGAAACACCTAAAATCGAATATATAGTTAAGGAATTTATTTATCTTGTGAGGATTCTTCTCACAATTGGTTGATATTTACTTGTCATTGTGGTTTTGCAAACATACTGTCATTAAATTGTTAACCATGATATGTTTGCAAAATATAAAACTTCTGCACTAAAATGACTTTACTCTGAACATGACTTTGCATTAGCAGACGAGTAAAACCACCTTGCCCCCCCCCCCCCCCCCCAAAAAAAGAGCAAACAAAACAAAACAACAACGAAAAAACAAACCCAAAAAATTTACCAAAAAACAAACTGTAATGTCCAATCCTCTCCTAGAATAAAAATATGCAGATTGACAGCTTACAAAGCATTCAAAACGAAACTACAGCAAAAAATAATGATGAACAGTAACCCCCCCCCCCCCACACAACACACACCACACACACACACACACACACACACACACACACACACAACACACACACACACACACACACACACACACCACACACACACACACACACACACACACCACACACACAACACACACAACACAACAAACAACAAACAAACACTGCCAAACACACTTTGTTTTTACCCCCTCAAATCATTCTCTTGTCGAATCCCCAAAAATACCCCCAAAACAACTGGGCTTTTTCCCCCTCCAAGATTTCTTCTTCCTCCTCTGAACCGATGTGCAAAGCCTGCAACAATCGATAGCAATCAAACAAGTGGTCAAGGCAAGGGGTGCAAAAAACAGAGGCATGTCTGCTAGCACTAAAACGGGCCAGGCGGCAAGATGGGCACACAGGGAATTGTCCAGCAGCCCAAGAAGAGGAAATTCCCTCCATGACAGCCTCCGTCACGTGCGCCTCATAGAAATGCTCCAATCAGCATTAAGCACGTAGTAACGGTTTTCAGAAACCATACAAGTACAAAAAAACAACAGCAAATAAATTGCTGTCATGTTTTGTTGGACAGGATAACCTGGTTGATTTAGAGCGTTGCGCATTGCGCTCGTGATCTACTGACTCGGGTTCGAATCTCGTTCTAAGGGTTATTTATTTTCCCTGGAGTTAACATCAGTGCTGATTCAACTCTTCCAAAAAGTCTTTGGGTGGAGGCTATAAACCGAGGGCCCAGTGTGTGCGAGTGCTCGCAGAACGTCTTGCGCACACGTTAAAACCTGTTCCGCTTTTCGAAAGAGTAGGCCTTTGTGTACCGGTGGGAACGAATGACAAAACTGCACACACACGGGGACTGGATGTAAAAAAAAGGCATGTGTGCTTATTCCATTATCTTTAATGTGAAAAAAAAAGAAAGAAAATAAACCTTCATCTATGATGAAAAGAAAGAACAACTATGGAAAGGTGAATTTCTGATTTAAAATCGCCTTGGCTTTCTTAAAGAAAACAACTCGATATGTATATATATATATATATATATATATATATATATATATATATATATATATATATATATATAAATATATATATATATAATATATTGCTTATTGATATAAAAAATATCCTCCGCAACACTGACAACATAATAAGCACACTGTGATATTTTTGAGCAACAGAATCAAACATTTGCAAAGTTTCATTTTTAAAAAAAGCAGAGCTACAAATCAATATAAACAAGAAAAATCCCTTTCACAATACCAAGCAGGACTTTCTCTCTCCCAGATGGTTTACCACAAGACGGAAGAGAGTCAGACAGGTCAGTGCCCCGTAAAGACAATGAAAGAGTGCCGATGGTCATTTTACGGACAAATGGCTTTTCTGCAGTCTTACAAAAGCAAATCAGTTTAGGGTTAAATACATTTATCTTCTTGAGCCTAAATCAAGGCGAGATAGTAACAAACAAATCAATTATTGTTGTGTGTGTGTGTGTGTGTGTGTTGTGTGTGTGTGTGTGTGTGTGTGTGTGTGTGTGGTGTGTGTGTGTGTGTGTGTGTGGTGTGTCGTGGTGTGTGTGTGTGTTGTGTGTGTGTGTGTGTGTGTGGTGTGTGTTGTGTGGTGTGTGTGTGTGTGCGTGTGTGTGTGTGTGTGTGTGTGTGTGTGTGTGGTATGTTATGTGTATGTGTATGTGTGTGTGTATTTAAAGTAACAAGAAAACTGGAACTTTCTTACTGAGAAGGCTGTCATACTAGTTAATAATTCAAAGAATGCAAGTGAAGATTTTTTTTTAAAGCATTAAGAAACCATTTCAGCTTCATTTAGAATATAGTTATTTCATATATACTATTCAGTCTTTTTTGAAATTCAAATTTGTATGAATATATGAAAAGACATCACCTTTGAGGTTCAAGTTTCGTTAGTAAGTAAGCATGATTAAGTGCAACAAACAAGAAGAAAACCCTTACTTGTGTGACAGCTAAACACATAGAAAGCAAACACAAGTAAATTAGCAAAAAAAGATCACAGAAAACAATGCAACAAAACACAAAAACCAAGGCAAAAACAGCACCCCTCCTTGAAAGAAAGAACAAAGTGTACTTTTATTTGCACTTTCAATTACGAAGAGCTCCATTTCCATCTATCTACACATTAAAAGGTCACTATGTGTGCCTTGGGAAATAAACAACAGCTGCACTCAGGGTCTATTTATAGATAAATTCCATCTAAAAACCGCAGTGCCAATGTATCTTAGAATCACGCTATTATGTTGATTTAAGCCATTTGTAGAGTACAGTCTCTATGGACTTGCATTCCCGAAAAAGAAGAAAGAGTATTGACTGGATTATTTGCATTATTTATCAGCTTGTAAATCTAGAAAAGGACTTGCAAAAACAATACTGCAAGGCACTGTCCAAGGAGGAAGAAAAAGAGGCAGACCAAT
>CM060323.1:3821828-3831828 GCA_030674155.1 Stramonita haemastoma
TTGTGAATCGAAGTGGCCTCCGTTTTAAAGCCTTCTTTTTATCATGCATCTACACACACACACACACACACACACACACACACACACACACACACACACACACACACACACACACACACACACACACACACCACACACACACATACACACACACACATACACACACACGTACACACACACACCCGCACACACACACACACACACACACACACACACACACACACACACACACACACACACACACACACACACACACACACCACACACACACACACACACACACACAGAAGAAACACTGCGGAGAAGCACCACTACGTGGTTTAATCAAGAAATGGAAAAGATAAAACTTTTTTTGTAATCATTACTTTACATTCAAATGCAGAGTTAACGATGAAAACAAAGTGATATGGAAAGGTGATAATAGAAATGACAGTCTGTCATCTACCTACTATGACGCTACCATTTTGTTTGTGTGTGTCAGTGCAACAATTAAGAAGATTACATGACAAAATTCTAATCCTGATGGTCGTGAAATCATATATCACGGGTTTAAATTTTGGTAGCCACTATCAGATTCAGAATGGTGAAGTTACATTCATGAGTCAGTTACTAAAGCCACTTTTTGAAAATCATTCATAAGTAGTAGAAGGTACCCATCAGTCTCGGAAGACTATGGAGTTGCGCTCTAGTCTTTAGAGCGCAAAGCCTGGGTAAGTAAGTATGGAGGGCAAGCTGTTACCCATGCAGCAGATCCCCCTCTCCACGCCACTGGAATGATCCATTGGAAAGGCAATGACCGATACGAATGGTTCCAATACCGTCGCAGGAGCCACCAGAACGTTGCCATATAGTCTACAGCCCCGAGCCGCCCTGGGACTCCAACTCTCAGATTTTTCCTCAGGGATGATGTCTAAATACGACACCTGTGTGCATGCTGGTTTTTTTATATATAGAATTTTGTCATCCGCTCCTACCGGCACACGATGGCCTGCTCTTCCGAAAGGCGGAACGGGGTTTTAACGCGTGTGCAAGATGCCCTGCGTGTGTTCGCATACGGGGCTCCGGTTTCTAGTCTCATCCGAATGACTTTGACATTCAGTTCGATTTTTTCGACAAACTGGGAAGAAAGGGTGAGGCTGGGTACGAACCCAGTTTACATATTGGCAGGCGAACGTCTTATCTATCCTGCCACCTTCCTTCCTAAGTCATAAGTAGGAAGATATTTATTCAGAACCGGATTGAAAGGGTCAATCCTAGAATCTTTGCATACAAACCAGCTTTTTATTTATTTATTTATTTAAATTTATTTATTTATACTCTTCACAGATTCAAGTGTCCGATTTCTAAAGCACTGTCTGGATGCTGGCATTGTTTGTATTCCTGGCATGAATATGTTTTTTTTTTACCCCACATTGATTGCAAAGAAAACGAACTGCTTTAAAAGAATTATTATGCTGTTTCCGTCTAACAATGTTTTATGAATGATTAGTGATTAAAAAGAAAAGATTAATGTTTTCATTAATGCAAGAATGGGCGCGTGACCTGAGTAAACTGCTGATCAATAAAAATGCCTCTTTCAGAGAGAGAGAGAGACAGAGAGGGGGGAGGGAGGGAGGGAGCAAGGAGAGAGAGAGAGAGAGAGAGAGAGAGAGAGAGAGAGAAGAGAGAGAGGAAGAGAGAGAGAGAGGAGAGGAGAGAGAGAGAAGAGAGAGAGAAGAGAGAAGAGAGAGAGAGAAGAGAAGAGAGAAGGACAGAGACAGAAGACGAGAGAAGGACAGAGGAGAGAGAGAAGAGAGAGAGAGCAGAGAGAGAAGAGAGAGAGAGAGAGAGAGGAGAGAGAGAGAGAGAGAGAGGAGAGAGAGAGAGAGAGAGAGAGAAGAGAGAGAGAGAGAGAGAGAAGAGAACAGAGAGAGAGAGAGAGAGAGAGAGAGAGAGAGAGAGAGAGAGAGAGAGAGAGAGAGAGAGAGAGAGAGAGAGAGAGAGAGGAGAGAGAGAGAGAAGAGAGAGAGAGAGTATGGCTATAATGATTCAAGTCCAAATAAAGAAACAGTCATTTTCTCGCAGAAAATGGAAAGCTCAATCAGCTAAATATTATTCTTCGAATGGCAAGAATTTCTAAATTATTTCATTTTGGGGCGCCATAAGCAATGAAAGTACTATTTATTTTTATTTATTTATTTATTCTTTTATATCGAGGATAACAGATAAGCAATCATGTGCTTTTTTCATCCGGTCCCCGTGTGTATGCAGTTTGTAAATATTGTCATCTGTTTCCACCGGCACACGATGGCCTACTCTACGAAAAGCGGAACAGGATTAACGTGTGCGCAAGATGTTTTGCGCGCGTTCGCACACAGGGCCTCGGTTTAAAGTCTCACCCGAACGACTTTTGGGGAGAGTGGAGTCAGCACTGATGTTAACTCCAGGAGAAAAATATCCTCGACCGGACTCGAACCCGGTCGTCAAATTGCCAGCACAATGTTCTGACCACTAGGCTATCCGTCCCCTTCTTTGTACGAACAAAGAAGCATTACAGATTATGATAGAGGGGAGCGAGCGAAAAGAGAGAGAGAGAGAGCGAGAGAGAGAGAGAGAGAAAGGAGGGGGAGTAAAGAGAAGAGAGAGAGAGAGAGAGAGAGAGAGAAGAGAGAGAGAGAGAGAGAGAGAGAGAGGGGGGGGGGAGACAGACAAACAGACAGACACACAGACGCACACACACACAGACACGCGCGCGCGCGCGCTCAGACTGAAGAAACTGCAAAAGTACATGAATACCGAAAGTATCTGTATAAAACTTCCCACAATTTTTTTTCTCATCAAACTTTTTCAAGCTGCCATGTACAACCTATCCGTTCAATGGTATTGGTAGCACCAGTTTACCCCTCAAAAACTTCTAAACTAACCTACAGAACAGTACGGCACAAAAGACAAGGAAAAAAAAACAACTATGCCCAGACGAGAGAGAGTCTGAATCGAGACTTGTCAAAACCACCCTGGAATCATTTCCTTGTTGACCATATTTTCAAAGAGCGCATAAGTGTAGTGCCAGATGCATTCTGTGTGATTTCCTTTGTTGACAATGATCATTCACGGAAAGTTGGGTGCACTGTCAAATGCATGCATCCCGAGTCATCTCCATAGTCACATTGTCTGTCAACAGATGCACGTGCCGCTAGCGTGCAGACTGCTTCAGAGAACAGACACACAGCGGATAACCCCATTATGCTAGCAAGCCATGGTGCCATCTGCGACTGACATGGAAGATACACACATCCCCTCCCCCTCCCCCCCCCCCCTGGTCTCTCTTTTCCTTCTCCACCCTTCAAGTTCCTTTACTCTCTTCCATTTATTGCTTCCTCTCTGTGCTGTGTCAGCCTCGTGACATTGAGAAAATGTGTCTTTTCGCCATTTTTTTTGTTAATGCCATTTACTGAGTATTTGTGGCCATCATCTATGACTTTATTTATCAAGCGGGTCTTTGTGCCATTCTTAAGATTTTACTAAAGGAGTGTTTGTGTCATTCTCTTTACTGAGTTACTTGTGCCATCTTCTTTGGCTTTCGTTTACTAGGTCCTTGTGTCCTTTTCTGTTACTTTTACTAAGTAGATACTTGTGCCATTTTCTATGGCTTTCGGTAAAGTATGTCTGCGTAATTCTGTATGACTTTCAGTAAGTATGTCATTGCGTAATTCTGTATGACTTTAGTAAGTATGTCATTGCGTAATTCTGTATGACTTTCAGTAAGAATTATGTCATATTGCGTAATTCTGTATGACTTTCAGTATCAGTATATCGTCATATGCATGCGTAATTCTGATATGGCTTTCCAGTATGTTCATTGCGTATTCTGTATGACTTTCCAGTATCATGTATGATGACTTCATTGGCGCTATTCTGTATGACTTTCACTGAGTATGTTCTTGGTTTCCAATGATCACTTTTACCCAGGCTTTCTGTGTCATTTTCCAAGCCTTTCACAAAGCGAGCCCTTGTGCCATCCTCTACACCTTTCACTAAGCAAGCTGTAATTATCATTGATTGTGTCTCGCTGGCTGTGGGAGACAATTCTGTTCTGTTTAAGACTCCTCCGATGTTTCTGGTTTGTGGTTCGTCTTTTATTCTCGACTTTGAAATTGAGGATTAAGAAGAGAAGAGAGAGAGAGAGAGAGAGAGAAGAGAGAGAGAGAGGAGATGAGGAGAGAGAGAGAGAGAGAGAGAGAGAGAGGAGGAGGAGAGAGGAGCGAGAGCGAGAGAGGAGAGCGAGAGAGAGAGAGGAGCGAGGAGAGAGAGGAGCGAGAGCGAGAGCGAGAGAGAGAGAGAGAGAGAGAGAGAGAGAGAGAGAGAGAGGAGAGAGAGAGAGAGAGAGAGAGAGTCAGGTTGAGTTAAGAGTGAAGTACAAAAACCGAACACTCTCTCCTCATCCCTTTGCAAGCAAGGCCTGAACTACAAGGGAGGCGCCAACACAATGAACTCTGTATCTAGTCACTGCTCCTTCACAACAACAAGCCTTCATCTGCATAACCTTTCTGATCATATCAACCAGCTGGATTAGCAAACTTTCCACTTTTACTTATATAAAGACTTTTTTTTTTCCTGAGGGTAATGATTGATTCAGTAAAAACAAAATTCCTCGACTTCTACTACATCCTGCGTCTTGTCAAACTGCTAGTTCTATAGGTAAAGTGTTCAAATGAAGACAGCGATACTTCCCAGTCCTGTTTCGAAACACAAGCTAGTTTATGTAACAGCTTAAAATCTTTTTCCATGTGTATACACAAACAGAATTCCTTGTAGAGACCCCGAACTTTGTCCTTGTTTGTTGAGTTGCCGAAACTTGAATGTTTTCACCATTCAAAGGAAGCTTCGAAGCAAAACCCAGTGGGACATCATTGGCCATACATATGCTAACTGGATTTCTTGACGGATGTGGAGTCGCGTATATGGAGGATTCTGGGTGCAATGCTATTGTTTTTTTTATATTCAGAATACAAATCTGAAAACTGAAAGAAGCCGTCTTGTCTCCTTGGTGACCAGTTCCGCTCTTGAAAGAAGCAAGACACATTTGTCTTTCCTCAGAAGCTCCAGTTAGAAATGGTCGTTAGAAAGCTGATGGAATTTTGTCAACGATTTCTTCTGACCCCAGACGTCTTTAGCAGGATAAAGCCCTTGGCTGTAGCATGTAAAGAATGGGCCATTTCCCTTTAACAAGACAGAAGGCAAGAAAATAAAAGAGTAGGTGTCGTTGATAGTCTCAGAAAAAAGTCAATAATTTCTTGTGCAGACTATTTCTCTCTGTGGCTGTTATGTCTTCCTTCAGTTCTCTGTCTCTGTCTGGCCTTTTCTGTTCGATTCTCCTTTTTTTTTCTCTCGTCGTTTTGGTTCCGTTCTTCCACTTTTTTGTCGTTTATTGCTGCTGTTGGTGTTGTTTCTGTTGTTGTTGTTTCTGTTGTTGCAGACATTGGTTTTGTTGCTGTTGTTCTTTGCTGACTCTGTTCCACTTCTTCTTTTGTGTTGTTGTTGTTGTTGATGTTTCTGTTGTTGCTGTTGTTGCTGTTGTTTCTGTTGTTGCAGACATTGGTTTTGTTGCTGTTGTTGTTGTTTGATGAATCTGTTTCCACCTCTTCTTCTTATCCTTTTTTATTTCGTAATCTCCATCTTTTCGTTTTCCAGTTTACTCTCCTTCTTCAACGGTTTGTTTCTTTCTTGTAAGCCTCCTCCTATTCTCCTCTCCCCATCCTTCAGGCTTTGCTTTTCTTTCTCTACATCATATTTGTCCTCTCCTCCGCGTTATTTTGTTTTATTTCTATTTATAAATATTTTTTGTACCACTTTGTCACAGCAGATTTCTCTGCGTGAAATTCGGGCTGCTCTCCCTGGGAAGAGCACGTCGCCACAAGTGCAGCGCCTACCCATTTTTTTCTTTTTCCTGTATGCAACTGTATTTGTTTCCCTATCCCTTACTATCACCCTGTTTGGTTGATTCTGGCACTACGTGTATTTTCATCGGTTTGGGTTCATGTTTTCCTTTTGTTAGTTTGTGTGTTATATCATGCTTGAAAAATACACCCATCAACATCCAAAGTCAGAAAAAAAATCAACCTAACACAAGCAAGACTCATTTATTCTTGAGTCTCTATAAACTTGTGAGTGGCACACTTTAACGAGATGAAGATTTTTTTGTTATGACATTTTCTCGAATTTCAATGAGATTTTTGTTATTGGTATATATATACCATTAGCTATTTGAAACGCTCCAGAATTCGTAGGTGGTGTCTCTATACAGACACCACCTACGAATTCTGCTACGAATTCTGGAGCGCTTCCACCAACGCTGTCTCCGCTCCATCATCGACATCCACTGGAGCGATTTTACCACAAATGCTGAGGTGCTGGAGCAAGCAGGGATCACCAGCATTGAGGCCATGTTGCTGAAAACGCAGCTACGCTGGGCAGGGCATGTCTCTAGAATGGAGGACCATCGCCTACCGAAGATGGTTCTCTACGGTGAACTTTCCACCGGACACCGCTACAGAGGCGCACCAAAGAAGAGATTTAAAGACTCTCTGAAGAAATCTCTGTCAGCCTGCCTCATAGACCATAACCAGTGGTCAGTCCTTGCTGCTGACCGGCAGGCCTGGCGACACACTGTGCATCAATTGGTCTCCTCCTTTGAGGACAATCGCAGAGCGGCCCTTGAGGAGAAGCGAATGAGGAGGAAGAACCGCGTCCCCCCTGCATCAACCCCAGAGTCAACTTTCCCCTGCAGCCGCTGCGGCCGGGTTTGTTTGTCACACATTGGACTGAACAGCCACCAGCGAGCCTGCACCAGACGTGGACAGTGCCCTTAATCTTCGTTCGCGAAGCCAAGCCATGATTTGAAAGGACTGGGGAATAGGCAACACTGTAGTTGTACAAAGTCTGAACTTTCTAACCTTTTAAAAAAAAAATGTTTCTGGACACTTTTGTCTCCTTTCTGTATACACTTTGCATCTCACTGTGAACCGCTGGTTTATATGTTTATCCACTCCTCCCTCAGAAAAATGACCACATCCCCACAGGTCTGATAATTCGATGCAGACAGTCATTATCTGCTTTTTCGTGTGGGGTAGGAAGGTAGGCTGAAGTAACTTTTGTTTTTCCCCTGGAAGCCTTCTGTTCATCGTACTGCCGTTTCTTTCTATTCAGACTATTAAAGTTTTCCGTGCATGGGTAGAACGTGGGCTTATGTACATAACTTGTTTTCGAACGAAAGAGAATATACAGTAGAGATAATGCTACTTTGACAAACTAATCCACTCAAGTACACGCACGAGCAGGCATCCACAAGGACACCTGCACGTGCGCGCATACAGACAGACACACACTCTAAATCACACACATACACGCTCGCACAAGCTAACACGAACGCAGAAACATACACACACACACATTCAAACACATGCACACACACACACACACACACACACACGCACAAACGCGCGCGCACACACACACACACACACACACACACACACACACACACACACACACACACACACACACACACACACACACACATTCTAAATGCAAAACGAAGAATTTAAGGTGATAACTACATTTCTGGCAAGAAACAACGGAGTGTGTCTTCAAAAAAAAGCATTCCTGCATGATATGTATGCTGATTTCTTCAACAGCAGAAGAACACAGTTTAATATCAATATTACTGTATGCAAGATGAATTTTCTGTTAGTGTTGTTTGCATCCTCGATGAGCACATGTTGTTGTTTTTGCCCCACTCATACTATATCAAACGGTCTTACACTTAATACATTTTGAATCTGTCAACACTGTTTTTGATAGTAAACTACGTAAAAATGTGTTTTTTTTAAAGTATGAAGACATGACATTACTGAAATGACGACTCATAAAATGCACCACAGAGAGAGAGAGAGAGAGAGAGAGAGAGAGAGAGAGAGAGAGAGAGGAGGAGAGAGAGAGAGAGAGAGAAGAGAGAGAGAGAGGAGAGAGAGAGAGAGAGAGGGAGAGAGAGAGAAGAGAGAGAGAGAGAGAGAGAGAGAGAGGAGAGAGAGAGAGGAGAGAGAGATGAGAAGGATACTCTACTTTATTTGTTTTCACTCGCCATTTCTAACATTTCAAGTACACGTCTCTTTAAAAACTGCAATAACCTCAAGCCTGCCCCAAGAAGAGTGTATGCTCCACATAACAGTAAAACATGCACAGAATCATGACAGACACTTGTGCAAAGTACTCTCAATGATTTCTGCTTTCTGATGAACTCATTGTCAACATCAGTCTCAACCAATGTCACATTGATTTTGTACAATCACATATGACAGATAACGCGTTTTCAGCACACAGTCATATTGATTTTGTGTGTTTGTTTGAGATTATGCTAGAGTCCCAGCGGAACTATCGGATTTAGGGACTGCGGCAGTAAGTCATCCCTCTTCGGTGCCTCGGGCCACCCCCAAAATAGCACAATTTTATGAAGCAACTGCGCCAGGCCCGCGCAAGCACAAGAGTGCTGCAACAGATTTTAACTGGTAACAGATATAAGTGCTTAGCACACAGCCACATTTGCTTGCTAAGGGATAAACGCATTTAACGTACTACCGCATTTGACCGTTAGCAGATAATTAACACATTTTCAGAGTACAGCCACTTTGGGCTGTTATATGATAGCCAAATATTCAGTGCAGTGCACGACAAAGTTTAGTTGCTGACATGTACATAAAACAGTCATTCATGCCAAACTGACAACAATTAGGTCTCAGCACGGTGGACACAGTTCACCTCCCATCTCTGCAACAAACTCCCAGCTACAGACCACAATGAGAACAGTGACCAAGACTAGGTTTTGTAAAATGTGTATCATAATGTCTACAAATGACCATAAAAATGAAGCATATGTAAAAAGAAGTCAGAGCTACCTCCACCCAAAACAACAACAACAACAACAACAACAACAACTACAACAACACCAAAACAAAAAACCACGACGATCACCAGTCTTGCACAATTCGCCGGTGTGTCCCAGGTTTAGCAACACAGGGCGTTGCACTTTCGCTCCTCCTGCCTGCAAAGGGAGGCTATTAACACCACGCTATCCCAGCTGCTAACCACACTGGGCTTGCTGACTGCACTGAGGCACAAACTGTCAGAGAACATACAGCCCCCTTTAGAGCCGCTAGCCGACACACACCAACACTCATTGCATAATCCCATGTGGCGGCTTTCTGCCCAAGCCCGCATCTGGCCAGCAGACCTCATTCTGCTGCTTTTTGTCTTCTCACTTACCTCATCACCAGTCACTGGGGCGCTGCACTGATGAAGAGCTAGCTATTCAGCGATTTTCTCTGTTTATGTCGTTTGTGAGCCAAAGCCCTACTAGTCTCTGAAAATTTGTTTCCCCACTCTCTTCTGCAATGTTGTCCGTTCAATATTTCTTTTATGGATCCCTTTGTCTCCCCTCCTCAACATTCTTCTTCTATAGATCAAGTTTAAAAGCGAGGACGTTGGATCTTGTTACGTGGCCATTATAGCAATGGAGGTTCTTTTGACCAAGTCAGCAGATCTTCGTGTGGGCATGACAACCACATGACGCCAAGAGTGGTGGAGACTTCCTACATTAGATACTGAAACTGATGCGGAGGAGACAGATCTGTCTGTCTGTCTGTCTGTCTGTCTGTCTGTCTGTCTGTCTGTCTGTCTGTCTGTGTCTGCCTGTCTGTCTGTCTGTCTCTGTGCGTAATGGTCTGTTGTGTATTGTTATGAATGTGCCAATGTTATGTATACTCACCGCCCCTCCCTCCCCTCCTTCAGTAGGGGCTATGGGCTTTCTTGAATAAGTATATTCTCTCTCTCTACCTCCCTCCCTCCCCCCCTCTCTCTCTCACCCCTCTCTCTGTCATTGTCTTCTTCTTCTTCTTCTTCTTGCTCTTGTTCTTCTTGTTCTTCTCCTCCTCCTCCTCCTCCTCCTCTTCTTCTTCTTCTTCTTTCT
>CM060323.1:3846828-3849328 GCA_030674155.1 Stramonita haemastoma
TACCAAGCTGACACTGTTTATACCCAGAGAGTGGTATTCTGTACCAAGCTGACACTGTTTATATTAAGAGAGTGGTATTCTGTACCAAGCTGACACTGTTTATATTAAGAGAGTGGTATTCTGTACCAAGCTGACACTGTTTTATACCCAGAGAGTGGTATTCTGTACCAAGCTGACACTGTTTATACCCAGAGAGTGGTATTCTTGTACCAAGCTGACACTGTTTAAATCCGGAGTAACATTCTTACCAAGATGATTTTTTAAAAAAACCTGGTGACCTTCTGTACCAGATAGACCAAAAACAAGAGTGACATTCTGTACCATAGTGAATCTTTTTAACTGGAGTAATCTGTACCCAGCTGACACTGTGTGTCCCACAAGAAGCCATCCTACACAGCTGCAAAAGAAGCTGGGTCTAATCAACTCCTCTTATTAGGCTACCGCCTGACAGAATTTAATTACACACCCAGATCATGGGGGCTGCTAATTAGTGCCACTGGCTTGGGGCTGGAATGTTTTGCCTTTAGAGGGGGAAGCCCCTGCCATCTGCATTCCTATTCAGCTCTTTCAGTCGTTTTTTTGGGGGGCACCAATTGTCTCTAATTTTGCTGTTCCACGTCCAAAACGCCACTTCGGGCTTTGTCCAAAGCGCCGCGATGATTGCAACAAACATCACGCTGCAGTGTCATGAATTGAAACCCCCGTTACAAGCTGCAGAGTTTTTTTGTTTGTTTGTTTGTGTGTTTGGCCTGGCTTTGGCTGGTTCCTGGTGCAGGATTGACGTTTGTGGTAAACACAGGGAGAGGGAGGGAGGAGGAGGGGGGGGGTATAGTGGTTAGAGTGTCTTGTTAAAATCCCATCTTTCTGTTCTGAAAGACAAGGCAGGCTGTGGTCGATAGGGAAGGATTAAAAATTGTTTTTTTTTTTTTTTTTATTATTCTTTTATATCGAGGATAATGGAATAAGCAAGCATATGCTTTTTTACATCCAGTCCCCGTGTGTATGCAGTTTTGTAACATTCATCTGTTCCCACCGGCACACGATGGCCTACTCTTACGAAAAGCGGAACAGGGTTTAACGTGTGCGCAAGATGTTCTGCGTGCGTTCGCACGCGGGGCCTCGGTTTGAATAGTCTCATCCGAAAGACTTTTGGGGGGAGTAGAGTCAGAACTGATGTTAACTCCAGAGGAAAATATCCCCTCGACCGGGATGACACAAACATGACCAAGCAAGCGGCTTGCAGCCCTCACAGTGATTGGTGTGGCAAGGTTCAACTTGCCAGTTACACTCTGCCTGCGAATTTCAGTGCACTGTCCCCAAGGACTCCAAGGAAAATCGAAATACGAAGACTTAGAACACTAGGTCAAAGATCTTCCTCTTCAGCTTCATGGATGAAAATCTAATGGTTGCCCAAGCTTTCTGATCAGCATTGCTGGGATTTGTATTTCTCAGGTTTGATAAATGCCAGGATACATGATGACAAGGCCTCGTCTCAAACCCACACGGGCTTCTATTGCTTCGTCATTAGCATCGTCCTTGATCACTATGAAAAAGAAATGTCCAAGATCTTGTGGTCCTTCATGTCCTTGTGTCAAGGTAACCTCACTCTTAAAGTTCGTGTCTAAATCAACAGTCGGCAGATTTAGGGGGAAGTGTTGTTGAAGAGACATAGTGGTGGACACCACTCCAGAACTGGCCTTTCCTTCAGTCCTCTCTGCCACAAAGCTCGTGTTGATTGCAGCAGATGACTTAGGTGGTGTCCTGCTGTGTATGGTGAATCCCAACAGCCATCATTGTCAACAGTGTCCTGCTGTGTATGCTAAATCACAACAGCCATGGCTGTCAACAGTGTCCTGCTGTGTATGGTGAATCACAACAGCCATCATTGTCAACAGTGTCCTGCTGTGTATGGTGAATCTCAACAGGCATCATTGTCAACAGTGTCCTGCTGTGTATGGTGAATCACAACAGGCATCATTGTCAACAGTGTCCTGCTGTGTATGCTGAATCACAACAGCCATGGCTGTCAACAGTGTCCTGCTGTGTATGCTGAATCACAACAGCCATGGCTGTCAACAGCTACAGGGCTTCCTTCAGCAGCGCTACAGGGCCTGTTCTACTTGGTGGCCTCACAAAAACGAAGCCATGATAATTTCCCGTAGTGTGCTTGGTCAGGGGGTGAAGCAGAATAACCCTCCCTATAGTTGTGTGTGGCTGGAGTGGGGTGAGAGACTGGGATTTGTAGCACTTCATCAAAAATTCACACAAAAAATACATACATTACTCCAGAAAATTCGAAATTGATATATGCGGCACCTCACTCCAGAATAAAATATCCGCTGCTATCAATAATTAATCCCAGTCTGTCTCTCTTCATAGTCATGCATACATGATGAGAACAAGCCATAGATTCTCATCAGTCACACGGAATGAATATATTATGATAATCCTGTTTACAACTTACGCCTCCTCATAAGCCCTATCCTTCCTATCAATCTTT
>CM060323.1:3859328-3874328 GCA_030674155.1 Stramonita haemastoma
TGTGTGTGTGTGTGTGTGTCTGTGCGTGTCCGTGTGTCGGTGTGTGTGTCGGTGCACGAGTATTTCAGAACGCGGCCTGCTAGACAATTTGCTGTGGCTAAAGTTTTCATCCAGCCAATAAAGTGCCTCTGCGGTCTAGGATTCTGCAGCATTACCTAAAACATGTTCCTCAAGGAATGGATCCTGCTCTAAAGATGTTTCTGGAAGGGTTGCATATTTCAAAGTTCTACCAACTTTCTTCAACATGCACACATCTCCTATGACTTTTACACTACTGAAGGATCTGTTGCCATAAATAGGTGCCAACATGACTGACCGCTCGCAACATGATATGAAAAGGAAAATCCTTGGTTGGTGAAACGTGGTGAAGATCAAGGGACAAGTTACAGCAATAGCGGGGGAAGGGGAAGATGAGGGATTGACGAGGACAAGTTCATGCAGAAATGTAAAGGGTCCTCTCTTTCTAATCCTCGTTTTATTGTGTAACAAAAAATACCCTCCCACTTTTCTCGAACATTGACAGAATTGTCTGTGCTCCAGAAACGAAATATGAAAGCACACGAGTGCTTATTCCATTATCCTTGAAATAAAACAAAAAACAAAAACTGACAACATGGATTTTTCATTGACATGTCAACAGCTATTAGTTTGCATTATTTTAGCATCCCCCCACTCCAACTCCGCCTCAGCCGCACAAATAAATAAGTCCTAAAAACACAGAAACAAACCAACAAATAAAAACAAAAATCCCCAAACCCGAAAGGAGATGCTATGTTTGAAGCAGCCTGCTCTTTCCATTAATAGCCAAGGTTTTAAATATTTCATTCATCTTTACTTCCTTAAGAAGTACTGTTTATGATAGACATGTACTTAAGTGGGAATTTTTTTTTTTACACATCCACGTTTTTTTTATGTTAAGAAATAATCATAATAGTAACATTCCTCAGAGCTATAGTTAGCGTGTGTTCTAGTTGCCTTTTGTTTTTCTATTTTGAGAAAAGAAAAAGAACTCAAGAAATTTTGAAAAACATCCAAACGATGCCTGACTATATGAACAAAACGAATGGAAATTTGGAAAGCCAAAATTGCTTTTTAGAAAAGATATCAACAAGTAAACGTTGAAAGTGCTATTCAAACTGTGTATTAACATGGACAAAGTTAAAGCTAAAATAGACATCAACAGCAGTTACATGTGTGACGGAGGAATAAAGCGCTCTTCCAGATCAGACCAGGTAGCACACAGAGTCTAGTCTCTAAAAAACAAAAAAAACAACCCCCCCTCCCCCCCCCCACTCAACACTTTTCCAGCAGACATGTACATCACCACTTGTGAAAGTTGGCAGACGTATGAGAAAAGGAGACTGGCACAGCTGTTCAAGGAAGAATGGCACAGATGCACACAAAATCATATATAGGCACCCACGCATGTTCTGGCACGCACACATGCGTGTACCACACACACACACAACACACACACACACACACACACACACACACACACACACACACACACACACACACACACACACACACA
The DNA here is from genome assembly GCA_030674155.1 of Stramonita haemastoma. Classification (NCBI taxonomy): domain Eukaryota; kingdom Metazoa; phylum Mollusca; class Gastropoda; order Neogastropoda; family Muricidae; genus Stramonita; species Stramonita haemastoma. The sequence continues at coordinate 3,860,863 of CM060323.1, forward strand.
CACGTGTACACAAACACGTATACACACAGGTGCACACACACACATACCACACCATACAACACACACCACACACACACACACACACACACACACACCACACACACACACACACACACACACACACACACGCATACAACACACACACACACACAACCACACACACACCACACACACCACACACACACACACCACACCACCACACACACACACTAACCTCATACCAGCTGTCCTCTTCCTTCTGCACTCACATTCCTCATCTAACCTTACCCCCCACCCCCCACACCCACCAACCCCCCACCCCCGCCCACCCCACCCTACAACTTTCCCCAATAATTATATCCTCTCTTCTCTCTGCCCACAGCACAGGTTTCAATATTCTTTCCTCTTCATATCAACACAAAATCGGATCCCGTCTGACGTAATCGCTGATGTTCTCCATTTTTCTCTGAGCACCACCAAAAATCATTATCTTCATTTACCTCCACACATCCATATCCTGGTGTGCACACACACACACCTTTCCATCCTACACATACACCCCCCACCCACACACACACACCCCTCACCCATCCTCCTCCGCCTCACCCCATAATTATCACGCATTCTGATCTGATGATTTCACCCATCCTCCGTTGGTTTTTACCTCATTCGTTCTTCACCCTTACCCATCCCAGTGTCATCTGTTTCCTGTGGGCCAAACCAAATATGAAGGTAACATGGACAGTTATGATGCAATTGTGTATCACTAATCCGATAAAAGCTAGACCAGTTTTCCTTCATCTGTTCGTAACTGTGCTTCCTGATGTTGTCTGAAGAAGCCTGAGGTAGCGTAGTACAGTTTGATGGGTGCAACAACCAAGAGGACAGACTGCTAGATTGTGAATCCTCTGGAGTCAGAAGAGTTAAGATTCAAATCTCGACAGCTCTCCTAGCTTTGAATACCCGCGGAAATTCTCTTTTTGAAAATAGTGAAGTTGTGTAGAATTGAATTGAACTGAATCTTGTTTCCCGAATAAGCTTTAATGCACATTTGCCAATGTATCAACGCTGTCTTCGTTTTTACTGTTTTTTGCATGCCAAAGAGTGTGCGTGTAAAAGATCTCCATTTGCATGTGTATGTGCTGAAATATAAAGAATATCCTAAAATATACTATTCTAAAGGCAAATTCGGCGTTTTGACAAAGAGACTCTCCGTCGTCGTCGAACGCTCAGACAGCAACTATTGTTGTCTGTCATATGAGTGAAAATGCCTTGCGCTGCCGTTAAGCGCCTGACAAGTCAGACCCGGTGAATCCTACTTCAGTGTGGGAGAGAATCGTTCTTTTCAGACTTTCTGGGAAAAAAAAGGCAGGAGAATGAACCAAGAAGGCAGAAAACAGACAAGACTGTGGTGACAGGCCGGAAGAAAACAAGAAAATCAACAAGACAGAAATGAAGAGGGGGATAGAAAAGAGGGAATTTCTAGCACAGAATTTCCAGAAGTATTTATACTGACAGGTCCCCGGCATCCCCACTTAGAAAAGGGGGTAAGAGTATTTTAGAAAATAACAAGAACATTAAGACATAGAACCTCGTTAGACTTGACTACACATTTAGCAATACCTATTCATCTAACTGGGGACGGGATAGCTCAGTGGTCAGAGCGCTCGCTTTCCCCCAGCCAATGTTAAGCAGCATCGAGTGTGGTTACCAGTTGGATGGGTGACCGTTTGCGCGCCTTGGCTTCAGTACAGTTCCCCCATTTCACCCAGCTGTAAATGGGTACCTGCCCTCTTTAAAGTCAGGGAAGGTGAAACGGCGAGGGAGAGGAGATGGGCACCACCCTCAACATGCTGGCCCCTAAAGAAGCTGAGGTCTCTGACGCCTCGCTGCTCTACGACCGCACAGGTTATGGAAAACCTTTACCTTATATATATATATATATTTTTTTTTTTTTATAACCTTTTTATTCATCTTACTCAAATCCCACCTACCCGCTAACCACGCTGAAATCGTCAAGTTCATCATCAACTACAAAAAAAAATCCCCAAACTATTCAACCACAGAAGAAAGTTTCTACACACACACACACACACATATTAATCAGAATAACCATACTCTTTTCAGCCACAGTCACAGCCTCATTCCTCAGCCTCCACAATTTAATACTACCACTGGGAAGAGCAAACAGCCAACTTGTGGCCAAACTTTTCATAAAACATGGTGGTCTGCTTCTTTCTGACCCTGACTTTCAGCTGCGGGAAGTGTATGTATTCTCCATCATATGTCGGTCAATATTGAACGTCTGCATCTTCCTCTCTGGACATCCTCCATCCATCCCCTTGGGCCATGCAGAAACTACTTGAAGAGTAATGATGATGGCGCTACGTAGGACACTGACTGGCCAGGAATGGTCAAGTACTACTACTTGATGAAAGATTCGAGGCAGATGTCTGAACAACTTGTAACCGGTTTTTCCCCTAAGGATAGTGATCAGCCATAATACACTGCCCCATTTTCTCTGCTTCTGTGTACACTTGTTTTTTTTCTTACGCGAGTGTGTTTTTATATAGAGAGTTTTTCTTCCAGGGTACCAGCCGCCATGGCACAGTGGTTAAGCGCTTTGGGTTTAGGGGTTGGAGGTTGCAGGGTTTGAGTTCTATAGCCATAGGGTTTTTATTTCTGACTGTGGCCTGCCCTACCAGAGTGAATTTGCTATGGGTTTACTGGGAAGAGTGGGGACCACAAAATCAAGCTGAATCCCCTTTACGGATGTGATTTTTGAGAGTGTTGCTTAAATGGCTCCAGCAAGACTGTAAGTGTCTATGTTCTCTCGGACCTGGTTGATGCCAGGATATACTATGATAGAAAGCGTAGAATACAGCATTATCAAATAATCTCAAACACATGCATTTCCATAGTAGCATCATTAATTCATCACCCTAATCACCGCCTATCATCATGCAATAATAAATAAAAAGGTCTTCGATTCGGTTGGCTCCGGTTGCTCATGTCTCAAGGTGATCTCAGTTTTACTTTCTCATACACGCCTGTGCCTGCGGTGAGCTTGTGTCATAGCTTTCGGGGTTGGAGGTTAACAGGAGAAGATCGTTGGAGGGACGTTCTGGTGATCACCACCCGGGTAGATGTCTCACTCAGTCTGGGCCCGCGACTGAGCTAATGCTGTTGCCAGAAGGAAGCATCCTAGGTGGTTTCCTGCATAGGTTAGCTCAGAACAGACACCATTGACCACTGACCACCACCAAAGTGACCCAGCAGCAGTGCAGGGCCTCTCTGGCAGATGGCCACGCGACAGCCTGATATTGATGAACTCTTTGTGGATTTCTGACCGTGAGGATGCGACATGAGCAGCATGGGTATGTTTGGGGATGGGGAGATTGAACTGAGCGGCGTGGAAACAACAGGGCAGGGGGAAACGAGAAAAACAAACAATTGACAGGGACAATACTTTTGTACACAACACACACAGTAGTACCTTAGATTATTCACTTATAGGAAAAAAGTACTTGGTGCCAGACCATCACTCATAGCCTAAATGTGTGTGTGTGTATGCGTGCGTGCGTGCGCGCGTGTGTGTAAATTTAAAGTCTTTTCATCTTTTTGTGAACGGCTTCATGCGTGTGAATGTTTTGAATACAAGTGCTTTGATCTGTTTGCTTTACAAGATTTAGCGCTACACGAATTCCATATACCATTATCATCATCATCATCATCATCATCATCATCATATCATCATCATCATCATCATCATCATCACGTATCATCATCATCATCATCACATCATCATCATCTATCATTATCACCATCACCACCACCATCATCATCACTATCAGATAGTAAGCAAAAGTCTAACAACATGGATAGAATTCGCACCGTAATTTAGTCTACATGCTGCTTTATTACGCCTTGATCATGAAAACCGACCCGAGAGCTGGCTACAATGAAAAAAGAAGAGGCAAAATGTAGCGAGGCCTGGCAGACGATAAACTAGCTTCCCTGGAGGTTAACCAAGCGTTGATTGGGGTGAAGAGACCACGAGATGCCGCTATCTCCTGGTCCGCCCAGCTATTCTCACACCACCCCCTCCTCAACCTTCAATATCGCTTGACACGTGTCTCTGGCGCATGTTTCCTTCATGACAAAAAAAAAGCAAAACCCCTGCCTCTCCCCCCCCCCTCCCCCCCTGAGATCTTCTTCTTCTCTTTTCTCATGACCCGGATGGTCGTGGAGGAGACATGAGAGACGATTCTGCAGCCAGCCGTCGCCATCCAGCCCTGTCCTCCGCCTTCCGAATGAGTGTTGGACTGTCCAGGTGGGTCCACTCCTTGATGTTATCCATCCAGCTTTTGGTTTGTCTGCCTCGGCGTCTGCCACCTTCTAGCGTTCCTTGTAGGACTGTCTTGGGGAGGGTGTTGTGGCGTGTGACATGGCCGAACCATGCCAGCTTCCTTTCTTGACAGTGGCTAGTAGGGGTTCCTGAGGGCCAGCCAGCAGTGCGACTTGATATGTACTGAGATATGTCCGTTTAATTGTCTGATAATACTCCCACCCCTCTCTCCCCCCTCCTCCCAATGACATATATGTCCGTTCTGCGATAAATACTCCCCTCCCTCTACCTCCCCCCCCCTCCCAATGAGATATGTCCGTTTAACTGTCTTGATAAATACTCCCCCCCTCCTCACTCCTCCTCCCAATGAGATATGTCCGTTTAACTGTCTGATAAATACTCCCCCTTTCACCCTAAACCTCCCCCCACATCCATTATGAGGTAGTCCGTTTTAAACGTGATTCCCCCAGCCCTATTGCCCAAGACCTCAATGAGAATGTTGTTAACTGCTGATACTTCTTCTCCACCTTGGATTTCTCCCCTGCCGCCTCTCAATGAGATATGTCCTGTCTTCTGTCTGTATCTCCCCATGTTTCGTCAGCTCTGTCTGATTGTCGTCTCTGTCCACGTCTGCAGTCTGTCTGTCTGTCCGTCTGCTCTGTCTGTTTCTGTCGTGATTGCACAGTTGTCCTATTGCCTAGTTGGTTGTGTGTTTGTTTCTGTTGCTTCTGTTGGTCCTTGTCTGTTTCTCTCTGCCTGTCTGTCTATCTGTCTGTCTTCTGTCCTGTCTTGTCTGTCTGTTGTCTGTTTACTTGTTTTTCTTTCCCTCCATATTTTTTTGTTTTCGTTCCTCGGCTAGAGCTCCGAGGTTCGCTTAGTACAACATAATCTTAAAATGATGTATGTCTGAATATGTGAGAAATATTCCAACTACATAAAATATGCGAAGTTCTATTAATGTTGTTTAAAGAAGATCATAAACTTTAACTCTAATAAAAGTTTTTGTTGTGTGTGTGTTGTGTGTGTGTGTGTTGTGTGTGTGTGTGTGTTGTGTTTGTGGTTGTGAGTGTGTGTGTGTGTGTGTTGTTGTTGTGTGTGTGTTGTGTGTGTGTTGTGTTGTGTGTGTGTGTGTGTGTGTGTGTGTTGTGTGTGTGTGTGTGTGTGTTGTGTGTGGTGTGTGGTGTGTGTGTTGTGTGTGTGTGTTTGGTGTGTTGTGTTGGAGTGTGTGTTATGTGTGCATGTATGTGTGTGTGTGTGCGTGCGCACGTATGTGTGTGCTTGCGCGCACGCACGTCGTGTGTGTATGTGTGTAGTGCACACGTGTGAAGTCGTCAGTAAATCTTTGTTTTGAAAGCATTTAATCTTAACCTGCACATCAAAAACTGGGTAACTGTCCAGTTTGACGAAGAAGGGACCGTGTTAAAGTGGACAGAATCGTTGATGAATGGCTCGTGCGACATGTTTAATGAGGACCCAAATCTTGTATCTCCTTGCTGAAATTCTCTCATCGAGCATTTTGTAGTCAGCTGCATCCTTCAAAACCAGATAACGAGACATTCATTATGCATGATAAATAAATCACACAGATGTTTTGTTTAAATTTCAAGCAACTTTGTTAGGTTTGGCCATTAAACCAGCCTCTACAAAGGTAATGGAATCCAGCAGACTAGAACTTGATTGCCTCTTAACGTTGTACGAGATAATTCATTGTGCAAAGGGACTTCGCCAGCTCTGGAAATAAACATACCAGACTTTGAATCCACATAAAAACCTCACAAATGTTTGTGTAGGAAAGTCTACAAGGCAATAAAAGACAATGTAATTGGTAGTTAGCTCAGCAGTTAAAACGAACAACTGATCTTTTTTTTATTTTTATTTTTTTTTTAATGTAGAATGACATTTATACTTTTTGAATGATAAAATGATAAAGGCACCTACAAACCTCATTTTGTGTGCGAGATGTATGTATGTATGTATGTGTATGTATGTATGATGTATGTATGTATGTATGTATGTATGTATGTATGTATGTATGTATGTATGATGATGTATGTGTATGTGTAGTGTGTGTTGTATGTGTGTTGTAGTGTATGTGTGTAGTTGTATGTGTGTACTGTTGTCTGTCTGTGTGCTTGCCTTGCTGTGCATGCTCTGCTGTATGTATGAATGTTGTATGTCATGTCTGTCTGTGCCTGTATGTATGTATGTATGTATGTATGTATGTATGTATGTATGTATGTATGTATGTATGTATGTATGTATGTATGTATGTATGTATGCGTGTTGTATGTATGTTTGTATGTATGTATGTGTGTTGTAGCTTATGTGTGTGTAGCTCTATGGTGTGTGTGTGTTGCTTGTGTGTGCACGCGCGCGAGTGCGTGATGACTTCGCGTGTACTTGAGTGTGCATGCTGAAAGAAAGAGCAAGTGCAAACAAGATTTTATAAGAAAACGAGGAACCTTTCCAATTTAACATAACAAGTATGAATTTCTCTCTCTCTCTCTCTCTCTCTCTCCTCTCTCTCCTCTCTCTCTCTCTCTCTTCTGTCTTCTGTCTGTCTTCTGTCTGTCTGTCTGTCTGTCTGTCTGTCTGTCTGCTCCTCTCTGTCTCTCTCTCGGCTCTCTCTCTCTCTCTCCCCTGCCTCTGCTCTGTTCTCTCTCTCTCTCTCTCTCTCTCTCTCTCTCTCTCTTCTGTCTGTCTGTCTGTCTGTCTGTCTGTCTGTCTGTCTGTCTTTCTGTCTGTCCTTCTTTCTCTGTCTGTCGTCTGTCCTTCTTCGTCTGTCTGTCTGTCTGTTGTCTGTCTGTCTGTTGTCTGTCTGTCTCTCTCTCTCTCTCTCTCTCTCTCTCTCTCCTCTCCTCTCTCTCTCTCTCTCTCTCTCTCTCTCCTCTCTCTCTCTCTCTCTCTCCTCTCTCTCTCTCTCCCCTTCACCCGGTAGGATACCTTGTGCCCTGTGTTCTACATGCTTGTAAGTTTGCAGGAGGTCTGTCCGCTGGCCCCGGCAGACACATTCCAACTCCAGAGCAGCTCATTTCAGTGTACAGGTCGCATGCTGGGTATGTTTGTGTTTCCGTAACCCACCAAAGGATGACATGAATTACGGGCTCTTTAACGTGCGTATTTGATCTTCTGCATGCCTATATATACGAAAGAATTTAAGGCACATACTGTAAGCTAACCTGGGAAAATATAAAAATACCCAACTTTTTATTCGCCAGACGCCGCCGAGATTTGAACCCACGACTACATGGATCACAGGGATTAAAGTCAAACGGTCTCAACCACTAAGCTATTGCGTCCGTCATCCGAATTCTAAAATCAGATATCTAATATAAATGTGTGTGTGTGTGTGTGTGTGTGTGTGTGTGTGTGTGTGTGTGTGTGTGTGTGTGTGTTTTGTGTGTGTGTGCCCGTGCGTGCGTGCGTGTGTGTGTGTGTATATGCCTGCGCGCGCAGGTGCGCATATATATATATATATATATATATATATATATATATATATATATATATATCTATCTATCTGTGTATGTGCGTGTGTGTATGTTCGTGCGTATGTGTGTATATAACATGGCCCAGTTGGCGGACTTGTGCCAGAACTGTGTTTGTGACTTCATGAAGTCAAAGGAAACTGTGCGCTAATCGCTGTTAAGATCATGACAGATTTCAAAGTGGAACACCGATAGTAGGACTGTAGAAATCTCCCCCTGAGACTTAACAATAAACCCTGTGCAATATCGATCACCACACTGACATTAGCCAGAACCTGGTCGATGAGAGTTTCAGGGAAAAAGCAGGCAGGCAAGGTTCTAATCTCTGACATTCAAGAAAAATATGAGTGTTCCAAATATTACGCTTTCCACATAAGCATCACATCACGTCACATCACATCACTGATGTTGAATTTTGTGATAAATGCATTTGATCTGATCTTGAACAAAACCACTCGAAGTCCTCTTTCATTACTAAAATTAGTATGTGTTTTGAGTGGTGTATGATAAATCATTTTAAAATACTCCTCCTAACGGAATCTATTTTGTAAAAGTTTTTATGGCTGTATCTCTTCAAATGCACCTACCTAGAGAGTGAAAAGTCCGGTTTGTTTCCAGATCGAGAGCCCCCCCCCCCCTCCCCGTGCCACTTACTTAAAGGGGTTATGACTCATTTTCTGTGAAATATATGCTTTAAGTTTTCTTGAAGTTTGAAGATTTTACGGCATATCAAACCAAATCAAGAGCCCACACAAAGTTAGATGCAAAATAAAATACAAGATGGATGATCAGCATAAAAATCAAAGTCTCTGGAATTGCTCAAGTACATCGTTGCTGAAACAAACATCTTTATCAATTATCAAGGATCCAGTTTTCACATGAACAACCCCTGTTCTCTAACACGGCATAGTCAGATCTTACTTGTTGTTCACATTCCTCAGTCATGTCATTAATTTCTCTACAGATTCCTAAGGTTTCAGAAACCGTAAAACATGTGCTGTGTGTGGGCTAACTCAGACTCCCTCCATGTCTTCCATTGAGAGAGCAGACACAGAAACAGCACGCAATTTGAACAAACCGCAGAAAGGTTGTTATTCTGCCTCTGCCTGCGCCTCCATCTATCATACTCCCCCACTTTACTGACGTATAATTATGTCTCCGAGGATGGAAAGCGGCTGACTTAATGGTGGGCAAAACACAGGTTGCATACGAAAAAAAATTACAATTTGGTGAACCTCGGGGCTCTTAACGGAGGAACAAAAACTTATATATGTGTTCACAGTTTTGAGTGACTAAACGTTTTTTTATTTTTTTTATTTTTATTTTTTAAATATCTGTGTCTTCTGTATAGGTTAGCGAACACTTTGATTGTAACAAATATTTTAGGAGATAAAAGAGAGTGAGTGAGTGAGAGAGAGAGAGGCAGAGACAGAGAACGAGGGAGAGAGACAGAGACAGAGACAGAGAGAGAGAGAGACAGACAGACAGACAGACAGACAGGGAGAGAGAGAGAGAGAGAGAGAGAGAGAGAGAGAGACAGACAGACAGACAGACAGACAGACAGACAGACAGACAGACAGACAGACAAAGAGAGAAAGACTGAGACAGAGACAAAGAGAGAAAGAAAGAGTGAGTGAGTGTGTGAGAGAGAGACAGAGACAGAGACAGAGAGACAGAGAGAGAGACAGTCAGACATCAAACAAATGAACAAACAGACAGAGCGAGAAATTTTAAAGTATTTAGCAAGAAAAAAAAAACCTACAAGAAAGCAACAAAAAAAAAAGCAAGAACAGACAGTATCGCTAGACGAACCCACCCACCAACCCACCAGGTGCGTAAGAACAATTTTACAACTTACCAGACATGTAATGATTGGGGGAGGGGGGGAGGAAGGGGGAGGGGTGAACCAGGGGGTGGGGGGTGTCCATGAACCAGACATTCTATCTCGGCCTAGGCCTACTGCGGGGTATTACACCTCCCATCAATCCATCCATCACTGGTGTTGGGGCATCGCTTTGACACGTGTCACCGCACTAGGCTAGCTGTCTGTCTGTCTACAAAGAGACAGACTGGCCAGACAGACAGACAGACAGACAGACAGACCTCCATGTCTGCTGTGGCACTGCTGCTGTCCAAGGCCTGAGTTTAGTGAGTTAGCCTAACAGCTGTTGTATGTAGATCTAGTTCAGGAGGGCTCTTTCCACACATTGTAGGGGCGTGCAGAATTGGTTCCAGACTGCTGTTAGAGGATGCTAGATTACTCCAACTTGATGTATCCCTGAAAAGGGCGGGGACTGGATGTAGAAAAGCACACGAGTGCTTATCTATTATCCTCGAAGAAAAGACTTTGCCTTGCCTTGCCTTGCCTTGCCTTGTGTGTGTCTCTCTGTGTGTCTGTCTCTCTGTGTCTCTCTCTCCATCCCTCTCTATCTGTGTCTGTCTATCTCTCCCTATCTATGTCTCTCTCTCTCTCTCCCTCTTCCCCCATCTCTCCGTCTGTCTGTCTATTTGTCTGTCTGTCTCTTTTCTTTTTGTCTGTTTCTCCGTGTCTCTGACTCAATGCATGGGCTCAGGTAGTGATGGCGGTGGTTGTGGTTGTGGTTGTGGTGATGGTGGTGGTTGTGGTGGTGGTTGGTGGTGGTGGTGGTGGGGGTGGTGGTGGGGGTGGTGTGTGTGTGTGTGTGTGTGTGTGTGTGTGTGTGTGTGTGTGTGTGTGTGTGTGTGCATGCGCGCGCACACACGCATGTGCGTGTATGTGCGTGTATGTGTGTGTAAGTGTGTGTGTATGTATGTCTGTCTGTCTGTCTGTCTGTCTGTCTGTCTGTCTGTCTGACTGTCTGTCTGTCTGTCTGTCTGTCTGTCTGTCTGTCTGTCTGTCTGTCTGTCTGTATGTATGTATGTATGTATGTATGTATGTATGTATGTATGTATGTATGTATGTATGTATGTATGTGTGTGTGTGCGTGCGCGAACGTCAGTGTTCATTCACGTGTATTTGTGTCAGACTATAATATCAGATGACTATGTCAAGGGCTTTCAGACTCTACACACCAACTATCGTAACATGATGAATTGATTTTTGTTTCCACAACAGCTACTTTTCCCTCTCAAGAAGTGGATGATTTTTGTCTAATACAACCACCGCTAATAACCACAAAATCGTTCACATTTTCATCAAATGAACTATAGCAAAGGTCACAGGAAACAAAAAAAGAAACCCTGAATAAATAACTGAACTTAAAACTTAAGACACACAATACATTGTTGTTGTTGTTGTCGTTGTTGTTGTTGTTGTTGTTGTTGTTGTGCGTTCCCCAGTTTAAAACTCTGGGGTGTCACCCAGAATGTGCCCTCTGACTCACTCATCCCACCTGGGAATCACTGTGAGATTGAAACTGCGCACTTAATGAGAAGTTTGCGTGCAAGACACACCACACAAAGTTGGTCTCAATGGATCAGTGGCCTAGAGCTCAGACACCTGCCTAGAAAGTGAGAAATTTCCAATCATCTACTACAACTTGAGTGGTGGTCTGGGTGCTAGTCTTTCTGATGACACAAATAAACTGAGGTCCTGTGTACAACACACATTCAGCACACAGTAAAAGAATGCATGGCAACAAGAGAGTTGTCCCTGGGAACATTCTGTTTAATAAAAAGCCACACGCATAGGGAAAGAAATACACACGTAAACAATGGATTAAAAAAAAATTAAAAAGAGATGGGTGATGTTGTTGTTGTGACGATACATTTTCACCAGGGTTCTAGAACAGCAAAAATTCTACACAGGGAAACCTACCGAGACTACGAGTAGTATGCAATACCATACACACAGACACTGATATACAGACAGACAGACAGACAGACACACACACACACACACACACACACGTATGCACGCACGCACGCACACACACACACACTATCCACAGTGAGTTTCCCCCAATCTGTACCTGAAATAACTCTTAATGTTGTCTGGTTTCCATGGTTTTGGAAGAGAGAGCGAGAAAAAAAGCAACAACCCAACATCATTATAGGGAGGGTTTTAAATTCCACTTTTACCTCTCCTCTCCACTCCCTTCCCCATCTCTCTCCACTCCCTCCCCCATCCCTCTCCACTGCCATCCCCATTGTCTCATCCCTCTCCACCTCCCTCCCCCCATCCCTCTCCACTGCCATCCCCATTGTCTCATCCCCTCTCCACTCCCTTCCCCATCCCCTCTCCACTCCCTTCCCCATCCCTCTCCACTGCCATCCCCATCCCTCTCCACTCCCTTCCCCATCCCTCTCCACTCCCTTCCCCCTCCCTCTCCACTGCCTTCCCCATTATCTCATCCCACTCCCTCCCTCATTGCCACCCCATTTCTGTTCCCTCATCAGCTGTTTATTTCTTCTCTTCATCCATCCCCTGTTCCATCCTCTCTGTCACCATGTACCATGCAGGGTCATTCATCCACACTCAGCCTGTGTGATGATGGATTTGTCGGAATTGCTGGTTGGTGTTGGAATTGCTGGTTGGTGGTGGAATTGCTGGTTGGTGGTGGAATTGCTGGTTGGTGTTGGAATTGCTGGTTGGTGTTGGAATTGCTGGTTGGTGGTGGAATTGCTGGTTGGTGGTGAATTGCTGGTTGGTGGTGGAATTGCTGGTTGGTGGTGGAATTGCTGGTTGGTGGTGGAATTGCTGGTTGGTGGTGGAATTGCTGGTTGGTGTCGGAATTGCTGGTGTTGATGACGTTGGTGACAGAATTTTTGGGCTGGCGGTGGAGTTTTTTTTGTTGGTGACAGAACTGTTGTTGAATGGGGTGGTCTAAAATGGCCTCTATGGAAGGAGTAACAATGCAACGCCCCGTTATGAAAAAAAGGAACACACCAGCGAATTGCGCGAGTCTTGTTTCCTTGGGTGGTAGCTCTGCCTTCTGCCAGCATACACTTCGCCCGTAACAGTGAATCATAGAATTGATATAACTTGTTTGAAAGAAGCCACATTTCCCTCTATTCTAATCGTGATGCTTCATAGTCTGAAGACTGTCATGTCATGTCTGCCTGAGGTCCCTTCTGGGGCATAGGCCGCCAACCAGCTGTCCTCCAGGCATCTCGGCTCTGCCTCAGGAAGATCCTCAAGGTCCGCTGGCCAGACAAGATCAACAATGGAGAACTGTGGCAAAGAACCAGACAACAGCCTGTTGAGAAAGAAATCCTACAGAGACGTTGGCGATGGATAGGACACACCCTACGGAAACCTGCATCCAGCATCACAAGACAAGCTCTCTGAAGACTGTGGCAGAGGCGGAAACTAATCTCTCTCCTCTTTGTAACAGTTGGCTCTGCAAGAAGGAGGATTGCCACACACACTCTGACCCCAAGGTAAGGGGGGGGGGTGTTGGAACAACCAGCAGGCTGGTGACTGGCAATCACCAGGGGCTACATGGCCTCAGCATCAATTATGCGGTCAGTGAGCTTGCCATTTTCACTGAGGGACAAAGTACAAGTTGAGTGGTGGGAGATGTGATGTGGTGGTGGTCGGCCGGATTGTCTCCCTTGTGGAAAGAGGAAGCGCGCAAGGCCGTGTGTTACTAAAATGGGACACACCTGTGAATTGTGTAAGACTGTGTTTCTTTTGGTGGTCATAGTTTCTGGCCTCTCCTAACAGACAT
>CM060323.1:3886828-3889328 GCA_030674155.1 Stramonita haemastoma
CATGTTGCATATACGTAGTTCAAAATACACTTGTGTTCGTGGTCTGGATACAGCTATATTATTTTCACTGTCAACCCAATCCACTTGGGGATGAGTTAGCCTCGTGGTTAGAGCGTTGAGCTTGCTACCTGACTGCCCAGGTTCGAGCCAGGCTTCGGAAGAGAAGGCCATTTGTGCCGGTGAGAACTAACGCATGGCAAAAAGGATATTTAGAAAAAAAGCCGCATGCACACTGGTGACGTGTTTCGACATCATAATTATCCAAATTTGGAATGAGGCTACCTAAATGGTGGCTCCAAAACGGTCGCATACTCAAAAAAATCTCACCATCGGTAAACATAGAAGCTCTAAGCCGAGGAACAAAAAAACCCCAAAGAAACCTAACAACAAGAAATGAAAACCATACACTTTCTGTCTACTTGAAGAGATTTTCGCTGTACGTCAAAATGGCCGCGTTACCTTCAAGATTATTTTTTGGTCACGGGACCATGACCTTTTCTACAGACAGTGCCTCCCTCATCCACTTTCCGGCGTGCAGAGTGTCTTGCGTTTGCCGTTAGTTCCAGTTCATTACATGTACTGCCTCCATCCTAACTGCTGCCATCTCACCTAGTCAGCAACGGTTGTGTGTTTTGATGGAGTATACCATGTACTATGGCTTGTTGACGGACGAGCTGCCTTCATCTTCTACGTTTCCTTCATGTACCGTTTGTGTCTGCTCGTACCGTCTGCGTTTCTGTGTTTTTGTTTTTGTTTTTTTCTTCTTTCTTAGGGTAGTGTCAGTTGGGCGAAGAGTTCTCTGAGTTACGTTACGCTACATCTACGGGAAACTGACCTAGCAGATGCGCCACCACCGTAAGACTGTTTGCTATGCCATGGCCCCAAGTCCTTCGGATGAGACTATAAACCGAGGCCCCGTGTGCGAACGCACGCAGAACATCTTGCGCACACGTTAAATCCTGTTCCGCTTTTCGTAAGAGTAGGCCATCTTGTGCCGAGGGAACGGATGACAAGATTTACAAAAATGCATGCATACACACGGGGACTGGATGTAAAAAAAAAGCACATGAATGCTTATTTCATTATCATCGATATAAAAGAATAAATAAATGAATAGATAAATAAATACTAGGAGTTATGTTTTGGGGACTAACAGGAGTTTGACATGATCTGACTTCTCCTTGAACTTCTTGAAGAGTCGTTGGGGCACCGTACTTTATCTTATATTTTATTTCATACCATTTTATGCCACAGCAGATTTCTCTGCGTGAAATTCGAGCTGCTCTCCCCCCGGGCAGGGCGCGTCGCCACAAGTGCAGCGCCTCGCATTATTTTTTTTTTCCTTTTTTTGTCTGCAACTGCATTTGTTTCCCTATTACAGTAACTTTTTTTCATCAGAATTTTGCCATGGGACAACCCTCTTGCTGCCGTGGGTTCTTTTACGTGCGGCTAATTAACAATGTGTAACACATGGATCCTCAGTCTATCGTCTCATCCAAAAGACTAGCTCTCAGAACACCACTCAGGGTCTAATGGATGGGGGAAAAGTTTCGGGGCCAAGCGGGATTGAAACCACCTTACACTCCGACCCGGACTTTTCGCTTTCTAGGCAGGCGCGTTAGCTCTAGACCATCGTTCTATTTTTTTGTAATTTTTTGTATTTTGTACCACTTTATGTCACAGCAGATTTCTCTGCGTGAAATTCAGGCTGCTCTCTCTCCCCGGGGAGAGCGCGTCGCCACATGTGCAGCGCCTACCCATTATGTTTTTTTCTTTTTCCTGCATGCAATTTTATTTGTTTCTCCTATCAGAGTGGCTTTTTTCTACAGAATTTAGTTGTTCAGGCAGTGTTTCTTCGGCTGCACACCGGCATCCCTTTTGATCCCTTTCTCTTCTGTTTTCCTATATAACTCTTGCCTTCATACCTCACGCACTAGGGAATCCGCAGACATCCAAAACCACTATTTTGTGAATGAAAAGCCTCTGACTCAAAGTTTATGTGATTTTGCACAATTTTTTTAGGTTTGAATTTTTTTTTTCGGAGAAATAGGGTGTGTGTGTGTGTGTGTGTGTGTGTGTGTGTGTGTGTGTGTGTGTGTGTGTGTGTGTGTGTGTGTGTGTGTGTGTGTGTGTGTGTGTGTGTGTGGAGGGGGGGGTCTTCATTTTTTTTCCTTTGACGAAACTTGGTCTATAGGCGTATTCTATCATATTGAGTTCTTGCTTATGGGTTTCCATTACTTTGAATTCTTCAATGACTGCAATATGCGTTGATTGTCCTTTACATCATTATATTGGAAACACGATGTGCATGAGGGGAGTTTAGTGTGTGTGTGTGTGTGTGTGTGTGTGTGTGTGTGTGTGTGTGTGTGTGTGTGTGTGTGTGTGTGTCTATGTGTGTGTGTGCGCGCGCATGCGTGTATATATATATATGTTTGTGTGTGTGTGTGTAGTCATGGTGTGTGTGTGTGAGTGTGTGTGAGAGCGCCTGCGTATGCATAGT
>CM060323.1:3894328-3901828 GCA_030674155.1 Stramonita haemastoma
TCTTCTCTGTCTCTGTCTCTCTCTCTCTCTCTCTCTCTCCTCTCTCTCTTCAGAGTGTGATGCAAAAGTTGTAATGAATTACTGGTGATGATCATTGCTAATAGGAGAGATAGATAGATAGATAGATAGATAGATAGAGAGAGAGAGAGAGAGAGAGAGAGAGAGAGAGAGAGAGAGAGAGAGAGGACAGACAGACAGACAGACAGACAGACAGACAGACAGACAGACAGACAGAAAGGGAGGGAGGGAGGGAGCTTCAAAACTACTTTACACTGGTTGTCCTCCTGACTTACACTGCTTTGCACTGGTTCTTTACACTAAAAACTGGTTTACACTGGCTCTCTGTATGACTCACATCACTTTACATTGGTTCTTCTAATCACCCACGTTTTACACGGGTTCTCCAAATTACCCGCCTTGCTTTACACTGGTTCGTTTCCTCACTCACCTTGCTTTACACTGGTTCGTTTCCTCACTCACCTTGCTTTACATTGGTTCTTTCCCCTCACCCAAATTGTTTTATACTTGGTTATTTTCCTCAAATCCATCTTCACAATTGGTTCTTTTTCTTACCCTCCTTGCTTTACACTGGTTCTTTTCCTTACATCACTTTACACTGGTTCTTCTTCTTCTTAACCACCTTGCTTTACACTGGTTCTTTTCCTCGCCTTGCTTTACACTAGTTCTCCTACTCACCTACACCGCTTTACACTGGTTCTTCTCATCCCTTTGACACCGGTACTTGACTTGCTTGACACTGGTTTCTCATCCCCGTTTTTTTTTTTTTTTTTTTTATACCTACGTGACCAGCGCCTGTGAAGTGACGTGCAAGTGAAGTACTTGGCTGACGGCGTACATTGGCCGTTTACTTTGATCGCTTCCTGCGTCAGACACTTTGCCCTGAGAGACAAGACACTGACTGGCGGTGCCAGAGAGAGAAAGAACTCTTTCACTAGTGGTCTGGTTCTGTGGTCAGCTCTTGCTTGGCACTGGGCGTAAAGAGGCTGTTTATCATCACAACTGTTGGTATGTAGTCACCTGCCTTGTATTCCAGTACAGATGTACCTTACTTTCTTTTCATTTTTTCGTTCCTCGGCTAGAGCTCTGAGGTTTAACCAAATGGTGAGACTGTGAGATGTTGCTGACGCGACCGTTTTTAATCTCCCATAAAGGTAGCCGCATTCCAACTTCGGGGGTGTACGCTGAGTATGTTCGTGTGTCCGTAACACATCGAATGCTGACATAAATGACGGGATCTTAGGCGTGAATATTTTGAACTTCTGCATGTGTATATATATATATATATATATATATACACACAAGAAGGAAATGAAGGCACTGGCAGGCCTGAACTTGAAGTTGACCTGGAAGATCGTAAAAATCCCTAGTCTTAATTCACGAGACGCTGCCGAGATTCAAACCCACGACTTCATGGTCCCATAAGGTTGAAATTGAACAGTCTTAAACTCTTAACTATAGCGTACGTCGTACCTTGCTATGATTTCATTGATCTTTTCCTTGTTCGTCTCCCTTTCTGCCCTCACCCACCTCTCCAGAAAAAAAAAGTTGTAAAAAAAATGAAATGTTGCTCCCAGAGACTGGTTGTTAGTGTCTTGCGAAGCGAGTTGAGCCGAAAAGATTACCGGATAATGTTTATTGTCCTTTTTCTAGGTGAGATCATTCTCTTCACTGTAAGACAAACAACAAAAGCTGCTGAGGGTTCGAAGAAGAAGAAAAAGACTGTATGAAAGCACGTAGAATGGACAATTATTTCCCATAATACTGTCATTTACCTCCCCCTAATATCTTTTTAACCATGTTTCACATATTTCCAACATCCCAGTATTTTTTTTTTTTACACAAACACGCACGTACATCCACATGCACGCAAGAACGCACGCCCGCACGCACGCACGTACACACACACACACACACCACATACACACACACACACACCCATACAAACTCACATACACACAAAACATGCGCGCGCACGCACACACAACACGCACGCACGCACGCACACACACAGTATTGATAAAGAGACAGAAAGTAGTATGTAGGAAATTGAACTGATAATGCAAAATAAGAAATTAAATGTGACAAGTTGGAATTTTACTGGAAAGATCTCTAAGAAAATGGCTTGTCTGTGTATTTCTATACATCTATAACATAACTACAGATCTCAGATTATTTCTGCTATTTCTACTGTTCTGCTGATGTGTTTGCTGCTGCTACTTCTACTACTACTACTACTACTACTACTACTATTTCTACTATTTCTACTACTGCTACTACTGCTACGTGCTGCTACTATCTACTATCTACTACTCTACTACTACTACTACTACTACTACTACTACTACTACTACTACTATTACGACTACTACTTCTACTATTCTACTACTGCTACTACTCTACTACTGCTACTACTCTACTACTGCTACTACTACTACTACTACTTCTTCTACTCTACTACTACTACTACTACTACTTACTACTACTACTACTACTACTAACTACTACTACTACTGCTACTACTCTACTACTACTATACTACTACTACTACTACTACTACTACTACTACTACTACTACTACTACTACTACTACTACTATACCTACTACTCTACTACTCTACTCTACTACTACTACTACTACTACTACTACTCTACTACTACTACAACTACTCTACTACTACTACTACTACTACTACTACTACTACTACTACTACTATACTACTACTACTACACCACTACAACTACTTACGACCGCTGCTGCTACTTCTACTGTTCTGCTGCCACTCTTTCTACTACTGCTTCCATTTTCACGATCATCACTGCTTCTGTTTCTGCTTCTGCTGCTACTTCTACTTCCACTGGTGCTACAATTCTTGCTTCTGCTGCTTGTGCAACCTCTGTAGCTGGCGACACTGTCTGTCTGATTGAAGCTGATGCATAATCTGAATGTTAAAAGAAATGCTTAGCTGACTGCATGAATCTGAGTGTTAAAAGAAATGCTTAGCTTTCTTTTCTCTGTCAGTCTTTATCTCTCTGCCCTGGCTAGTGGAGCCATACATAAAACGATTGAAATGGAATTCATTCCATTTTCTTCTCTTTTTTTCTAATTAATTCATCTTGACATTTTCCTGGCCTTATTATTATATCAATCGATTCGGCATACGCAGCAGGTAACGGCTTATTTACACTTGCTCCACTCCCAGAGAGACAGGGCAAGATAGGAAGAAAAGAGTATTTTATCCGTTAACACTAAAAAAATAAATATAAAAAAATCCAATAAATCGTAAGTTACACTTGCCCCATTCCTAGACAGGAAAAATGCATCATATCTTTACCGTTGAAAATAAACGTTTTACAAAAAAAAAAACGTTGATAAATCGGTTTTATTTGTTCACATTCCTCAGCCTAGAAGCATGACACTGCAGAAAAAATAAAGAGGAAAACCGAACCATGGTTAGAGGGTGTCCTGTTTCCAGCTCTGCCGTCTATAACGGCTGGTGTCCTTCTGTATCTGCCACAGATATTGGCTACGTCCCTGCAGGCGATACCGTGGCTCTGAAAACCCCTATGTCTGGCATGGGAAGGTGGAGACAGGAAAACTGGTTAATCAGAGACGAAGAGATGTGAAGGAGGAATGGGTAGATGAAGAAGAGAAACAGAAGGAAAAGAGACGAAGAGGAGGAGGAGGAGAGAGAGGAGGAGAAGAAAGAGAGAAGGAAGGGAAGAGGGAGAGAAGAAGGAAAGGAGGAGAAGGAAGAAGAAGAAGAAGAAGAAGAATTGCAAAAGAAGAATTGCAAGAAGAATTGCGAAGAAGAAGAGAAGAGAAGAAGAAGAAGAAGAAGAAGAAGAAGAAGAAGAAGAAGAAGAAGAAGAAGAAGGAAGAAGAAGAAGAAGAAGAAGAAGAAGAAGAAGAAGAAGAAGAAGAAGGAAGAAGAAGAAGAGCCGCAATAAAAAAAAAACCACAACACACAATAAGTGTGATAGCGGAAATCGTGCCCTTCCGCTGAGTATTCCTTCCCACCTGCCACCTAATAAGTCTTGTTCTGAGCTCCTACTTTGATGAAGATTACCAGTCTATCCTATCTATCATCTATCATCTATCTATCTATCTATCTATTATATTATCTATCATCTATCTATCTATCTACTACTACCTCTACCTACCTACCTACTACCTACTACTATATCCCTTCCTCCCTCCCTCCTCCTCCCTCTCTCTCTCTCTCTCTCTTATATCTATCTATCTATCATCTTCTATTATCCTATCTATTATCTATCTATCTATCTATCTATCTATCTATCTGACATCCCCCCCTCCCCCTTCCTGACTTCAGACCCAAGAGCTGGAAAAGTTCGGAATTAACTTGCAGTATAGATATGTGGTTTTTGACGGTGATGATGACAATGGCTGTGGTGATGATTATAATGATGATGATGATGATGATGATGAGATGATGATGATGATGATGATGATGATTGATCGATTTCTATGATGATAGTGAAGATGACAGTGGGGACAGACACTGTCTTTTATTTATCTATTTATTTATTCATTTCTCAATTCCCTCCATTAGATCTGAACTGGGCGCCTATTCCTCCGCAAACTTTCTGTTTGAATACAGATAGCTTAGTTTTGTGAATGTACAGCATGCTCACTTTCGTCCTTTTGGTCCATTTTTTTCTTGTTTGTCTTCTCTCACCAGAAAAACATCGCAACGTAGCTAAGAAACAAGAGGTAAATTAAAACAACCCAGGAAGCAGACGATAAACAGGAAGTAGACTTTAAACAGGAAGTAGAACACAAACAGGAAGTAGAAAACAAAACAGGAAAATCCCGGAGGGAGCCATGCACTGTTCGCTTTTATTTCATTTTACGTCTCTTCACAAATAACGATATTAATTAAAAAAAAAATTCAACAACAAAAAAGGGGTTGTATAGATGGGGTTTGGGAGTGGAAACACATTTTGTGAAAACCGGTGAACAAGTCAATGGAAATCAACGTACTGACCTACAATGAAAGCTAGAAAAATACAACTCTTTAGTATACAAAGCGAAAAATAGCAGGTTCGATCCCCGTTTGAACCTGAACGTTTACCCCCATCTACTAGACCCTAAGTAGTTGCCTGGGTGCTTGTCTTTTAGATGAGATGATAAGTCGAGGTCCAGTTTCAAGCCCATTTTTGTGGGTTGCGTAAAAAAGGCCACGGAAACAAGATAAAGAAAAAAGGGGAAAAGCTACTCTCTTTCGGAAACAGGTACACATACGGACAGGATAATAACCAAAAAAAAAATAGTGATTGGCGCTGCTCTTGTGGTGACACACTCTCCACGAGGATAGCAACCCAATGTTTACACAGAGAATCTGCAGTGACTACAGTTTATACAGCACAACTACAAAAACAAACATAATAAATACAATAATGTTTTTTTTATATCTGCCACGAACTCCATCATACAGTCTCTTGACCCTGCTGTTGAAGCCAGGTGGCCAGCATCTGGTATGTTACCGCTTCTGCATCTATCTAAACAAACTCTGGAATCATTTTAAAGAATCTTCAACGTGCGTTCTTCATTCAATCTTCTACACGCTGACAATGATGATAATAACACCAAGGATATATTCCAGACAGACCAACACAAACAGTTTATCTGAAGAGTCGTAAACATGTCTACCAGACATCCCAAACACTTAGAGGGCGACTTTGAGAGCTTTAAGATGAGAAGTTGAAGGCTTTAACCATTTGATTCGCCATGCTCTGACATCGGTAATGGATGTTCTTACTTCCTTGTCTTTAAAATTCTTCGTTGCCGAGGTGTCTTTTGTGTGGTTTAAATCTTCTCGTTTTTGTTGAATGATGTTCCAGTACCACAGACATTGCAGACATTGTTTTCTTTGATATGCATTGCTACTTACAGCGTGAACAAAGCAGAACTAAGCGTTTCTTTTCAATTATTTTTTCAAATGGTAAACCGGCTTTTGAACGCCATCTTTTGAGTCAATCTCTCTCTCTCTCTCTCTCTCTCTCTCTCTCTCTCTCTCTCTCTCTCTCTCTCTCTCTCTCTCTCTCTCTCTCCTCTCTCACACCACACACACACACCACACACACACACAAATCTCCTCCAAATAAGAGAATTGGATTGATTGGATTGATTGATTGATTGACACTCACACACACACACACACACACACACACACACACACACACACACACACACACACACACACACACACACACACACACTTCTCCCCTCCCCTGATCCTCTCGTCTCCTCGATCCACAACAATATCTCTCTTTCTCATCTTACTGTGCCCTAGAGACAAACCACAAGTAGCAGGAACAACACCACAAGTGACCATCGAACAGCAAAACTACCCGCACACAGGCACAGAAGAGCCCTTGTGGGGGGGGAGAGAGAGAGAGAGAGAGAGAGAGAGAGAGAGAGAGAGAGAGAGAGAGAGAGAGAGAGAGAGAGAGAGAAGAGAAGAGAAGAGAGACAGAGAGACAGAGAGACAGAGACAGAGAGAGAGACAGAGAGAGAGAGAGACAGAGAGACAGAGACAGAGAGACAGAGACAGAGAGAGAGGCAATGCTCTCAAGAGGTTTCCCCAAGTCTCGCTGGCAAGGTGGTTTGACATGATCTGGCTACTTCGCTTCAATACACCTTCTCTTCTTCCAGCGAACTGGAGAGATGGGCCGACTTTCTTCACCCTCACAACACCTCTTACAAGCGGACCAATGGTTTCATAATAGCTCCTCTTTATTATGTTTTTTTTTTTACGACGCTTGGTTTGAGACAAAAGAAATGGAGCATGTCACAAATGACCTTGGTATTTGCTAGGTCAATGTCAAAGAGAAGTATAGTGGTGGGAATAGTGCTTATTTTTTCCCCTCTTATTCTTGAAAGACCGCAGGACTATACCACAGAAAAGCAGGCTTCAATTGATGTGACGCTATGTAGTTTAGCATTTTTGTTTTTGTTTTTGTTGTTTTGTCCACTCATAAAAGTGCTTCTCTCTCTCTCTCTCTCCTCTCTCTCTCTCTCTCTCTCTCTCTCTCTCTCTCTCTCTCTCTCTCTCTCTCTCTCTCTCTCTCTCTCTCTTTCTCTCTCTCTGGTTGAATGTGTGTGTGTGTTGTGCATGCGTACATGCTGCGTGCGTGTGTGTGTATGTTGGTGTGGCGCGCGCGTGCGTACGTAGGTGCGTGCGTGCATGTGTGTGTATGTGTGCGTGCGCGCGCGCGCGCGCGTGTGTGTGTGTGTGTTTACACAGACAAAAACCTCTTCAAAACTAAAAGTGAATCTAAATAAGAATTTGAATCAAGTCTTAATGCCCTTTTAGACATTGTCACTAAAAGTCGTATCGCAGCTACTTTAATTGTGGGCAAATCCAGTCACCAGCACAAAATCTGACCATTGGCAAACTGGGAGCACTAGCCGAAGAACGAAGAAAAAAAGATGCCAATTCATTATACACATTCGAC
>CM060323.1:3906828-3911828 GCA_030674155.1 Stramonita haemastoma
AAAGTCACAATCAGGTCAAACAAAGGCCAAGTAAAATCCAGTTTACAAAAACACACACACGCACGCAGCACCACACACACACCACCCACGCACACGCCCACACACGCCCGCACGCAGGCCAGACAATAAAAGTAAAATAAGAGCAATATCATCAAGAAAAATATGCAGTGCAGTACAATGCATACACACACACACATAAACACAACACACACACGCACGCACGCACGCACGCACGCACGCACGTGCGCGCGCTTGTGACTTTTTTCTTGTGACTTTTTTCCTGTGACTTTTTTTCTCTGACTTTTTCCTGTGACTTTTTTCCAATTACCTCATAAAAACTGCTTTTGATCTAGTCTAGTGGTTAATGCAAGGGTATTGGGTAAAACCTGCGAAATGAGAGTGACAGCGTGTTTCTCAGATAGCAGACTTTGGACACTCCTGTCTGGCATAGGAAACGCCATGTTGTCCATCTGTTTCCCCACTTTTTTATATTGTCATTTTGTATTTTGTACCACTTTATGTCACAGCAGATTTTTCTGCATGAAATTCGGGCTGCTCTCCCCAGGGAGAGCGCATCGCCACAAGTGCAGCACCTACCCTTTTTTTTTCTTTTTCCTGCATGCAACTGTATTTGTTTTCCATATAAGAGTGGCTTTTTAAAAAAAAGAATTTCACCACCCACCACCCCCTCCCCCTCCCTCTCCCCTCACTCCCTTCCCTCCACCCCCACACAACCCCCCCTCCCCCACCACACTCCCCCTCCTCCCCCCTCCCACTCCCCCTCTCCTCCCCCTCCTCCACCCCCCCCCACTCCTCCTCCACCCTCCCACTCCTCCTCCACCTCCCCCCTCCCACTACCCTCCCCCCTCCCTACTACCCCCCCCCCCCACCCCCCACTCCTCCTCCCCCCCCTACTACCCTCCCCCCCCCTACCTCCCCCCTCCCCCCACTCCTCCTCCCCCCTCCCTACCTACCCCCCCCCGCCCCCCTACCTCCCACCTCCCCCACTCCCACCCCCCCTCCCCACCACCCTCCCCCCTCCCTACCTCCCACCTCCCCCCACTCCTCCTCCACCCCCCCTCCCTACCTACCTCCCCCCTCCCTACCTACCCCCCACTCCCCTCCACCTCCCCCCACTCCTCCTCCACCTCCCCCCTCCCCTCCCACCCCCCCCTCCCTACCTACCCCCCCACTCCTCCTACCCCCCCACTCCTCCTCCACCCCCCACTCCTCCTCCCACCCCCCCTCCCACCTCCCCCCCCCACCTCCTCCTCCACCCCCCCACTCCTCCTCCACCCCCCACTCCCTACCACCCCCCCACTCCTCCCCTACCCCCCCACTCCTCCTCCCCCCCTACCCTCCCCCTCCTCCTCCCTACCCCCCCACCCTCCTCCACCCCCCACTCTCCCCACCCCCCCACTCCTCCCCCCCCTCCCTACCTACCCCCCCCACTCCTCCACCCCCCCACTCCTCCTCCACCCCCCCACTCCTCCTCCACCTCCCCCCCCCTACCTACCCCCACTCCTCCTCCACCCCCCCACCCCCCCACCCCCCCTCTACCCCCCCCTCCACCCCCCCTCCTCCTCCACCCCCACCTCCTCCCCCCCCCCTTCCCCTCCCCCTCCCCCCTCCCTCCCCCCTCCCCCTCCACCACGTTTCCCCTCATCCAGGCACGAACACGGAAGATAGACAACACATCTCCTCCAAAGCTCAGAGGATTAGAAGTTAGGGGGAGATCTCCATAAAGATCTGCCATTTCTAACTCAGCTTAAAGTTACTTGCAATCGAATTTTTAGGGCATCTTATCAAACAAACAATTCCAAACTTTGAAGGTGTTTTTCCTGTATTAGTTTAAAAATGAAAAAAAAGATATATATTTACAATCATTTACTTCATCTTGTACTTGTTCAAGACAGGTAAACAGCAACTCCTACAAATTCATATAAAAGTTGTTGCTTCTTTTCCAAATATGGCAAGTTTTATCTGGACTACTAAGCAACATTGAACAATTAAAAGGGATTGAATTGTTTAAGATAGTCTGTGAAGGGGAAGTAATATTGACATGAAATAGCCACACAGCATGTATGTGTTGTGTGTGTGTGTGAGTGTGTGTGTGTGTGGTGTGTGTGTGTGTGTGTGTGTGTGTGTATGTTGTATGTGTGCGTGCGTGCGTGTGTGCATGTGTGTGTGTGAAAATCATGATATTTTGCAAAAAAGATCTTGTAGCATGTTTATATATGTTGGAAAAACTTTGCAAGTTGTTAACTATTTTAAACATTTAGGAATTATTTTCAGTAAGAGTGGCAGTTTTGCAAAATATAAGGAAAATGCTTAATCAAGCTACTAAAGTCATGTTTAGTCTAATAAGGACTGCATGGCAAAAAGAACAACTTATGCATGTGACACTTGATTTCTTCAATAAAATTGTTTTACCCATTTTGTTGTATAGGTGTGAAATTTGGGGTCATGAAAATATAGTAATAATCAAAAAGTTCCTGTTAATTTTTTTAATATATTTTTTCGTTTAAAGCATATGATGTCAAATTCGTTAGTATATGGAGAAGGGGGCATAAAGTCCTCGTCTATTTCTGTTCCAATGGTTTGTTTGTTTGTTTGTTTTTCATTTAAAGTCTGTTCACTGTAGGTGATATGAGACTAAAAATAAATAAAATAAAATAAAATTTTAAAAAAAGATAATAAAAGTATCTAAAACAAATCCAACAATTAAATTCAAAAGAAAACCTATAACAGAACATTAACACCAGACCGAGAAATAACTTTAGCAATATCAACAATTTCTGGTCTACGAGTGAGTAACCCACAGATTCCCTATTCAGATCTATTCCAGAATTTTTGTATAATGATGTCAAAATAGGGCAATCAAAAAGAATGTGTTCACAAGATAAAGAGTGAGAACAAGTACATACAACATTTTGGGAATACTTGGTTTACCATGAGTTTAAACGCAGTTTATATATTATATTTGAAATGTGTCTTGGGCAAAACCCCAGTTCTGAATTTTCTCATAGATAGAATTTATGCATATGCTTCACTAACAGTGAATTAATTTCATGAAAATCGAGTTTTAATGTACTTTCAATTGTATCTCTCTTCGCACCTTGTTTTGCCAATTTATCTGCTGTTTCATTCCAAAACATACCACAATGTGAATGGATACAGCAAAATACTATTTCAATACCTCTTGACATAATGACATGTATCAAGTATCTTATATCAAACAAGAAATCTTTCCTGATCTTTGAGTTCCAAATACAAGGATTGAATTGAATTGAATTCAATGTTTGTTTCTGGATGCAGGTGCTTGACTTTCATCCTGGAAAGCTATTGTCACATGTTTACCAGAGGATGAAAGATTTACATGAAAATCTCTGATTCAATCAACATGGCTAAATAAGATACAAAACATTTTAGTGCAAAGCAGATTTTGACTTTGTGGGAGAGACAGTTTTGTTCAACTATCAATTCTACTAGTTCATGTAACTATCAAAACCTTCTTAATAGAAAAGTTTGTTAATGAATCGAGAGCTGAGCTGTGGGATAATAGTAGATGCCTTTAGTACAAAAACTATAAAACCAGTTTTAGTATGGAAAAATATATAACTTGTCTGCCAGATGTATATGTATACACTCTTATGAAATTTAGTTGCAGTTGTCACAAGCTTTCTATTGAGATTGGATGTTTTCATAACATACCACAGGAAGAAAGAGTATGTTTAAAATGCAATATGTCCGTTTTAGGGAGAAAATTTTTTTTTATCATGGAATATTTCCTACTTTAAACATTTACAACAAGATTTTATTCCTCAGCATTTTCTTCAACCCATATCCAGTTATGATTTTTGCAGTCTGTGGAAATGTAAATCTTGAAAAGTTCTCCTGTCTCCCTCAAAGCTCATAACATTTGAAGGTTTTTCTTGAAATTTCATTTAGTTGTCTTTCACAAGTGTAGATTGTGTCTTTTACAGAAATCGATATACTTTAAAATGTCTGGAGTCTGTAATATTATTTGCTTATCATGTTGCTTTTCAGTTCCTGTTAGTATTGATAATACTAGTATCAGTACTGTTGAATTTGTTTGTTATCTTCCATGCCCCAAAAGGGGTAAAAGGAATCTTGAATCTTGTGTGTGTGCGTGCGTGCATGTGTGTTGTGTGTGTGTGTGTGTGTGTGTGTGTGTGTGTGTGTGTGTGTGTGTTGTGTGTGTGGTGTGTGTTTCTCTTTCTCTATTTCTGGTCCATTGGTCTGGAATGACCACTTCGCTAAAAGCCTACTTACGACAGTTTTCAATCCAGTCTCAAGATATACTTATTTGAAAAATAAAAATTTCCCCTCCTGTTTCATAGATCTATCCCTGCATTGCCCCCCACATAAAAACTGTAAGTTGTTTTACCTGTGTTAATTTATGCTGCATGTATTTAGAACTTCTGACACATTATATATGCGTGATAAAACGTTTATTATTTTTAAGACAATATTACCCCCCTTTAAAGGCTGTCATAACAGTTATGTTCCTTTTTATTGTTTGAAGTTACTCAGAAGTCCAGAGGAAAATCTGTATCTAATGTAAATGAAGCAGCAATCTTCTTTTAATAAAATTGTAAACTGTGCTGTTTTACCTTTTTCAGATAGGACATGGTGATAAGAAATGTTTAAGATTAAACTTTTTCTTTCAATTTCTGAGCAGACATGGGAAAAGAACCTTTTAAAGTGTGGAATGTTAGTGTAGTAATATGCTGCAAAACTATGAAGACAACAACTTAAGCTTAGAATTAGGAATGGCAGATCTCTGCTGGGATCGCCCCCTAACTTCTAATCCTCCAAGCTTTGGAGGAGATGTGTCGTCTATCTTCCCATGTTTGTGCTTAGGAGAGGGGGATAGGTGGTGGGCGGGGGGGAGGGGGGGAAGAGGGGGGAGGGGGGAGAGGAGGGAGGTGGGGGAGGAGGGGGGGAGGAGGGGAGGAGGGGTGGATGGGGGGAGG
>CM060323.1:3916828-3921828 GCA_030674155.1 Stramonita haemastoma
GTGTGTTTGTTCTCTTTTCAAAGAAAATCTTTCGTTTTATAATTCTTTTATGATTTTAATGTATTATCTACATGAGACACTATCGCATTACTGTTCGCTATGAAAAAATCGAGAAAATAATTGACGCTATCGTCTTATTTATCTTATCTATTTATTTATTTTTAGTTTTTAGCGTCTTTTTCCCCCTCACAGATATTCTTACCATAGAGGAATGAAGAAGAAGCCTGATTTTTCCTTAGCCTTTGATCGCTGCATCTTTCTCCGCTGTATGGGGCTGATTTCAATGTTTTTAATTCTCAAGACTAAAGATTTTAAATATATCTTTCAAGGACCCCCCCCCCCCCCCCCCCTGAGGGGTACATAAAATTTACACTAGAGACAGGGTCGCAGCACAAGATTTTTTATATACTGTCAGAGAGAAATTCTGGTAGGTGCACCAATACAAAATACAAGACAATAAAACATTAAATCATACACAAATACAAACGTTTTGATACCAATTTATTTGTAGACACTCAGTGTGGTAGCTCACATTCATAAAACAAGCTGCAAGATGATGCAGACCAGTACGATACAAAAATAAGCATAGACAGTCTATGTTATAAGGCCACTACAGCGCACACCTTTTGACCAATATTCATATCTAAAGCAGTCCTACAATTAAAGACGCAGTTAAAGCAAGCAATAATAATTATATCCTTACTTCCTCCACTTTCCCTGGCCATATTAAATGTTTAGAATGGTCTGGATGGCGAAGTCTGCAGTCTGTCGCAGTGACCCTGCTATAACATCTAAAAACCAATCATACAATTAAAGACTCAGTTAAGGCATGATGATGATACAATCACCCACATAATCATGCGCCTATCCACATAGTCTACGTATGTTGTTGACTGAGCACCAGGACAGTAGCACACCATTCCAATGATTCATTCCTCTTTCTTTGTTTAGCGTTTAGCTTTCTGTCTGTTGCAAACCTGACAAGGGTTCAAAATTGTTAATAAATATAGGTTGTGGGTTTTTTTTGGGTGTGTGTTTTTTGTGGATAGACCACTCATCGAGTAATGAAATAAATTCGAACTGATATCGGTTATATTTTTACAGGGATTCATTTGATTATGGAATTTTAGATCACAGTCATATTCTATACTGTACATCATGCATCCAATAAAAATACATTTTACTAAAAATAGATATTACAGACAGACCATGAAACCACAGAAAGATAATTCTCACATTGTCCTTTTACTTCCATAAAGATTCTAATCTGTAAAACAAATGTGTCAACCATTTTGGGGTATCACGGTTTATACAGCCCAACTATCTTACTGTGGGTAGTCATGGATTTTTTTTTATCTGTAAAACAAATGTGTCAACCATTTTGGGGTATCACGGTTTATACAGCCCAACTATCTTACTGTGGGTAGTCATGGATTTTTTTTTATCTGTAAAACAAATGTGTCAACCATTTTGGGGTATCACGGTTTATACAGCCAAACTATCTTACTGTGGGTAGTCATGGATTTTTTTTATCTGTAAAACAAATGTGTCAACCATTTTGGGGTATCACGGTTTATACAGCCAAACTATCTTACTGTGGGTAGTCATGGATTTTTTTTATCTGTAAAACAAATGTGTCAACCATTTTGGGGTATCGTGGTTTATACAGCCAAACTATCTTACTGTGGGTAGTCATGGATTTTTTTTATCTGTAAAACAAATGTGTCAACCATTTTGGGGTATCGTGGTTTATACAGCCAAACTATCTTACTGTGGGTAGTCATGGATTTTTTTTATCTGTAAAACAAATGTGTCAACCATTTTGGGGTATCACGGTTTATACAGCCAAACTATCTTACTATGGGTAGTCATGGATTTTTTTTGTTCATCGGCTAGAGCTCCAAACTTCGCCAGAGGTGAGACTTTTCAGTGTGTGACCACTGTTGCCCACAATAGAGGTAGCCGCATTCTGACTTCGGGGATATTTATAGACAGAAAACCTCCTTCGTGCTGAAACAGTGACTGAGAGACACACGAAAAGACAAACCAAGACAGGATCAGGCGAAGTACAAGGCGAATGAAGAAAACAGAGCCAGTGCTGTGAAACATTGCATTTCCAAGACATTGACTGCGATTGGAGGGAAGCCTCTGTATCACGCAATCTGCACGTGACTGACAAGTTAAAGTTAAAGTCTGTCCCGAGCCTTAAGGCTCATCAGGCCGGTGCTTATCCCGGTTTCTGTGGCGTTAAGCGACTGAGAGTCATAGACTCCCCCCTGGATAGGACGCCAGTCTATCGCAGGGTTAACCCCCAACACAAGGTTGGTACCCCTTTTACACCTGGGTGGGGTGAGAAAATAGCCGTAAAGTGCCTTTTCCAAGGGCACAACGCCATCGCCGAAAGCTGGGATCGAACCCGCAACCTTTAGATTACAACGCCCTAACCACTAGACTACAGCGGCGGCTGCACGTGACTGAAGCTCCCATCCAATCAGCTCCGCCCGCCACCTGATAGAATCTACACCATCCATCTCTGTATGCAGAGCAGATGTGTGTGGCTGATGGCCTCCAGGAAGGGTGTGTGTGTGTGTGTGTGTGTGTGTGTGTGTGTGTGTGTGTGTGTGTGTGTGTGTGTGTGTGTGTGTGTGTGTGTGTGTGTGTGTGTCGTGTTGTGTGTGTGTGTGTGTGTGTGTGTGTGTGTGTGTGTGTGTGGTGTGTGCGTGTGTGTGTTGTGTGTGTGTGTGTGTGTGTGTCTGTGTGTGTTTGTGTGCATGCGTGTGATGCACACACTTTTGGAAACGGTTAATGATTAGGTCACAGACACCCAAATCAGAAGAGGTATCACTGACATCTGTAAAAAAAAGAAAACAACTTTATAATCTGAACAAATAATCACCATCTGTCTATTATTCTGACAATGTCTATACTGATTATCAGAATTGTGACATATCATTGCTTTCTGCCTATCACTCTGACAACGTCTATGTTAAACTGAACACACCATCCGTCAATCATTATGGTTATGTCTATATCAGAAACTGAGCACACCATTGCCTTCTGATCATCATTCTGGCTATGTCTACATTACACTGAACACATCACTGTTTTCTGCCTATTATTCTGGCTATGTCTACATTACACTGAACACATCACCGTTTTCTGCCTATTATTCTGGCTATGTCTACATTACACTGAACACATCACCGTTTTCTGCCTATTATTCTGGCTATGTCTACATTACACTGAACACATCACCGTTTTCTGCCTATTATTCTGGCTATGTCTACATTACACTGAACACATCACCGTTTTCTGCCTATTATTCTGGCTATGTCTACATTACACTGAACACATCACCGTTTTCTGCCTATTATTCTGGCTATGTCTACATTACACTGAACACATCACTGTTTTCTGCCTATTATTCTGGCTATGTCTACATTACACTGAACACATCACCGTTTTCTGCCTATTATTCTGGCTATGTCTACATTACACTGAACACATCACCGTTTTCTGCCTATTATTCTGGCTATGTCTACATTACACTGAACACATCACTGTTTTCTGCCTATTATTCTGGCTATGTCTACATTACACTGAACACATCACTGTTTTCTGCCTATTATTCTGGCTATGTCTACATTACACTGAACACATCGCTGTTTTCTGCCTATTATTCTGGCTATGTCTACATTACACTGAACACATCACTGTTTTCTGCTTATTATTCTGGCTATGTCTACATTACACTGAACACATCGCTGTTTTTTGCCTATTATCCTGGCTATGTCTATACCAAAACAAGAACGGATTATCTTCTGTCCATAATACATTCAAAAACTTTCTCTCATATATCAGGATCTGGACACCTTATACCATCTTCCTTCCATCTCTCTGTCAATGTCTGCACCAGAATCTCAGCATAGCAAACGTCCCCCGTGGTCGGCTGGACTCTGAGCAATATGATTGGATTGGATTGGATTCCCTTCTGCCTGTCAATCTGACAATGTCTGTATTCTGTCACAGCTTGACACCGTGTCTGTTTTCATTCTTCGACATACAAGGTCCGTAGTCTCTTTCCCTATTCCCTGCTCACATACTATGATTAATCCTCTATGCAGTGTATGTGTGTGTGTGTGTGTGTGTGTGTGTGTGTGTGTGTGTGTGTGTGTGTGTGTGTGTGTGTGCGTGCGTGTGTGTGTGTGTGTGCGTGTGTGTGTGTGTATGCGTGCGTGCGTGCGTGCGTGCGTGGGGCGCGGTATGTGTGTGTGTGTGTGCGCGCGCGTGCGTGCGTGCGCGTGTGTGTGTGTTTTAAACTTTTAAAATTTTATTCTTTTATATCTAGGATAATGGGATAAGCACTCTTGTGCTTTTTTTACATTCAGTCCCCG
Organism: Stramonita haemastoma; assembly: GCA_030674155.1. Lineage (NCBI taxonomy): Eukaryota > Metazoa > Mollusca > Gastropoda > Neogastropoda > Muricidae > Stramonita > Stramonita haemastoma. Next base: position 3,921,223 of record CM060323.1, read on the forward strand.
TGTGTATGCAGTTTTGTAAATGTCATCTGTTCCCACCGGCACACGATGGCCTACTCTTACGAAAAGCGGAACACGGGGCCTCGGTTTATAGTCTCTAGTTTATAGTGTGTGTGTGTGTGTGCATGTGTATATGTGTGTGTGTGCGTGCGTACGTGCGTGTGTGTGCGTGCGTGCGTGCGTGCGTGCGTGCGTGCGTGTGTGTGTGAGTGTGTGTGTGCGTGTGTTTCGGTAATCTGTAACACCGTTGATTCTTATCCGCCTCCACTCTCCAAAGTGCCAATCCATACTTTTTATCTACACACCATTGCCCCCTTATTTATCACTGGCACAGAGTCTGCATTCTATCCCAAAGCACGTGTCCCATGGTGATTTTTTTTCTCCTTGTATAATAAAAAAACCCACCACCAACTCCTGTAACATTTCCTGATAGCGCCTATGGCTGCCTATCAAAAGCTGATACCTGTTTCCACTCTGGTTCTTTCCCTCTCTCTCCAAACTGTCCATCAATATCCACGCCCACAACTCCCATGTATCACACATCCTACACACATTCTTGATTTTTGTGTCCCTCTTGTGTGTAGTCTCTTTTTTCTCCTCCTTCTCTCT
>CM060323.1:3924328-3929328 GCA_030674155.1 Stramonita haemastoma
TTCCTTTCTTTCTTTTCCTTCCTTCCTTCCTTCCTTCCTTCCTCCCTTCCTTCCTTTCTTTCTTTTCCTTCCTTCCTTCCTCCCTTCCTTCCTTCCTTCCTTTTCCTTCCTTCCTCCCTTCCTTCCTTTTCCTTCCTTCCTTCCTAATCCTTTCTTTCTGTCTCTCTTTCTTTCTTTCTTCATTTTTCTTTGTTTTCTTTCTTTGTTTCTTTCTTCTCTTTCTTCCTTCCTACATTCTTTCTTCACTTTTTTCTAATCTTTTCTTTATTTCCTCTGTTTCCTTCCTATTTTCTATTCTCCTTTCTCTCCTTATACATCATTTCGGGATTTTTTTTGGGGGGGGGTTCCTTCTTTCTTTATTTCCTCCATTCGTTTATTAAGACATTTATTCACCTTTTCTATTCTTCCTTTATCTTTTCTTATTTTATCTATTCATTCTTCTATTCTTCTTTCCTTCCTCTGTTCCCTTCCTCCCTTACTTCCCGTTTGAGTGTTTTTCCTTTTTCTGTCTTGTCTTCCTCCTTTCTTCCTTCTTTTTTGCTCTTATTCTTTGCTTCCCTCTTTTGTCTTTCCTATCATTCACTCTTTCTTCAGCCATTTCTTGTCACTGGGTAGGACAGAAGCCTGAGCAACCTAACAGCCAACAGTCAACATGTACGTGTGAGGATCACAGACCCAGTGTTCTGAGACAAAGAAAGACCTCTGTCCCCAAAAGTTCGAATCCCGGTCGAGGGGATTTTTCTCCTGGAGTTAACATCAGTGCTGACTCCACTCTCCCCAAAAGTCTTTCGGATGAGACTGTAAACCGAGGCCCCGTGTGTGATCACACGCAGAACATCTTACGTGCGCACACGTTAAATCCTGTTCCGCTTTTCGTAAGAGTAGGACATCGTGTGCTGGTGGGAACAGATGACATTTACAAAACTGCACGCACACGGGGACTGGATGTAAAAAAGCACAAGAGTGCTTATCCCATTATCCTCAATATAAAAGAATAGAATAGAAGAGAATCACAGACCCCAGTGTTCTGAGACAAAGACCTTGTCCCCAAAAGGCATCGGTGTGTTTCTATACACACTTCTTCTTCTTTTTTCTCCCTTTATGTTTCTAAACACACTTCTTCTTTTTCTCTCCCTTTATGTTTCTATGCAGACTTCTTCTTTGTTTTTTTCCCCTCCCTTTATGCTTCTATGCAGACTTCTTCTTCTTCTTCTTCTTCTTCTTCTTTCTTCTTCTTCTTCTTCTCTTCTTCTTCTCTTCTTCTTTCTTCCTTCTTCTTCTTCTTTTTCTTCTTCTTCTTTCTTCTTCTTCCTCTTCTTCTCTTCTTCTTCTTCTTCTTCTTCTTCTTCTTCTTCTTCTTCTTCTTCTCTGCCTTTAAGTTTCTATACAGAGTTCTTCTGCCCCTTTAATTCTCTGAGGAGTCATTGGACCTGGCGCTGCAATGAATTTTTCAGGTTATGCCTCCTGCGCAAGTTTTTTTTTTCTATATTTTTTTGTGGTTTCTCTTCTAGAGCTCTGGGGTTTGAACCATTGTGAAATTCTTGCCTATGTGACCGTTTGCATTGGGTGGGGGTAGTGGAGTTTGCCCATCATTAAGGTAGCTGCAATCCGAGTTTATGGATGATGTCTGAACACGACACCAGTGCAGTGCGCATGCATTTTTTTTTTCCAAAAAATATTTTTGTCATCATGTTCTTACTTGGTACTAAAGGCCTACTCTTCCGAAAGGCAAAACAGGTTTTCATGAGTTCACGAGATGTTTTGTGTGCGTTCGCGAACGGGAGCTCGGTTTATAGTTTCATCCGAAAGACTTTCGGGGAGAGTGGAGTCAGTACTGATGTTATCTCCAGGGGGAAAATCCCTCTGAACGAGTATCTCGGGGATGGCTGGAACCTGGGCTCGATCACGGGCCGTCAAATCATGAACGCAGCGCTCTAACCGCTAGGCCATCCAGAAACTCTCTGGCAAGTTGAATCTGGCAGAGCTGACCCCTCTCTATCCAGGTACTGGGTACAGCATACCTACCTATGTGTGCGTTACTGTAACCCACCCAACTCTGACATACATTACGGGATCTTGATAAGTGCGCGTATTCGATCTTCTGCCTACGTATGTATATGAAGAGACCTCAGGCTCTGTCACGTCCGCGCTTCAAGTTGACCCTGGTAGGGTAAAGGTGTCCCATAACCAATGTGGTCGTAGGGGAGCAAGGCGTCAGCTTCTCTAGGGGCCAGCATATCGAGGGCGGAGCCCATCTCCTCTCCTTCGCTGCTTTACCCAAAAGAGAGCAGGTGCCCATTTACAGCTGGGCGAACTGGGGGAACTGTACTGAAGCCAAGGCGCGCAAACGGTCACTCATCCACTTGGTACCCACACTCGATGCTGCTTAACCTTAGCTTGGGGTAGACGAGCGCTGTCAGTTGATCCTGGTGACTGTAAGAATCCTCGCCCGGACACGGCTGCCGGGGTTTGAACCCACGGCTCCACAGACCCAGAGGGATGGCAGCTAAAGGCTGTGTCCACTCGGCTACAGCCTACACACCTACTCTGTCTCACAAAAGGGGTCCACGGCCTTTTCACACCTTCCCTCAACATCCACTTTCCTTCCAACGCTGAAGGCAATGCCCTCTTGCTGTGCACAGCGCTAAGCGTTTTACTGCAGAGAAAAGGGATGGAAAGAGTGGAGTGGAGTGGGCATGAATAGGTGTTTGCCCTCACATGCATGTCAATGCACCTGTGCCTGCGAGTCTCAGAGAGAGAGAGAGAGAGAGAGAGAGAGAGAGAGAGAGACTGTGCAGAGGTGTAGGCAGACCTCTGTGTGTGTGTGTGTGTGTGTGTGTGTGTGTGTGTGTGTGTGTGTGTGTGTGTGTGTGTGTGTGTGTGTGTGTGTGTGCGCGCGCACTGCAGTGCTGTGCATTTAAAACACACAAAAAACCAAGCAAACAAAGAAGAGGAAAACAAAAGCAAACAGTGAAAAGAAAACAAAAACGAACAAAAACCACGTCGCTCCTTCAGAGAAGACCAAGAGTCGAAATCTCAGCACCGTTGCCATGCCAGTCACCTGAAAGGTGGCTGACTCTACTCCACATTCCCTCCAATCCTCCCCACTCTACCACACCTTTCCCATCCCACAAGCCCTCTTCTGATTTCCATTCATGTTCCTGCTGTTAGCCTAGCAGTTTAAAGTTTTCCCCAGAAAGCTTTCTCAGCACGCGGTATCACCAAGCCCATCGCCTGTGTGTAACAACATGGCGGTCACATGTTATGTGCCACTTCCATATGCACCGCATCCCATCTGCCCTCACCAATAATCCACTTACTACCAGCCTCTCCAAGTGCTCTTGGCAGACAGACAGTACGAGGGTGAGGTGTTGGCTGCTGCCTCCACTCCCCCCTCCCTGCCTTGCACGAGGCAGAAACGCTTGCAGAAACCAGGGCTGGGGAATATCAACATTCCTATGGGTAATTTGCTGCTTGTTCAAGTGACAAAAGAGATTCACTGGCTACACACTGCCTCCTTGGTGCATTTGCACGAAGATTGCGGAGGTACTTTATGCCAAGAGTTCATGCAAGAACACTACCTAGTAAAGAATTTCTGCACTTAGTAAGTGCAACAGCTCACACACAGGGTATTTGCAATACTCTTTCTTCTAATTCTATAGTCGTATAAATTGAAAATGAAAATGAAACTAAATTGCAGCAGACTCCACAGTTATGATAATGATGAACTCGTGGAAAACTTATGACAGTTGAAAATAAAACCTTTTGTGACAAGTATGACTGATTCGTTTAAATGTCCAAGAGAGTGTTATTGCTTACACGTATCTACTTTCGGCAAAATTCAAACTGAGACTATAACATAGTTGCGAAAAGAGACCTTCCTCCATCAATTTGACAATGAGTGGTGGTCTGGGTGCTAGTCCTTTGGTTGGGACGATAAAGCTAGGGTCCCGTGTGTAAACATTTAAGCACATGTAAAGAAACCACTACAACAAGAGATATGTCCATGACAAAATTCTTTGGGAAAAGCCACTCTCATAGGGAATCTAATACACCCGCAAACTAGAAAGATTTTCAAAGAACGGGAACGGGTGGCACTGCACCAGTTTCGATGCATTTATTCTTCCTGGGGAGACCAGCCCCAACTTCACACAGAGAAATCTGTGGCTGAAAGGCTACACACCAACTTCAGATGTTGCCACTTTGCCTTCTTTTTCCAGATATTACTCTGACATCTATACAGACGTACTAATGCATTCACAGAGGTAGAAACCGCCTTTTGTGAAAGAGTAGCCCTGGACTCAATCAAGTACATAATGCATTTTTTTCACACTTAAAAAAAAAATCTGTGGAAATGAGCAAAACATTTTCTAACACTCTATCAAAGACAGTTACATTCTTTATGTAAAAAAAAATATAATACAGTGAAATCAATGTTTGTGATTTAACATTGTGAGAAATACGAACCTTGTACTTTTCACGTCAGTGCGAGAAATCTGTGATTATTTCACAGTGTTAGTAACTGCTTCGACCGTTACAGTTCAAAAAGCAAGACACATCCGCGTGTACGGCAGAGCGCTTTTTGGCCTTTATATACCCCAGTTGTGCCTTTTAAGACAAGGGTGGATGACACTACCTGTCAAACAGTGAAGTTTACGATCAGGCACGGTGCAAAGTGAAGAATTCTGTTTCAGACACATCATGTGAAAGCGAAGAGGGAACTAATAATGCACTCGAGCGCCTGATGTTTTTCCATGTAGGGGTTTGCATAAGGCACAGGGGTTCTAGACAATAAAATCTGCCCAGTTGCGCTGTGTTGTGTTGTGCTCTGTACTGTCAGGCTGGTGATTGTTAATAGCCTTTCCTAGTTCTTGCCTTTATCTTTCTTTCTTTCTTTCTTTCTTTCTTTCTGCTCTATTTTTTGTTTCGCAGCTTTAGATATATCTCCCGGGGTTTTGTGTGTGCCTTTTTTCATGTTAAAAAAAATTTATTCCTCTAAA
>CM060323.1:3939328-3941828 GCA_030674155.1 Stramonita haemastoma
ACGTAACAGGTGTTTCATGTGACGGCAAGCAAGAAGTTCAGGCAGGGGGAAAAAAAAAGCCCCGTTTTCCCGCCAGCCTCACGCTCTGCAGACCTCAAGGTAGACACCTGTAGTGCGTGAGTCACATCACGCCACGTCACGTCACGTCACAGTGCATCTGGCTGATGATGTCTCCACACGGCACAGCTGGCTATCCATCGCCATCGTGCCCCACCCCCCCCCCCCCCCCCCATCCCCCAACATAACTGCTAGGAAAGAGGTGAAGTCATAGCAGGATTATTTGCCACGGAATGTAGATCTATACTCCCAAACGCCAAAGTCTTGTCTGTTAGTTTTAGTGTCATCCACGAACCAAACAAACGCGTACAAGTTTAGTAGCTAGGCCATTGCATATTATCTAAATAGTCACGAGCTTATATTGATTTCCGTTTTCTTGTTGCTGTTGTTGTTGTTGTTGTTGTTGTTGTTGTTGTTGTTGTTGTTGTTGTTGTTGCTGCTGTTGTTGTTGTTGTTGTTGTTGTTCTTCTTCTTCTTCTTCTTCTTCTTCTTCTTCTTCTTCTTCTTCTTCTTCTTCTTCTTCTTCTCCTTCTTTCTTCTTCTTCTTCTTCTTTTTCTTCTTCTTCTTCTTCTTCTTCTTCTTCTTCTTCTTCTTCTTCTTCTTCTTCTTCTTCGCAATTCTTCTTCTTCGCAATTCTTCCTCTTCTTCTTCTTCGCAATTCTTCTTCTTCTTCGCAATTCTTCTTCGTAATTCTTCTTCGCAATTCTTCTTCGTAATTCTTCTTCGCAATTCTTCTTGTTCTTGTTCTTGTTCTTGTTCTTGTTCTTGTTCTTGTTCTTCTTCTTCTTCTTCTTCTTCTTCTTCTTCTTCTTCACAATTCTTCTTCTTCACAATTCTTCTTCTTCACAATTCTTCTTCTTCGCAATTCTTCTTCTTCTTCTTCTTCTTCTTCGCAATTCTTCTTCTTCTTCTTCTTCTTCTTCTTCTTCTTCCTCTTCCTCTTCTTCTTCTTCTTCTTCTTCTTCTTCTTCTTCTTCTTCTTCACAATTCTTCTTCTTCACAATTCTTCTTCTTCACAATTCTTCTTCTTCGCAATTCTTCTTCTCCTCCTCCTCCTCCTCTTAATGTTCTTCTTGTTCTTCTGCGCTCATACAGCAATTGTTGCTGTCTGTCATATGAGCAAAAGTGTGGTGCGTTGTGAATCACCGGACAAATCAGGCCCAGTGTACCCGATGTATGTCTGCGTGGGAGAGAAAAGTTATCTTTCAAGTCTTTCTAAAAAATAAACAGCAGGAGAATGACACCAGGATGCAGCAGAAAATAGACAAGAAACGAAATAAAGAGAGGGATCGAAAAGGGGAATTCATAGCACAGAATTTCCAGGTGGGGATGCTGTTTATACTGACAGACCCCTGGCAACCCCAAGAGGGAGAAAGAAGCTTGTATAAGGCGACGATGTGTGCCCCCCTCCCCCCCTAACTTTGTTTCCATTGTTTTTCTCTGTGGGCACGAAATGTGTGTGGTCAGGTAGAACTCTATAAAATACATCATCTTGGTCTGTCTGGCCATTACGCTATCATTAAACTGTTTGTGTAAACGCGGAGAAAGAAACCCCCCTTCCCCCCCCCACCCCCCCCTCTTTTTTTTTTCTTTTTCTTTTTTACAAGTCCTCCTACTGCTGTCTCCATTGTTGTCAACAACTGATGGCTCAGGGTTCATCGCCGTCAGGTTTTCCTCGCTAGTGATTAAAATGTCAAACGCGTGATCTGACAACACCACAGGTCTAATTTCTCATCATTAGTTCAAACCGCTGCTTTGTGGAGACCAGCACTGGAGGGGATTTTCCCCTTTCGGAGTTCCATCTATTCCAATCCCATTCCCGTACAAATCCTTTGTATGAGTCTGTGAGCCGAGATCTCGGGTGCGAGCACTTGACATGTATACAACTCGTTTTTTTTAATTTTTATTTTTCTGTTATATCTAGGATAATGGAATAAGCATTCATGTGCTTTTTTTTTTTTTTTTTTTACATCCAATCCCCCTGTATATGCAGTTTTGTAAATCTCGTCATCTATTCCTATCGGCACACAAAAGCCTAATATTACGAAAAGCGGAACAGGATTTAACGTGTGCACAAGATGTTCCACATACGAAGAAACCTCGTCCATCTTTCGAAGAAGAGTAAGACAGCTAGCTATAGCTGGCAATAGATTTGGGGGGGGGGGGGGGGCAATGAACAAACCTAGCATGCATTCCACATCCTGGAGAAGTCAGTGAACTCAATCAAAGACACCCACGCTGGTCTTTAGAGAGATACAAGGCATGGAGTTCGTACATGCAGTAACCAGTCGGCTGGTGCACACGTACCACTGTACCTTGGCTTCAGTACAGTCCCCTAGTCCCCTAGTTCACCCAGCTGTAAATGGGTACCTGCCCTCTTTAAGGACATGGAAGGTAAAGAAGCGAGTAAAAAGAGAAAGAAAGAAAGAAAGAAAGAGAGAG
>CM060323.1:3944328-3954328 GCA_030674155.1 Stramonita haemastoma
AGAGCCACGTCACTGGTGCAAACTTCATTCAATCGCCTGATAAAGCTTAGAGTACAAAAATTTACAAAACCGTGTACACATGGGGACCGTATGTAAAAAGAATATGAAAGCTTATTCCAGTATACTCGATATGAAAGGATAGATTGATAGATAGATAGATAGATAGATAGATAGATAGATAGATAGATAGATAGATAGATGGATGGATGGATGGATGGATGGATGGATGGATGGATGGATGGATGGATAGATAGATATAGATAGATAGATAGATAGATAGATAGATAGATAGATAGATAGATAGATAGATAGATAGATAAATAAATAAATAATTAAATGGAATAAGTTTTAAGCTCACGTCCTTGACGTAAATCCAATCCAATCCAATGATGTTGCTTAGAGCCCCGCCGACCGCACAGGCCATATCGGCTGTCACCTCATCAAATTTTAAAACTCATATCAAAAGTGTGCAACTACATACAGTTTAAAACGGGATATAAAAAAAAAACTTGACTGTCCTTGCTTGTATCGACGCCCTGGTCAACCATAAGGGTCAGCTGACGTGAATCGATCGGCTTTATCACACCTGAAATCTGACTGCACCTTTGGAAGAAAAACAGGTCATCGCTCGCCGGTAGGACTGCATGACAACATAAACACACACACACACACACACACACACACACACACACACACACACACACACACACACACACACACACACACACACACTGGTGTCATGGTCATGCTGGTATCGTGTTTTGACATCATCCCCGAAGTCGGAATGTGGCGACCTAAGTGGTGATAAAATGGTCGCAAATGCAAACAAGTTCTTGTCGATGGCTAATTCTGGAGTTCTTGCAAAGAAGAAGAAGAAGAAGAAGAAGAAGAAGGAGAAGAAGAAGAAGAAGAAAGAAGAAGAAGAAGAAGAAGAAGAAGAAGAAGAAGAAGAAGAAGAAGAAGAATTGCGAAGAAGAAGAATTGCGAGGAAGAAGAATTGCGAAGAAGAAGAATTGCGAAGAAGAAGATTTGCGAAGAAGAAGAATTGCGAAGAAGAAGAATTGTGGAGAAGAATTGCGAAGAAGAAGAATTGCGAAGAAGAAGAAGAATTGCGAAGAAGAATTGCGAAGAAGAATTGCGAAGAAGAATTGCGAAGAAGAAGACGAAGAAGAAGAAGAAGAAGAAGAAGAAGAAGAAGAAGAAGAAGAAGAAGAAGAAGAAAAAAAAAGAACAAGAACAAGAACAAGAACAACAACATCAATAACAACAACAAAAAGAAGAAGAACAACAATAACAACAAAAAAGAGGAAGAAGAACAAGAAGGGGAAGAGAACGGAGGGGGGGGGGGGGTCAGGAGGAGGTGGAAGAGGAGGAGAGGTGGAGGGAAAAAAGGAAAAAGAAAAAGAGCAAACTGCCAGTTTAATTCAATTATCAAGTCTGATAATTCTATGCAGAGATGTTGTCTAAACAGCACGTGTTCAGCAAATTAACTAAGCAAGAAGTCACATATCATGATTTCTGCCAAACGGTAATCAGTATAAATGAACCTGCGAACGAACGAACGAATGAACACACACACACACACACACACACACACACACACACACACACACACACACACGCACGCACACACGCACATGACGCATGTACGTAAGCACACACACACACACACACACACACACACACACACACACACACACACACACACACACCACACACACACACACACACACACGCACACACTGTCGACTTTTCTGATAACTAGACATCAACCGAAGCTCTTAATTACGGCATTCGTTACTGTAAGACCGACCCCCACACACACACACACACACTCCATCCACCCCCCCCACCCCCTACCCCCCCCCAAAAAAAAAAAAAAATCCCTTTGTCTCGTTTCCTGAAGGGTGGTATTAAATGTCGGTAACTATGGTAACAGTATATACGTCATTAAACAATGACGTGTCTTTTTTTTTTTTTTTTTTTTTAGAATACAGATTATCTGATGAAAATACTCATTACGTGTATGTGAGATCGGGTCCATTAAACTAATCAACGCCCTGTGACGTTAGTGGCAGTCTTAGTACTTTTAACACAGAAGAAAAAAATCATGTTAACGGAAGTTTCTTTGCACCCGCAGAATAATAAAATGGAAAAAAAAAACAGGGACTGATGTTTTGTTTCCAACCTTGTTTAATTAAAAGATCTACACAATTAACAAGCATTACGTGTATAGGAAGGAAGGTGGCAGGATGGTTAAGACGTTCGCCTGCCAATATGTAAACCGTGAGGTTCTGGGTTCGTACCCAGCCTCGCCCTTTCTTCCCAGTTTTACAAAAAAATCGTACTGAATGTCAAAGTCCTTCGGATGAGACTATAAATAGAGGCCCCGTGTGTGAACGCACGCAGAACATCTTGCGCACACGTTAAAACCCCGTTCCGCCTTTCGGAAGAGCAGGCGACCGTGTGCCGGTAGGAGCGGATTATAAAATTATTTTTAAAAAAAAAACAGCATGCACACAGGTGTCGTGTTAAGACATCATCCCTGAGGAAAAATCGGGGAGTTGGAGTCCCAGGGCGGCTCGGGGCTGTATATGGCAACATTCTGGTGGTTCCTGCGACGGTACTGGAACCATTCGTATCGGTCATTGCCTTTCTAAAGACTAGAGCGCACGTCCATAGTCTTCCGAGACTGATGGGTGCCTACTACTAAATGTATATACCAAGATGTTTGAAAAAAATGTTCGGAACAAATTTGCCCCCATCCTCTCTCTTACCTTGAAAGTAGGTCAATTTCCGAAAGTTTTCAGACAACCCCCTTCTTCCCCCCCCCCCCCCCCCCCCTTTTTTTTTTTAAATTTCTTTTGAGGCCTATTTTACATCAAGAAAAACAACAAAAGGCCCTCTTTAAATTCTGTGCAGTTCAGTTACTTGATCAAGTTTGGTATGATACATCACTACTGGTTATCTGATAGATTTTTCATCAGCATTGAACACCATCTATCCTGGAAGTCGGAGTGTGGCTACCTTCATGGTGGGCAAAAACTGTTGGCTGCATAAAATCCCACCATTGGGGAAACTTTGAGCTCTAGCTGAGGAACAAAAAAGTTCACTCACTCACTCACTCACTCACTCACTCACTCACTCACTCACTCACTCACTCACTCACTCACTCAGTCCCATGTCCCAAAGGACGTAGGGGGACATGAGAGAAGACGCAACGGAGATCTTTTTCCATGCTTCACGATCCTGTGTGGCTGGTAGGAGGTGTTGCAGGGGTTGGGCAGTCCAGTCTTTGATGTTGTCAACCCATGATTTCTTTTGGCGGCCTTTTCTCTTGCCCTCGACTGTTCCTTGCAGGATGGTTTTTGCTAGGGTGTTGTGTCTTGTGGTGTGACCAAAAAAAACAAAACAAAATACGCCGCCCAACCATGCAACCTCATGCAACCTCTTGCAATGACTGTTACCCTTTAGAAATGACATGCCAATCCCCAAATTATTCCATGGCTAATGCGACTTTCTAACAACGAACGTGGGTGGGGTGGGGTGGGGTGAAGGATAAGAGAGCAAGACAAGTTCACACAACACAACTGCAGAAGTCAGAGACAAATTCTTTATAGTTTGAGTTAAAACTGAGAGAAGAGAGTGGAGAGAGAGAGAGAGAGACAGAGAGAAGAGAGAGAGAGAGAGAGAGAGAGAGAGAGAGAGAGAGAGAGAGAGAGAGAGAGAGAGAGAGAGAGAGAGAGAGAGAGAGAAGAGAAAGAGAGAAGAAATACGAAATGTTATCTACAGAAGGTAGTAGATTAAGACAAGCGATTTTTTCTACCAGCCCTCAAAAAACAATAAATAAATAAGTAAAAACGCCAAAGCACAGGTGCTATGTTTGAAATCAGAAAAACAAATATGGAAAGAAAAACAGAACAAAAAAAACGACAAGAAGAGAAAGTACACCAAAGAACAAACAAATAAACCAAGAACAGACGACAACAATGTGTGTGTGTGTGTGTGTGTGTGTGTGTGTGTGTGTGTGTGTGTGTGTGTGTGTGTGTGTGTGTGTGTGTGTGTGTGTGTGTGGTGTGTGTGTGTGAGTATGAGTGTGTGATAAAGAGAGAGAGATCAGATCAAATCAAATCGAATCAAATCAAAATTTTATTTCCAGATGGTACATTGAGTAAGCAATAAATTTGCTTTTTTTCATCAAGCCATCTGTCTAGCTAAAAAAATCTCTCTCTCTCTCTCTCTCTCTCTCTCTCTCTCTCTCTCTCTCTCTCTCTCTCTCTCTCTCTCTCTCTCTCTGAGAGACAGACAGACAGATAGACAGACGGACTGACAGAGGGACAGACAGAAGACAGAAAGATCTATTGACATATTGAGACAGTGACAGATCAGAGTCCATTCTCATGCAGCCCTATCTTTTTTACATGGGATCGACAGACTCTTTTTGATAACCGTGCAGCTCTCCCTCTCCCTCCCCACCTCCCTCCCTCTCGATAAAAGCAGAACAGACCTCAAAACTCACTGTAGCTGTTAGTGTGTCATCATTTCCACAGTAGATATCGCAGCAACATTATACAGGATCTTGCTTTCCTGTTCCGGATCGGATATCTTTTGTCAGCTATGCCACAGAGAAAGCAGCAGGGCTGATGTTTATCTACAGCTGACAACACAGACTCGTTCACACCCACTGTTTCTATAGCACGGGCATACCGGTTGTATGTATGTCACAGTCAGATTCTCACAGAGTGGGTCCATCCTGTTTGGATTCTAGTATATACTGGTTTGTTCCTGTCCCTGATTCCTGTATGATAAACGAGGTTTGTTGTTTTTTTGCATCAGGTTTGACACAGAGAGGAAACAATACCCAGTTTGTTATGAGTGTCGATTTCTTGTGCATGAATATGATTATACGATATACATATAACAAAGCGGCATGATATAACTGTAAAGTTAAAATGATATTAGATGTACTTATGGTTTATAAAGAGATTATATATCAGTCTTGATATATATGACGCTCCACCACATAGGGAGTCGCATTGCACATGAGGTCAATTTTTAGTTATTGACATGTTATTAATCTGAAATAAAATGACTATATAATACAAAAAAACAGATTGAAAATCGGACAATTCTATCAAAAATGATTTTAAGTTGAAATGATAGACTGCAGGAAATGACAAAATGAGAAACTGACAAGTATAGCGTCATAAAAGTAGTCAGAATGAGGGCTTGGGTATTTTTAAAACGTGTTCAAAAGCAAAAGGAAACAAAATTATGACTTGATATTTCATTACAAGGTAGAACAATGACTACAGTTTTATAATCAATCAAAATCTCAAATTGACAACTTGACCCCACCTGCCTAAAATGGCTCCTAGCGGAAAAGTGGGTCAGGTGCTATGCAACTCATTTCGTGGTGGAGCGTCACATATATGTTTTAGTACATAACCTGTAATTTGAAAACCCTCCACTGCTCTATATAATTATGGTCATACAAATCTTGTTATCTAATGTCAATGGCTTTCTGTACAGAATACTGGTGGGGTTTTTTTGTTTGTTTTAATCTACCAAAATTTTCAACATCCTCGGTTTGCTTACACATGTCATATGCAAATGAAGATAGAGAGAGAGAGAGAGAGAGAGAGAGAGAGAGAGAGAGAGAGAGAGAGAGAGAGAGAGAGAGAGAGAGAGACAGACAGACAGACAGACAGAGACAGAGACAGAGACAGAGAGACAGACAGACAGACAGACAGACAGTCAGACAGACAGACAGACAGACAGACAGACAGACAGACAGAGACAGAGAGACAGACAGAGAGACAGAGAGAGACAGAGATTCGGATTCCGATTCGGATGGTTTATTCATTTATAGGCCAAGGCCCCTTATGAAGGGGTATACGAACATGATAACAAACAAATGCAGTAAGATCAAAATACACAAAAAATAAATACACACTGATTGCATGTGACCAAAGAAAATTTCTTACGACATAGCAACGTCTCTAAGCTTAAATGCTTTGTATAAATACGAGGCAAAATTACGGACCACTTCAGGGGAGGAGGATGACATCAAAGAGAGAGACAGAGAGAGACAGAGAGAGAGAGAGAGAGAGAGAAATGGAATCATTTGAAATAAAACAAGAGAAAGATGTGGAAAGAATACGAAAGAAATGGAAGGGTCAGTGTATAAAAGATCTCATGCGTTAGAGAGGGGACTGGGTAGGGGTAGTAGCGCCGAAATAAAACAATAAATATGGTGAAGACAAGACCCTAACTCAGAAACCAGAAAGAAGAAAAAAAAAACAACTTAACATAGAAAGAAAGAAAGAATAAATGAATGGATGAAAGAAAGAAAGAATGAACGAACGAACGAACGAACGAACGAACGAACGAACGAACGAACGAACGAAAGAAAGAACGAAAGAAAGAATAAATTAATAAATGACAGAAAGAATGAATGAAAGAAAGAAAAAAAAAGAAAGAAAGAAAGAAAGAAAGAAAGAAAGACAGAAAGACAGAAAGGAAAGGAAAACAGAAAGAAAAACGGACACAAAAATCGAGAACAAAAAAAGAAAGAAACGAACAAAAGGACAGACCAACCAACAAACAGAGACAGTGGCCCATAATGACACCAGCCTCTGAGGTAGGTCCACACAATCACACCGCAGTCCCCAAACATCCTGCCATGCTGACCGCTGATGGACACCACAATAAGCACTGACCGTGAAATGACCACTCCCCTACCCCCCTCCTCCTTCCCCACCCTATCCCTCACCCCTCCCACCCCCCTTCCCACCACCCTTGAGAGTGAAATGACAGGGAAATGACCATCCCCGACCCTGCATTTCCGTCTCTCTCTGTCTCTCTCTGTCTCTCTCTGTCTCTCTCTCTGTCTCTCTGTCTCTGTCTCTGTCTCTCTCTCTCTCTCTCTCTCTCTCTCTCCTCTCTCTCTCTCTCCTCTCGCTCTCTAGTGCATCCATTAGTGCATCCAGTTAGGATGACGCGTTTTGTTGAATGTATCCCATTTTCTTCTTTTAAAATATTGGTTGAACTGCTGTTGGTGGTGATGCTGGTATGTAGGGTAGGGAGGGGGTTCTTAGCTTTATTCCCTGATCAGGGCAAGGGCCGGATGAAAAAAAGTATGTAATGCTTACTCTGTAACCCTTGAAAAATAAAGATTATTCATTCATTCATTCATTCATTCATTCATTCATTCACTCATTCATTCATTCATTCATTCATTCATTCATTTCTCTCTCTCTCTCTCTCTCTCTCTCTCTCTCTCCTCTCTCTCTCTCTCTCTCTCTCTCTCTCTCCTCTCTCTCTCTCTCTCTCTCTTCTCTCTCTCCCCTCTCCCCAATCTTCATTTCCCTACACACGCTACATCGCAGTTCATCTTGCTGTTTCCCCGAATCCCCAAATATTCATTCATCAGTCGGGTTCCATCTTCCCAGCTTGCTAGGCCTACTTCTCATGCATGGGGGAAGAGGTGTTTTCAGTTGTTCTTTTCCCCTTAAAGGTTCCTGACCTTCGTTACTTGTGACGAATTGACTTTGTTTTCTTTTGTTTTGTTTTGCTTTGTTGTTTGCCTTTGCGCTTTGTTTTGTTTAAGTGCTTATTCCATTATCCTCGTTTAAAAAAAAACCCAGCGAATAAAAAAAACACCTATCATCCTCCTCCCCCTTCCCTACACCTAACCCCCCCAATCTCCCTCCCCTACCCCATCCCTCCTACATCCTCCCCCTTCCCTACACCTACCCCCCCCTCCCTCCCCCCTAAACCTCCTCCCCTTCCCTACACCTACCCCACCATACCCCCTCCCCCTAAACCTCTCCTCTACCTACCCCCCCTCCCCTCTAAACCTCCTCCCCCTTCCCTACACTACACCATACCCCTCCCCTAAACCTCCTCCCCCTTCCCTACACCTACCCCCACCATACCCCTCCCCCTAAATCCTCCACACCCCCCACCAACTCCCCTCCCCCCCCACCACATCCCCCCTAAACTCCTCCCCCTTCCCTACACCTACCCCCACCATACCCCCTCCCCTAAACCTCCCTCCCCCTTCCCTACACCTACCCCCCCTAAACCCCTCCCCCTTCCCTACACCTCCCCACCACACTCCCTCCCCCTAAACCTCCTCCCCCTTCCCTACACCTACCCCCCCACCACCTCCCTCCCCTTAAACCTCCTCCCCCTTCCCTACACCTACCCCCACCATCCTCCCTCCCCTTAAACCTCCTCCCCCTTCCCTACACCTCCTCCCCCTTCCCTACACCTACCCCCACCATCCTCCCTCCCCCTTAAACCTCCTCCCCCTTCCCTACACCTACCCCCCACCATCCTCCCTCCCCCTTAAACCTCCTCCCCCTTCCCTAATCCAATCCAATGATGGTGCTTATTGCCCCGCCGACCACATAGGCCATATCAGGCCTGTATCTTCCATTTTCCCCACTAACAAAAATATTTGTTTAAAAAACCCAGTTTGCTGATGTATCTAATTTTCATCAAATTATTTCCCTTTTCCATATATACATTTTTTTCATATTAACAACAGAATTCAACCAGGGAGAGCTCTCAATTTGCTATGTTGTTGTTGTTTGTTGTTGCTGTTACAAGCAACCCCCCCCCCCCCCAAATGTAACACTCCTACGTTGTACCGGAAAGACCCACGGCTCAAGATACCACAAGATGAGAGAGAAATACTTTATTTATTTATTTTAATTTTATTCTTTTATATCGAGGATAATGGGATAAGCACTCTTGTGCTTTTTTACATCCAGTCCCCGTGTGTATGCAGTTTTGTAAAATGTCATCTGTTCCTACCGGCACATGATGGCCTACTCGTACGAAAAGCGGGACAGGGTTTAACGTGTGCGCAAGATGTTCAGCGTGCGTTCGCACACGGGGCCTCGGTTTATAGTCTCATCCGAAGGACTTTGGGGGAGAGTGGAGTCAGCACTGATGTTAACTCCAGGAGAAAAATCTCCTTGACCGGGAATCGAACCCGGGTCGTCAAATTGCAAGCGCAATGTTCTGACCACTAGGCTATCCCGTCCCCCCGCGCGTGTGCGACTGAATACTACCACATCAATGCGTCAGCTTGCAGGGGGTGATTGGCTCATGTGCATACTTAATCAGCTTTTATCACATTCTCCGATGGCCGGTATCGGGGCATGAGTGAGGGCTATAGTGATACGAAATGACGCCGCATTTCCATTATTTTGTGAACAGCGCCGCTCTGAAGAGAATTAGATTAAGGCCTCTGTGTTGCTCTAGGGTAGATATACTGCTGTGCTTGCGAAAAAAGAATGTTTGAACACGGGTACAGCATTCTTCGCTGCTTTTATGGGGGTATATTATTGTTTTTGTAGTATCGTATTTGCGGGTGTGTTTTTTTTAGGGTTAGCGTGTGCATTATTGCGCTTGTTTCTTATTTCGTGGGGTTTATGTAAATGGTGTGTTATTGTTGTTTATTGTTTTATCGTGTTGTATTTGGGTTCATATTTCCTGTGTAGTTTTCATGCAAACGTATTGTTTCCTTTATGTATTTATTCATATAAATATCTGTTTTCCCGCCTTTTTCAATCTGAATGTGTTTCCAAGGCTGCTTGCCTGTCTGTGTGCACATGTAAATCGATGATACCTGAAAGAAGCACACTTTTTCATCATCTCTATCATCATACTCATTCTTCCTCTTGGTAATGCTATCCTCAACAATCCATCCAGCGTTTGCAAAGTCTGTAAACAACTTACTCCTACCTATTTTGTAATGAAAAAAAAAACCGCCTTCTTACAAACTGCTCGTGTAAAAACCTCCATCAATCAAATTCATTCTACCACCTCGGTTTGAATAATACATTATTATTTTCCAAGCGCCGAGGCCCTATAATGCAAATGCACGCAGAACATCTTGCGCACACGATAAAAAACCCGTTCTGCCTTTTTGAAGAGCAGGCCATTGTGTACTGGTAGGAGCGGATGACAACAAAATAAAAAC
>CM060323.1:3966828-3969328 GCA_030674155.1 Stramonita haemastoma
GATAAATGGGACCGTCCATAGCTTCAAATATCTGGGAGCGTCAGTATCAGATAAAGGATGAAAACCTGAAATTCTCTCCAGGATAGCCCAGACCACAGCTGCAATGACCAAACTGAAAGTCCTCTGGAATGATAAGAACATCGCCATCAGCTTCAAGATCAGACTGATGCGTTCCCTGATCATGTCCATATTTTTGTACGCATGTGAAACAAGGACTATAACAGCAGACACTGAAAGGAGGATACAGACAATGGAGATGAGATGCTTTCGCAAACTCCTTGGCATTTCATACAGAGATCACATCACTAAAATGAAGAAGTGAAAACTAGAATAAAGAATGCCATTTGTCCATATGAAGAGCTCCTAACTACAGTGAAAAAACACAAGCTAAAATGGTACGGGCACGTCACACGATCATCTGGACTGGCCAAGACAGTCTTACAGGGAACAGTAAGGGGAGGGAGTCGAAGAGGCAGACAGAGGAAACAACGGGAAGACAACATCAGAGAGTGGACAGGCCTTGGGTGGAACGACCTGCTACGCAGGGTGGAGGACCGTGGGAGTGGAGGAAGCTGGTTGCAGAATCTTCAGTTGTGCCCCCACGGTCCACGGGACTACGGGACAGGTGAAGGTGAAGTGAAGGTCATTGTGTGCCGTTGGGAACAGATGACAAAATTTACACAACTACATACACACCGGGACTGGATGTAAAAAGCACATGAGAGCTTATTTCATTATCCTCGATGTAAAAGAATGAATATATTTTTTAATGAATAAATAAATAAATGATGTGCAGCAGCAGCAGCAGCAATTTATAAGTTGTCTCTCAAACAATTTAACATGGGCTGTACCAGCCAGGACTGGATTTGACTGCTTGACTTCTCCTTTAACTTCGCGTGGAGACGCTGGGGCTCTATAATACTTTCTTTTCAGGCAGAGGGTCGTGGGCAAGTTGAACCTGTCGGAGTCCATCCCTATCCTGGTAGCAGGGTGCATGCTGGGTATGTTGTGTTGATTGTATGAGATTTGATATAGGTGTGCAAACAAGGCAGGGAATGCATGGATACAGATGATTTTCTTCTATTAGTTCATTTCTTTCTTACTTTTTCTTGTACTCTCTCTCCTCTCTCTCTCTCTCTCTCTCTCTCTCTCTCTCTCTCTCTCTCTCTCTCTCTCTCTCTCTTCAGAACATCTTGCGCACAGTTAAATCCTGTTCCGCTTTTCGTAAGAGTAGGCCATCGTGTGCCGGCGGGAACAGATGACATTTACAAAACTGCATACACACGGGGACTGGATGTAAAAAAAGCACAAGAGTGCTTATCCCATTATCCTCGATATAAAAGAATCAAATCAAATCAAATCAAATCAAATCAAATCTCTCTCTCTCTCTCTCTCTCTCTCTCTCTCTCTCTCTCTCTCTCTCTCTCTCTCTCTCTCTCTCTCTCTCTTTCTCTCTTTTCTTTTTCTTGCCTTCTGCTTGTACTTTATCTTTCCTTTTCTTTCTCTCGTTCATTCCTTTGTTCTTTGTCTTTGATTTTTGGTGTGTGCTTTTTTTTTTGCTTAAAAAAAAAAATCCAGATATAACCATTCCCTTCTTACCACTCTTTTTTTTTCTTTTGTTTTATATTTTACTTTCTTTATGCCGTTTTTTGTTGTTGTTTTTTTAAAGAAAGTTCATTCGCCTATCTCCTTAGATATTTATATCTGCTTTCAATCATTCGCTTTGTTACATTTTTTCTTGTTCTCTTCCTGGCCATCTGTCTTGTCCTGTCTCATTTCACGTTTATTCTGTTTGTTATGTCCCTCTTTTTTTTCTTCTCTTGTTTGCTTATTTTGATTCTTTTTTCTTTTTAACTTCTTACGTTTTATCTTTTCATCTTATTTTTTTTCTTAATTTTGTTCGCTTGTTTGTCTCGTTTATTTAAAAAAAAAAGAAGCATTTTATCATTTTTGACAAACAGCTGCATAGATTTGAGGAAAGAAAAAAAATTCCACAAGGGATCAAATAAACACCAGGACTAATAGTACAAACACTACTTCATCATACATCAAAACGTCCTGACAATATGTCTTTAAAAAATATAAATATATCAAAGAAAATTAATGAAGACATTTGTACACGGAAACTGAAACGCGTAAATAGCAAACACACATTTGTCTAATATCACTCAATATGAAAAGACGTTAAATCGAAGAAGAAAACACACACACACACACACACACACACACACACACACACACACACACACACACACACACACACACACACACACACTTACACACACACACACACACACACACACACACACACACTTACCTAAATCACACAGCAATACCTGCACACAAGCAGAGCAGTGAAAACAACCACACCACCACCACCACAGCACCGCACCACTACCGCTTAAAGTCTGGGATTCGAACCGCGAACCACAGCGACCGCAGGCAAACTAACTAATGATCACACAGGCATGGGGAGCCACTGCACTGAGAAAGAAAGATA
>CM060323.1:3976828-3981828 GCA_030674155.1 Stramonita haemastoma
ATGGTAATAGTGATGATAAAAATGGTTATGATGACAATTATTATTATCATTATAGTCATTATTATAATAACAATTGATAAAAAGGTTAATAAAAAAAATAGTAATAACAATGCAAAGAAGAAGAAAAAGGATGATAATGATGACAACGACGACGATGACGACGACGATGATGATGATAACAACGACGACGATAACGATGATGATATAATGATGCATGTACCATCCGTCATAAACAATAATGCTGCATGTTCACCATGACAACAGAAGAGAATATAAAAAAATTAAATACATCACAATAATACAGTATTAAAAAAAAAAAGATTCGTTCCCATTTCCTTGAACCTCAATATTGCACCACACTTCTCTTTATCGACACGCAAAAAAATCAAAAAAAATCAAACAAACAACACTCACACAAACGAAAACCAGGAAAAAAAACTCATTCAAAAAAACATCCCCATATTTCCCTTGATGTTTCTTTTCTCGTAATAACCAAGCTAATCTCTCTGGTAAAGGCTTTTTGCCGTCAAAGAGATTTAAAGAACTGTTCCTCTTTTTGCCTCTTCCGTGCAGTAGATAGACAAGATGTAACATCGTCAATAAAACGTCTGGTCACAATTAATCAGCTGATCAAAGTGAAAGTAGTTGGGTTGTTTTTTTTTATAAATGTGAAGTGAACAAACAACGAATTTACATATAATTATTCCGAGTGTGCTTCATTGAAAGAAGTGGAAAAAGATAGAACAGTTTTAACTATAATTATATAAAGCCACATAGTTCTGCACACACTCACACATTTTCGCCCCCCCCCCCCCCCCACCTCTCTATCACACACACACCACACCACACCACACCACACCCGCACGCACGCACGCACGCACGTACGCACGCGTGCGCGCGCGCGCGCACGCACAGACAGACAACAGACACACACGTAGACATATGCAGACAGAAAAAGAAAAATATGAGTGGCGCTGCTCTTGTGGCGACGCGCTCTCCCTGGGGAGAGCACCCTGATTTTCACGCAAAGCAGAACTCTGCTGTTACTTTAAGTGGTATACGATGCATTACAATGCAAGACAGTTACAGCCCTTCTTGCAATAGATGTTTGATGCATTGATAAACACAATGCAGACCATCTATAGGTCTCCGGCAGCTAACGAGGGCAAATAATCAAAAACAGATTCATATGCACCAGGAACACAGACAGAGAGACAGAGAGACAGACATACAGACGGACAGACAGACAGACAGACAGACACACACACACACACACTTATTTACACATGGACACACATGCACATGTGACATGTCTGTGGCATATGTGTGGCCTGCACTGAAAAAAAAGTACGCCCCCCCCCCCCCCCCACACACACACACTTATTTACAC
The DNA here is from genome assembly GCA_030674155.1 of Stramonita haemastoma. NCBI lineage: Eukaryota > Metazoa > Mollusca > Gastropoda > Neogastropoda > Muricidae > Stramonita > Stramonita haemastoma. The sequence goes on from CM060323.1 coordinate 3,978,219, forward strand.
ATGGACACACACATGCACGTGTACGTGAAGCATGTGTGTGGCATGTGTACGGCATGCCCTGAAACATAAGTACGCACATACACACGCACACGCGCGCGCGCGCGCGCACACACACACACACACACACACGCACTTATTTATACATGGACACACATGCACGTGTACATGAAGCATGTGTATGTCATGTGTGTGGCATGCCCTGAAACATAAATACGCACGCACACACACACACACACACACACACACACACACACACACACACACACACACACACACACACACACACACACAAACACACACACACACACTTATTTACACATGGACACGTATGCACGTGTAGCATGTGTATGGTATGCTCTGAAGCATAAGTAGGCACACCTACAAACAGAAAACAGGCCTCAGAGCAGACCCCTGGGGAACACCACACTGTGAACCAGATGGTGTTGAGGGTGGAATGTTTACAGTAAGGCCGCGGCCATAGTGAACCCGTCATTTTGACGCCGTCAAAACGACGGGCCGGGTGAAAAATGCTGCCCGGCTGAATTACTCTGTGGCGTCACTGAAAACGGCTGTGCGTGGCCATAGTAGACCCGGCCCGGCCCGTTCTTTTTAACCCGTCGTTTTGACGTTTGAGCAACACGTCCGTTTGCCGGGTCGACGGAAAGGAAAATAATCAAGAAAAACTTATTTATGGTGCTTCAAAAATTCTGACTACACAAACTAGTAAAATAAACTTTCCCGATTACATTCCAATGGTTTTGATAAAAGTTTTGGGGGGAGATTTTACGTAAAAAACACTTTTTATGTCGAACTATTTTCTGTCGATTTGCGTCACCGCGGCAGCCTCATTTTTGCGTCACTCACAGTCTCGGGGTGACCATATTGTCAGAAAGAGACGGGCCGGGTTGACTAATGGCCGCTTTGACGGATCCGTTCTCCCGTCAAAGAGACGGCCGTCAAAACAACGGGACGGGCCGGGTTTACTATGGCCGTAGCCTAACAGTCTGGGTTCTATCGTACTAGGAGATAGTTCTATCCTACCAGGAGATAGTTCTATCCTACCAGGAGATAGTTCTATCCTACCAGGAGATAGTTCTATCCTACCAGGAGATAGTTCTATCCTACCAGGAGATAGTTCTATCCTACCAGGAGATAGTTCTATCATAGTTCTATCATACCAGGAGATAGTTCTATCATAGTTCTATCCTACCAGGAGATAGTTCTGTCATACCAGGAGATAGTTCTGTCATACCAGGAGATAGTTCTGTCCTACCAGGAGATAGTTCTATCCTACCAGGAGATAGTTATATCCTACCAGGAGATAGTTCTATCATACCAGGAGATAGTTATATCTATCACACCAGGAGATAGTGCTATCATACCACGAGATAGTTCTATCCTACGAGGAAATAGTTCTATCACACCACGAGATAATTCTATCCTACCAGGAGATAGTAGGAGATGGTTCTATCATACCAGGAGATAGTTCTATCATACCAGGAGATAGTTCTATCACACCAGGAGATAGTTCTATCACACCAGGAGATAGTTCTATCATACAGGCCAAAAGTGTGAAAGAATCGATGACATAGGGTACAGAGATCGATGGTGTCAGAGGCGGCAGACAGATCAAACACACAAAGAGCTGCGGCACTGCTGCTGCCTGGGGCTGAGAGAAAGTTTCTGACCACGATTTTCATCAATGCTGTTTCAGTGTTACAGTCAGCATGGTTGGCACACTAAAGATAAAAAAGCTGGTTCTATCTGATCTGGAGACGTTTCAAGAATCACTGGAGAACTCTCTTTCAGTTCTGGTACAGCAGACGCATATGAGACAAGTTTGTGTGTACCTAAGTGCATCTTGGTGCAGATTTTGAAAAGAAATATTTAACAGACTCACAAATGAATGAAAATGCACCAAAAAGCTAAGAGTCGTCATTCATGGGAACAAAATACGGTCAAAGATTGATTCATTCACAAAGGAGTACGGAATAGTGGGTCTGGTTCACAAAATTTTAACCTCAGAAACAAACGCTTCTGACACCAGCTAGAAACCATTGATGCATGCATGAACCAAATCTAGCACTGGTCTATGATAAAGAAGGAGACCAATACAAAATCCATTTTTGGCAAGATTGAAAAAACAACAACAAGAAAAACGGTAAAGTATTGTGGAAAAACCAGGTCCAAAGGGTTGATGAAGGTTTGGAGGCTAGCGAGGGGAGGATTGTGGCTGACTAAGCAGCCTGTTTGTGATGCTAACTAGCTGCTGAAGAGCGTACACAGCCAGCTGCTCTGGCTTTGAGAGAAGGGAGATTTTGCTCGTTTTGGGCAGTCTGTCTTCCCGATGAGTTTGTTGGCCATTTTCAAGATTTGAATGGGAATGTGCATTCTGGTATTTATCTCCAGTTTTTTGTTTGTTTGTTTTGTTTTTGTTTGGTTGGTTGTTTTGTGGGGTTTTTTGGTGGTTGTTTTGGTTTTGGTGTTTTGGTTGTTGGTGTGTGTGTGTGTGTGTGTGTGTGTGTGTGTGTGTGTGTGTGTGTGTGTGTGTGTGTGTGTGTGTGTGTGTGTGTGTGTGTGTGGTTTTGGGGGTTTTTTGTTTTGTTTTGGGTTGGGGTTGGGGTTTTTTGAGGGGGGGGGGGGGCGCTCGGCTTTACAAAATCTTGGATTTGCCAGGATTTGCCAGGCTAAAAACGGTAAGAGGATGGGTAACTGAACATATCTGTGCGTAGCTGGTACACGCCCTTCAAGTATTCTGTTGAGCAACATTTTAAGCTGTCTGAGTCACTAAAAGGAAGAGACCTCAATGAAATATTTTGTTTTATCTGGCCTGTGCATGCACTAAGAAAACCGGAGCATAGGCACAACAAATTAAGAACATGCAGAGGATTTCTTGCAACAAACCAAGCTAAACATGATTACAGAGTACTGTCAGCGACGGACATACTTTTTTTCGTGACAGACATAAACAATGTCGATTGTTATATTTGATTTGGTCTATTCTCTCGAGTTCACTTTCTTGAAAACCTGAATAGCTTAAAATCAACCACAACAACAACAAAACAAAACACAAAAAGAATAGAAAGTATAAAAACGACTTTTAGAATTCAAACTCATTAACTAGCATTGGAGGCAAAACAAGATTTGATGAAATGCTTGATTTTTGTAATCTCGTTCTTTCATTTTGTGTTGTTTTTTTGTTGTTGTTGTTTTTTACAGCTAATAAAATCAACAAAAGACATCGTCTGTCAGGCCACGAGCAAAACGTAAAGATTTCAATTCATCTCCAAAAAATGAAACATAACTGAACCTTAATTTGAAAATCAAATCCCTCAGATGAGAAACAAAGCAAAGTAATTTATCAAAATAAAAACTAAACAGAAAAAGGAATATTGCCTCCATTGCCTAACTTTCCATCTTGGCGGAAGAAGACAGCGATTTTCCATCTGACTATAAAAACAATCAAATTTTATTATACATAGCCATCAAATGACGTTACTACGCTGAAGTCGAAGTCAAATGTGCTGGGCCTGACTTGTCAGGCGCTTAACGGCAGTGCAACGTATTTTCGCTCATGTTACAGGCAATAATAGTTACTGTCTGAGTGTTC
>CM060323.1:3989328-3994328 GCA_030674155.1 Stramonita haemastoma
CTGTTTTTTTTACAATGCACAATTTATGATTCTGTTTTTTTTTTGTTTTTTTTTAGCACATATTATATGATGAATTCCGTATCCCTAGTCCAGGATGCTGTTACAGAAGATGTATGCCCATTTTTTTTTTTAAGTTTCAAGTTGTCTGGAGGCATGACAAGTGCAGAAAAGTCTGGACATGGTGCACGGTATGTGCCATTTTTTAAATATATTTGTTTTAAGTATGTGCCATTTTTTAAATATAGCATATTCTTCTAGAATTTATTCTTTTTCCTCGGTCTGGGATGTTATCACAGAAGATTGAAAATGTTCTGCAGTTTCTTCCGATTTCTTTCAGTTTTCCAGATAGGGCGTCGCCAAAGGAAGAACATGTCATATAACGAATCTACACAGTACCTGCCCCAAAGAAAAATATTTTTACCTAATTAATATATTTTTTGCAATGAGTTAACCTTAATATGGGCTGATATTACAGAAGATGGGAATTTTTTTCTCCTTTTTTTTTTTGCAATGTTCATTTCTTCCACGAAGATGTGAACACATGCAGAGCATCCATATACCCCATGCCGCGTTTTTTAAGGTTGTTTTTAGTTAGCGTTTTCTTTTATTATAAATTACCTGAACCTGGTGTATCATTACAGAAAATAGGAACCTCAGATTTGCCGCTTTCCCCATCCTTCCTGATAAGATTGCGTTGTATAGTTTTGCTTTGTAAATTGTTACATGTCGAAATAATATTTTTCCTCAGAAGTTAACAGCATTGCCGTCTCCGCTCCCCCATGAAGTCCTTCAGACGAGTCAATAAGCCGAAGTCCCGTGTGCAAATGTGCGCAGAATATCGAGCGCATACATAATAACCCGTTCCTCTTTTCGAAAGTGTAGGCCAGTGAGTGCCGGTGGGAACAGATGACAAAATTAACAAATTTGTTCAGACTGGATATATATATATATATATATATATATATATATATGAGTGCTCATTTCATTATGCTCGAACATATATTTATATATACATTTGTAACAAAGTCCAGATATGTGATCTGCCGCAACCCTGAACACCTCGGCGACGAGAGCTCGACAAACAGTGGGAATGTGGTCTCTTAAACAAAAAAACAAAAAGGCATAAATACTACATTTAACCGCTTTGAGCAAAATGCATGCATCTGACCGTTTTCGACACCCCCCAGCGATACAGAACATCGCACAATTCACAGGTGTGGATCTAAATTTAGATCCACGAAGCTGCCATTGGCAGCTCCAATTGCATGGGAAGTAATCTAATTACCGCCCCGTCAAACCTACACACACACACACACACACTATATATATATATATATATATATATATATATATATATATATTATATATATATATATATATATATCAGCTGGGTACGGATTTTATTATCTCCCTTGCATCCTTTCTTATAAAGGATCCCCGAACATAAGGCACAAAGACTCACTAGGTGGTGTTTTCTTCTATATCAGTTGTTTTTTTACAACATTGTTTTCAAACATATTTTCTTTCTCTTTCTATTTTCATCTTTTATTGGCAGCAGTGGTAGGCCACAGGTATATTTACCTATTCCTAGGGCTGCAGTGGACACTTCTGAATTCTAAAAAGTGTCTTGCTCTTACCACAGAGGGTGAGCAAGGTTTGCAATGACTACCAGGTCCTCTGAAAATTGCTTAATCAGGAGCCGAGACTCGAGTCAGATCAGGTCTAAAGCATGGTCCTTCCGCAAGAATTTACCATTTGCTGCCTGAGTTACATCCCTTTAATGCCATTGTTTGTAAGGAAGATCTAGATAAGAGTAAGATTCATAATGACAAAGTGTTGTTTAAGTTGCCTCCCATTCGATCAGACACTTGTCGCAGCTTCACGTTTCTAAATCGGTACACACCTGTGAATTGTGCGACGCAGTGTTACCTAGCAATAGTTAGACAAAATCGAAAACCGGATGTCTAACATCCCTAAAAATGATAAGAGTAAAAATTGAAGACAACATCAGTGAAATAATGTAAGAAACTTGCACCACTTGTTTTACGCAGAAATTTATACATTTTTAAAGCCTCTGGTTAAGAAGAACAAGTTTTCTACAACTAAGTCTTCTATGTAATTTTGAACTTGATTTCCATGATATAAATGCAAACCTGCAACATCGCGTTAAAATGTAGCCCGCTTTCGTTTTTATGCGAAGGTATTTTAGCTATTTAACATACACACGTATGCAATACAAGACATCTGTGGTTTGAATGCAGAGAAAAAACGGGCGTATTCCCTTCACATCACGCTATGGTATCCTACCTTTCTTGGGAAATGCTTCTGGCAGAGAAATCATCAGTAACTTCGTTACATAATAGTGTCCTGTGAAACACAATAAAGTCTACAGCAATGTCAAACAATTTGTATATAGCCTAATGAAATACAATTTAAAGCAGAACAATATGATGCTATGAAACAGAATATAAAACACTACAATACTCTATAATCAATCGAAAAACACGGGCAGTTCAAATCAGTATACGCGTTCTGGTCTTCACATTCGCAAGCTGTACGGATGTAATCCACTCGCAAATAGAATCACAATGAAAATGACATTATCCTTCCCTCTCTCTAATTTCCAGGCTAGTTATTTTTTTTATCACCAATCTCATTTCGTCCAAATGTGTTTTCCGGACTAGCAGAAAAGCCAGTGGCTGAACATGAAATCTTTCAAATGGTGTAGATTTGTGAACACCAAAATGGGCTTTTGTTAAATTGTTCCGTCTGAACCGACCGCTATTTGATCCAGTGTGTTGAACCATATTCTATCTCCATCTCTGTCTATCTGAGAGAGACAGACAGACAGACTGAGACAACTAGAGAAAACACAGCAGAAAGCACAAACGCACGCATTCGCCCCACCCCACCACACACACACGCGCGCGTGCGTGCGCAAACACACACACACACACACACACACGCACGCGCGAACAGAAAGAGGAGACAACCAAAGACAACACAGAAGAAAACACAAACGCATGCACGCATCCCCCCATACACACGCGCGTGCGCGCGTGCGCGCGCGCACACACACACACACACACACACACACACACACACACACACACACACACACAAACGAACAGAAAAAGGAAGAACGCACGGAGGCAAACACACACTACAGGGAGCGTGCGCAGATGTGTCTACATCTGAGGGTACGTTCAACACCCCTCACATAGGAAGCGGCGGGCGTCTCCTGAGGATCTATTTTTACCTCTGAAGAATGCCGTCTTCCTGCCTAGCCAGGTTAAATCACGGATAGAGCCCACAGAAAGACTAGTTCCCTGACCGCCCCTTTGACAATGCTGGAAGAGATGGAATTCTTCTCTTTTCCTCCTAACGTACGTACGTACGTACACACACACACACACACACACACACACACACACACACACACACACACACACACACACGTCCGTACATACATACACACACACACACACACACACACACACACACACACACACGTACACGTACACACACACACACACACACAAAAACACAAACATACACACACACACACGTACATACACACAACCACCACCACTACTCACCACCACCACCACCACTACCCCCTGTATGTAACATCACGATCCTAGAAATTCAAGTTTTTGTCTCCTGGAAGTATTTCCACCACTACCACCCCCCGCTCCTTCCCCTCTTCCGAGAAATGATTATCCAGTCAACATAGTCACTATGTGGGTGTTGATCTTGAAATTGAGTGAAGCTAGAAAAGAGAGAGAGAGAGAGAGGGGGGGGGGGTGCGGGAGGGAGGGAGACAGAGATAACAGAGATAGAGGGGGAAGGAGATAGAGAGAGACAATGACAATGACAAATGGTTTAATGTGTTAGGCTTTGGGCCCATTCACATGGGGGAGGGGGATCGAAATCTCCGATAATTACATATCAAACCGAGCAATTTACATTCACAGGATCTTCGCGAATGGATGTCCGATCGCGGTAAATATTCACAAGTCATGTTACAACGATAATGTTTTTGTTTTTTTTCATCTTTTTTATTGTCGCTGTCATCACTGCCTGAAGAGGAAAGTGAAGCTTGTCCAAGTCGTCTCTATCGGTGTGGCCACGTTGTCTGCTGTTTTCTGGGTGGTGTAGGCAGGTTTCCATTTTCGCCATTTGCTGGACTGAGTCTATCTTCTCTTGAACGGAAGGTTTTAATCTCTTCCATGTCCCTTTGTATCTCTTGGATACACTCAATGATTTGTCTGCATTCGTCACTAGACAGTTTGTTGCTTTCTTTTGACTTGCTTACGGGGGACAACGCATCTTCCACATCACAGCCTCTCCCTGTGGCTGTCTCCTTGTCTTCATCCTCAGCTTCCCCTGCTGTGTGTTCTGTCAGTGTCTGTGACATTGTCATTGCCTCCTCAGAAAACTCTTCTGTTTCTTCACTCCAGTTATCACCCTTCTCTCCATCATCACTGTCATTTACACTCCCATCCACGTGTTGTGTTTTCACTAGCACGGAATTTTCCGCCTCATACACTGAATCACGAGACTGGTTGGCCTGCCATGCTGCACGTGCACATTCAGCCACATATGGAGCCCTGTTGTGTGTGTCTGTGGCATAGAAAGTGTCATGTGCAGTGCCATTCTGTGCTGTATAAAAAAGACTTGGCGGCGTAGGGAGAAAAAGGCCTGAGGGAGGTGAGGAATAACTTGCCTGCATTTGTTGCTGAGTCCTTAATGTCCTGTGTGCCTCCGCTCTCCTTCTGTCCCTAGCAACTTCAGCTGGACACTTTCTACGATACACTGCACTGTCAGTTGTAGTGTGTGCAACAGGTTGGCCGGTTGGTGTCAGACGCAGCACAATCACTGTTTGATCGTCCTTACTGTCTATTTTAAACGACTTTAAGGACATTTCCTGCAAAAATGTGTTCATAACACACTCTAAGCGGGAAGGCAATCCTGTCACTGGCATATTGAACGTTTTT
>CM060323.1:4009328-4014328 GCA_030674155.1 Stramonita haemastoma
ATCCTCTTGAGCGAAATTCGTACCTGTGTCAGCACATCACGAGTGTATTACTCTAACCACCAGGCGATCTCGTGTAAGAATAATGTGAACACTTCTACAAGAGATGCGAAAAGTATCAACCATATGAAGGTCAGATACTCTTCTGTTTGTTCTGGCAGTTTATAGATCCATGGCAGTATCTTTTTTTCTCTCAAAAGTCTTTGGTCGTCCACAGAGGTGATGGTCCCCAAACGCCCACTCTTCTGCACTTCAGCCCAGCCAACCACTCAACGGGAGCATGGGGACTGTCAGTCTTCATCTGTCCCACACTGAAGAGACTGTCTTGTAACAGCGCGGTGCTAAAATGTTTCCTTGGTCCTCTATTCCCTGTGGTAGGATCCTACTGAGAACGATACCATCATAACCGTGATGCTATCTTTTTTTTCCACAACATGTCCATCCCTCTAAAAGGCGTGTGCATGCATGTGCCAAAGTTTGTTCGTGTAGCATAACCTTTTCGTAGCTAGGCTATGAACATTTTTGCACATATTGATACACGCATCCAAGCGTACTAACACATGTTCCTGTCTATCGTGTAGCATACATAGTTATTGCACAATTCTCTGCAAACAATGTGTTGATCTCCTATGAAAGTGCAATTTTATGTAGTAAAAACCCTTTTCTCCATGCGTGCGCATAAGAATATATGGAAAATAAGACTTGTCAATACTGCGACAAAATAAAAAACGAGTTTCGTTTACTAGATAAACCACTCATTTTATATACTGAACAAAGAAAAAATTATTAATAGCTCTTAATGCTAATGTGAAAGTAAATATGAACGTTATAGACAAATTAAGCAGGATAATTGTGGCAGATAATCATCAAGCCGAAATAAGTAATTATGTTTGTTCCTGTTTTGAAAAAAGAGAACGATTAAGATAAGATAGAATGTAACATGGGTGTTTTTCTTTCACATCATTTTAGACACGCTGACCAGTGAATAATACGTTGTATTCAGTTATGAACAGTTTATTGCGTTGTGTCAAATAAGTCCATGTGACTTTTATGGCAATAAATAATTTCTGATTCTATTTGCCTCTCTTCTTTCCTCTTCTTTCTCATGACCGGGATGGTCGTGGAGGAGACATGAGAGACGATTCTGCAGCCAGAAGGTAGAAGTGAGCAGGGAGATCTAGATTTATTGTCTCACAAAAAGAAGATTCCATTTTGAAGTCTGGACTAGGCAAATATTAGCTCCATTTTTCTTGACTAAATTTTTTGTTCTAGTTCCAAACACAAAGGAAAATGTGTCCATGGTTTTGACATGTAAATACTGAGTCTGTCATGTTCTGTGTATGTTTTGTTCTGCAATGTTCAAAGTTGTCATACCAAACGCTTCACTGTCTTTGTTCCTCAGGGATTGGCGAAAACACACAGGACAGACAGGGTGTGTGTGTGATGGCTCGGCACACTCGGCAGGTTCTAAGCAACGTGCAGAGGAGAACGCTCATCTGCCTGGGTACTGAAGACAACGACAATGGGTAAGTAGACCTGTTTCACAAACACAGGATGGTAGAGGGTCACGTCAGATTCGGCTCCCTCATTACTGTGGCTTATGTCTATGGGTGGATGTTGAAGGTTTTCCTGTGGATGTTGAAGGTTTTCCTGTGGATGTTTTGAAGGTTTTTCTGTGGATGTTTTGAAGGTTTTCCTGTGGATGTTTTGAAGGTTTTCCTGTGGATGTTTTGAAGGTTTTCCTGTGGATGTTGAAGGTTTTCCTGTGGATGTTGAAGGTTTTCCTGTGGATGTTGAAGGTTTTCCTGTGGATGTTGAAGGTTTTCCTGTGGATGTTGAAGGTTTTCCTGTGGATGTTGAAGGTTTTCCTGTGGATGTTGAAGGTTTTCCTGTGGATGTTGAAGTTTTCCTGTGGATGTTGAAGGAACGGGTTTCCTGTGGATGTTGAAGGTTTTCCGTGGAGTGAAGGTTTTCCTGTTGGATGTTGAAGGTTTTCCCCTGGATGTTTAGGGTTTTCCTGTGGATTTATGGTGTTTTCCCTGTGGATGTTGAAGGTTTTCCCAAGACCTGTTATTTATTATTTGTTTTCCAGTGGTTACAGCCATTGACTGACGTAAACCTTTACCTCTGTGTTTGGCCTTTTCTGTCTTATGTTCAATAGATACCATGTTTGCAACGTGCTTTAATTAACGCGTAAACAAGAGCACAAAATCATCATCTTTTTGAATCTTCTTTTTATCAATTTTTTGCTATCCATGTTTGAACCGTTGTGGCACAGAAAACGTCACAAAGAGTAAAAAAATATTTTGAATTGTTTATGGTCTGCTTGAGAATTGCATGTATTCATATACATGGTTCAAAATTAATACTTTTACTGCTTCACACGTCACGTTTAAGGGTATATTGTTGGACGTATCCAGCGTGTGCAGTTGAAAATCAATAAAACTATTTTTGTCGTTAAGCGCCTTTGAACTAACTGTTTTAGCATCATCTGAGCGGCTAAAGTTGCAAACATGTTTATCTAATTGAACTGTACATGAAAAAGTCCGTAAGCATTTCCTAAGCTGCACGCAATCCACATCAGAGTTTATTTTATTGTTGTTAGAGGGGGCGGGGGGGGGGTGACTTTTAGGGGAAAAGGAACATTTCGTAATAGTGGTAGTAAAATTGTAGGTTGGGATGGATTTTTAAAGGATGTCTCTCTGTCTCTGTCTCTCTCTCTGTGTCTCTCTATCTCTTTCTCTCTCTCTGTGTCTCTCTGTGTCTCTCTCTTGTGTCTCTCTGTGTCTCTGTTGTCTCTCTCTCTTCTCTGTCTCTCTCTCTCTCTCTCTCTCTCTCTTCTCTCTCTCTCCTCTCTCTCCTTCTGCTTCTCTCTGTCTCTTCTGCTCTCTCTCTCTCTCTCTCTCTCTCTCTCTTCTCTCTCTCTCTCTCTCTCTCTCTCTCTCTCCTCCTCTCTCTCCTCTCTCCCTCCCCCTTCCCTCCCTCCCCCTTTCCCTCCTCCCTCCTGTCAATCCGTCTGTAAGACACTTTCTCTCATCAAACCCATCGCCCGAAAGAAGGAAGAATGGAGAATGTCTTCACACTGGTCTGACTGAGAGGACCTACCCCAGGCGGTACCCATCGTCACAAAGACACCTCGCAACGGGTGAGTCACCAATGAAGGGGGTGACACACACACTGTCCCTGGCTTCTGCACAGTTCAGGATTTAAGTGACTTTCCTCTGGTCGTGCTACAGTTATGTCCGTATGGAATGTAGATCTTTTCAAAAGTATGGCTGTATTAGTAGGAGACCGAAATGGTATTTTTAGACCGGAGAGAAATCTATCAGAGGAAAAATAAAGTGGTATTTTTTGTCAAAAGCCGTGGTCATCTTGAGGCATGTGTAGCATGATCCGTAGAGGTAGGCTATCCGATCGTGGGGTTTGCTTCAGACGTGCGAGCACAACGGACGGTGTGTCGTCACCTTTTCCAACATTTTCTTGGTCATTGTTTCAAGATTAGGAAACCAGGTGTGCGTTCAACTCTACAGTATGTCAGCATGTCAGAAATTAGTTTGAAATGAAAATACCTGTGGCTTTACTTTGAAAAAAATTGCACGAATCATAGAAAGCAAAATATTCGCAGAGGCTTTTTTTACCAAGATGTTGAAATTGTCTTCTAGACGGAAAGGATAAATTGTGATCTACCTTTCAACTCTCAATTTTGTTTTGTAATTCCCGTAACTGTTATAGCAGTTTTTTTTCAATTTAACAAACCTTTTTTCTTATCTTCAATAGTTGACTGCGTCTGTGATTGTAGTTGAAGCCATTGTATTGCTCATCTTCACTGGATTATTTTGTGGATTGTGACTGTTGTTGAGTTGAATGAAACCTGGGTTAGCTAAAAAACACTTGGGAAATGCTTACGGACCATGGTAGGGCCTGACACAATGAAGCAAGCACAACAGCCTAGTATGTTTCTCATTTCTGCTTCTGGTGTGTATTATTATATTTTATCGGTGATGGATGTTACTGTGACTTACTTTGTCACAATGCTGATGATGTAACTTTTCCTGTGGTGTGGTATTGTTGGTGTTGGTGGAGAGGTATGTGATGAATATTGTTATGATGTGATGCGACAAAAGTTTTTGATGTGATATTGTTGATTATGAGATTTTGTCGTTGATCTGACTTTGCTAGTGATTCTATATAATATATATATTATATATATAGTAATATATATTTATATATTATATATAATATATATATATATATTGATATCTTTCTGTGTGTGATACCCTTATCAGATTTACACAGCAATACAAAAACATGAAAACGAAAACAACAGAAAAGAATAAACAGACAAATAGGATAAATAAATAACCACGGCCCCTTTAGAAGGTTTCTGGTATCTGTAATGTGACATCGTATTGTATGTTAAGCGTTGATACTCCTTGTGCTGATAAACCTAGCTGTTTTATCACCAGCCTCGTGGCACAGAATACATCTAAGTCGTGTGACATCGTCTTGTTTTGTTGGGTTTTTTTTGCGCTAGTTTAAGAAAAGAAAACCTTCTCCATGCCTATACATACATTTCTCGCAATTGAGTGTACACTCCCAGGTATACGGAGAAATGATTTGGTCGTGCCTGTCGCTGTTTCTCTCTCGTCTCTCTCTCTCTCTCTCTCTCTCTCTCTCTCTCTCTCTCTCTCTTCTCTCGTCTCATCTCTTCCTCTCTCTTTCTGTATTGTTTTGTGTCTGTCTCTTTCTCTGTCTATCTGTCTTCCTTTCTGCCTTATTTGTCTCGTCTCTGTCTCCTCATTCACCTTCTCTCGCTCTCTTGGCTCTGTCTGTCTGTCTGTCTGTCTGTCTGTCTGTCTGTCTGACTGTCAGTCATGAAAAGTACCATGTTATCCTAGAAAGCACAGTAAAATGTACCTCGATTATCCTTTATATATAATATATATATTATATGTAAAGAAAATGGGTCAACAAGACATAGAAGAAAATATAAAGCGAGGAAG
>CM060323.1:4016828-4026828 GCA_030674155.1 Stramonita haemastoma
TCTCTCTCTCCTCTCCTCTGCCATGATTATGTTGTTTTTCTGTGAGTGTTTTGTGGGGCTTTCTTTTTTTTTTTTACAAGGTGAATATATGTGATACGCGCACAAGTATTTTTTGATATAATGAATACTAGGTAAATAAGATAAGAGCATAATGTGGTAATGTGTGTGTACGGTGTGTGCAATATCATCACGATGATTCCGTTCCAGTGAGGTAGAAACAGAGATAGCTAGCATACAAAAGCAGCCTTTAAGGATTACTTAAGATGTGATAACAAAGTAAGAAAATAGCACGTACAAGAAGAAAAAGGGTGGAAAACTATGTTTATAAAATACAAAGGACAGACAGAAATGGAGAAGACACAGATAAAACCAAACAAACTGATAAAACAGACAGATCATGATGAGGAAAACGGAAAGAGAAAAAAAACACCAGCAATTGATACAATGCATAGAAATGCAGAGAAAGAAAGTATTAAGGAAGGAAAGAGAGAGAGAGAGAGAGAGAGAGAGAGAGAGAGAGAGAGAGAGAGAGAGAGAGAGAGAGAGAGAGAGAGAGAGAACTCATGTCCCAAGATATGTACATATACATGTGCTAGTTATCACCACATGCCCCCAGTCGTGATACCCACACCCACCTAACAAATAAAAAAAACCTAAAGTAAACAAATAAACCACCAAACAAACAAGAACCCTCCCTCCTAAACATGGTTACAGCACTTAGCGTGCATCATATCAGTTGATTGCCTTGAATGCCCTGACCTGCCTCATTATCCCCTTTTTTGCTATCCCTTTCACCGTGTTAAGTCTTTCGCAACACTAATAATAATAATAATATAATACATGGAATTTGTATAGCGCTATATCTTGTAAAAACAAATCAAAGCGCTACATACCGTCAGCTTAATCATGTTACATTGTTGTTGTATAACAGCTTATTGTGCCTCCGACTTTGCAGCAAGGCGGATCAGATTACAGATTGTTATTATACAAATTATTCCTTATCAAAATATGTCTGTTTTCAGTCAGGCATTGTATAATAGATTCAATTCCCTGGTTTAGTGGATTCAGATTCCTGGTGCATCCACCTATGGGTTTACGAAACAAAGGGATTTGGCAATTTTTTTCTGAAGAACAGGATGTTTGGCAGTTCTTGTTTAGAACCGTTTTGATTTATTTCTTGTCTTTAGTTCCAGTCTTATTCTGTGCAGAAATTTCCAGATGAGCCATTCGGCATCAGCTGAGTTTTAGGGGGGAAGGACAAGAGCAGTTTCTCCTGAAGTAGCAAGTGCCGATGCAAGATTTTGTAATTTTCATGGTGTTGGTAAAGCTGCAAAAATACTTAGAGTCACTCATAGGGACTGCATAGCCATAGAGGACGGGGGACGGGATAGCCTGGTGGTTAGACTGATGTGCTCGTGATCTGCTGACCCGGGTTCGAATCTCGTTCAGGATTTTTCCTCTAGAGTTAACACCAGTACCGACTCCACTCCCCCAAAAAAATCCTTCGGGTGAGACAATAAACCGAGGTCCTGTGTGCGAACGCACGCAGAACATTTGCGCACACGTTAAAACCCGTTCCGCTTTTCGGAAGAGTAGGGCCACTGTGTGCCCGTGGGAACGGATGACAAAACTGACAAAACCGCATGGACACGGAGACTGGGTGTAATAAAGCACATGAGTATTTATTCCATTGTCCTCGAAATAAAAGAATAAAAGACAGGGGGAAAAGGACTGCGCTGATGAATCCACAGTGCCATTTGGCCACATGATGGTTATAATTAATGACCACAGTTCCAAAACATTACAATAGGAAGCTGAAGTGGTACATCCACGTCTTTGGGTTCATTAGGATGAGTAAAAACCTTCTTGCAAGGAACAGTAGAGAAAAGAGAAGAAGACGAAGAAGAGAAGAAGAAGAAAAAGAAGAAAAGAAGAAGAACAAGAAGAAGAACAAGAAGAAAGAAGGAGGAGGAGGAGGAGGGATAAACCAAACCAGGGAAGAGATGGGAATGTAACACCGTAGAGTGGACACAGGAACGACACTGAGTGAAGCAGTCAGAACGGCAGATTTTCGCAAAGGATGGAGGAGGCTGGAGTGTGGGTACCCTTCAGGTCCCCAAGACTCCGAGAAAGGAAACGATGAAAACGATAATGATGCAGACGATGGCGATGACAATGACGATGATGGTGATGATGATGATGATGACGATGACGATGATGATGATGACAGTGATGATGATCATCATCATCGTGATCGTGATAGTAAAGGAGTGACGGACGGTCCACAAACAAAACTAGCTCATCAGGGTAATGGGGCACTCACGGATAAACGTCATCAAAACAGATTGAACTTTGGGGGTGGGGGGAGGAGGGGGATCGTGGGGGATCCACACTCATTCCCAGATTGGATGAGAAAGGGATTGCTTCAGTGAAGTATTGATGGTCCGTTCGTGTCGCTAATTCCATTCCCTCTGTTTCTGGCAGCACAAGACACTTGCCGATGAGTGGAGGTGAGGATGTCACGCTATGACTTAACGCTTACCGGGTGGGCCGGGGGTTCCATTCTGGGTGTCAGCAGACGTTTGGAAGACGAGGGGTTGTGAAACTAATTAATCAGTCATGTGTGTGTAAGATAGATGAGGTCAGATGGGTGTAGTGAGGCGAGGGGTGCTTGCACTTATACTTGAGTGAGTGAGTCAGTGAGTGTGTGTGTGTGTGTTTTGTGTGTGTGTGTGTGTGTGTGTGTGTGTGTGTGTGTGTGTGTGTGTGTGTGTGTGTGTGTGTGTGTGTGTGTGTTTCTGTGTGTGTGTGTGTGTGTGGGGTGTGTTTAGTGTGTGTGTGTGTGTGTGAGTGAGTGAGTGTGTGTGTGTGTGTGTGTGTGTGTGTGTGTTCTTTTATATCGAGGATAATGGGATAAGCACTCTTTGTGTGTGTGTGTGTGTGTGTGTGTGTGTGTTTGTATGTGCGTGTGTTTGTGCATGTGAGAGCGCGCGCGCGCGCGTGTGTGTGTGTTGTGTAAAGCATTATGTGCGGAGTTGTTAATCTTTTTATACTATTCTTTTTCTTTCCTATTTTTTTCTTCCTTTTTGTCTTCTTGCTGTATTTTTTAAATTATTTTTTGTAAATATCTTTTGCTTTTTTCTTGTCTTGTTTTTGTCTTGTCTATTTTCTTTCTGTGTGCGCTTTCGGCTAGTTTCTTATCTTTCTTGTGTGTGTGTGTGTGTGTGTGTGTGTGTGTGTGTGTGTGTGTGTGTGTGTGTGTGTGTGTGTGTGTGTTTTTCGTTTTGTTTATATTCTTTCCTTCCTCCCTCCCTTCCTTTTTTCTTTCTTCCTCTCTCTCGTCATTTTCAGTCTCTCTTTGTCTCTTCATCTTTGTTTTCTTTCTTTTTTTCTTTTCTCATTTCTACCTTCTCTTTCTGTATTTGTCAGTCTCATGTGTGCCTCTGCTGGTGCTCTGTGTGTGTGAGTGTGTGTGTGTGTGTGTGTGTGTGTGTGTGTGTGTGTGTGTGTGTATGTGTGTGTGTATGTGCGTGTGTATGTATGTTCAAATTCATTTAACGTCTTTTCACAAGTTGTGATATTAGACGGAGACGGAGTGTGTGTGTGTATATGTGTGTGTGTGTGTGTGTGTGTGTGTGTGTGTGTGTGTGTGTGTCTGTCTGTCTGTCTGTCTGTCTGTCTGTCTGTCTGTCTGTCTGTCTGTCTGTTTGTCTGTGTGTCTGCCTGTCTCTGTGTGTCTGTGTGTGAGTGTACGTGTGTGTCTGTCTCTCTCTCTGTCTCTCTGGCTGTCTGCTTGTCTGTTTCTCCTTGACCATGTCTCTTTATCTGTCTCTACATATGCGAAGTACATTTTGTGTTATGCTGTCCAATGTTAGAGGATGTTAGGCAGAGTTACATCCCTGTAAAATATAGTAGGCAGGCTAATTCTTTTAGACTCTGTTTACTCATGGCGTCAAGTCAGATTGAAGCTGTGCGCAGCCTCACTTTATATTTGTGTAAAGCTTTCAGAATAAGAGATATTTTGTTGTCTTAAGTCATATCTTTGTAACTGATTTTGCTGCTATATAATAATTCCTTTTGTTGTTATTGCTGTTGTCTTAATCCAACACCCAAATACTAAGCAGTTCGGCAACCCCCTTCATGTATGGGCCAATGGCCTTTTTTGTGAATAAATAATTCGAGTTCGAGTTCGAGTTCTCTACATATGCAGTATTTCTGCCTGTCTGCGTGCTACTGTTCTGAATTAGTTGTCATTTCTTTGCCAAAAGGGTGACTATGCTGATTTTTTTTTAAACGCAAGACAAATGATAGAAATAAAGTGACAGCAATAGAGGCCTCATTCTTTTATCCATCATTTGTGTGTGTTTTTTTCTACCTGTCTTTCTTTCTGTCTGTATATTTTTCTTTTCTTTTTCTTCCTGTTTCATTCCTCTCATTTCTTTTTCTTTATGAGTGATATGCTTGGATTGAATTGATTTTTAAAGAAATCTGTCTCTATTTTGCTTTAGTTTTCTCTTCCCTTCCCTTTTTTCCGTATTCTTTTATCTGTCTTTCCTTCTTACTTACTTCTCTTCTCTTTTCTTCTTTTTTTTTTTACTTCTTGCATTGTTTCCTCTTCTTTTGTGTGTCCTATACACTTTCTCTTCTTTTCTTTTGTTTTTGGTTTTACTTTCCTTTCTTACTCCTTGTTCTTCTTTCTTCGCCCCCCCCCCCCCCCCCCCCTCCCCAACATTTTTTTTCTCTGTTTATGTGTGTGTGTGTGTGTGTGTGTGTGTGTGTGTGTGTGTGTGTGTGTGTGTGTGTGTGTGTGTTCTTAGCTATTCCTTTGTTCATCCTGTGTTATTCTCTCAGAGCCTCTTCATTTCTAGTATTCCTTAGGGGTTTTGTAGCGTTTTTTCCCCTCTGAGCTGCGGGATAGCTCAGGAAAACGAGACCTGTTCATTCCTTATTTGCTGTAGAGAGACGTAAAAAGTCAGAGAAAGACAAAAACATTGTACACGTTATATTTGACGGTTGATACGATGCCGATTGATATGAAGGAAGAAGAGAGAAGGAAAGAGGGAGGGAAAGAGGGGGAGAGGGAGAGAGAGAGAGAGAGAGAGAGAGAGAGAGAGAGAGAGAGAGAGAGAGAGAGGAAGAGAGAAAAATAACAGTCAGCCACCACTACCCCCTAAAAAAACAACAACTAAAACTCGAAAAACAACAGCAACACTTTTATCAACAATAGCAGAAGAAAAACAACAGGCAAGAAAAACAAACAACCAGTAACCAACACAAAACAACAGTAAAAACAATAAGTGTTAACAAACAAGGTAAACAACACCCAAAACAAAGTAAACAAAACCAAAACATTCGCAAACATACATCAACTTATCTTGTAACATACAGTACACTTAAACATAGTTGTGTCTCAAGGTTTATCAAGACAGTTACATTTCCAAAAACAATAAGGAAAAAACTTTTTTTTTCAATTTTGATAAAGGATTGAAAGAAAACAAGAAAAAATCAATGTATACAGAATAACGAAATAAAACAACAGACAAGTACACCGACACAGATCAAACAGAATGCAATTTAACTGGCTGGGATTTTTTTTTTTCAATTTTGATAAGGGATTGAAAGAAAACAAGACAAAATCAATGTATACAGAATAACGAATTAAAATAACAGACAAGTACACCGACACAGATCAAACCGAATGCAATTTAACTGGCTGGAACGGTTGGAACAAACAACACTTAATGAAAACAAACTACCACACAGCACCCACATTGCAATTTATTCGGTCTCCTGTTGTCGGAATAATTCTTTTAATTCACTTTGGCGTTTGTAAACAAACTTAGTGTAAGGGGAGGGGGGGGGGGGGGGTTGGATAACTAACGCTGTCAAATTCACTTAGTGGAAATTGTTCCGATTCCAAACCTCTTAAGTTCCCTGTCTTGAACTGGTCGTCGTATAAGCCTGCAAGAAAGACAAGCCACTTTGAAAGAGACGGTTAGAATGGGAGAAGCAATGGTTTTGTTTTGTTTTGTGGGTTTTTTCGCGTGGTTTTTTTTTTTTTTTTTTTTGGGGGGGGGGGGGTGAGGAAGGGGGGGGGGGGGGGTGAGATCGGACGGGTTAAAAAGGGAAGACAACTGGAGACTGTCGTGGCGCATCATTTTAGTTCTTTGAACTGGATGACTCGGAAATAACTTTTCTCTCTTCGTTTATGGGTTAGTTTGGAGATGTTTACGTGATTTGATTTGATTGTATACTTTCTTTCCTTATATATATATCGCTCCTGTCTGTCTAACTTTGTTCTTTGACTGTTTTGTTGTTTGTTTGTTGTTTTGTTTAATACTTTACGCAGTTTACATTTATTGCTTTTGTTTCTTGTTTGTTTCAAAACTATACGCAGTCTAAATTGATTGATTTTGTTTTGTTGGTTGTTATTTATTTATCATTTGTTTCCTTTTGTCTGTCTCTTTAGTTTTGATTGTTTGAGCTATCGATTTGGAAACTTCAGATACTTTACTTTTAATGTGCAGCTTTCTGTTTATGATCTCTTTCTTTTCCTTCTTTTTTGCCTGTCTGTTTTTCGGATTTTTTCTTCTTTTTTTTATCTCACTCTTTTAATGAGCTTGTCTTTCTTTCTTTTCTTTAGTTTTGTTGCTTCTCCTTGTCTTTGGTTTTTCTTTGTTGTTGTTTGTAGTTTGTTTTGTTTGGGTGTGCTTTTTCTCTTTCATTCTCTGTCTTTTTTCCGTCCTTTTCTTTGTTTTTTTGTTGGTTTCTTGGAATTTTTGGTCTTCTCTAGATCTTCTGTATCCGTCCTTGTTTGCTTGTCAATTTGTCAGTCTGTCTCTGCCTTTCTTTACTTGTATCGCTGCCACTATCTATCTATCTTCCTGTGTCTCTGTCTTTCTCTTGTACTACTCCCTACTCCCCTCACTCCTATCTCTGTGGAAGTCTGTTTCAGTTAAAGAAATGTTAGATCAATCAATGGCTCTCTAAAAACAGTGCAGAATAAGGTAGTAGTAGGCACCCATCAGTCTCGGAAGACTGTGGAGTTGCGCTCTAGTCTTTAGAGTGCAAAGCCTGGGTAAGTAAGTATGGAGGGCAAGCTGTTAAGGAACAAGGAATGTCTATAAGCTGCAGAATAAGGAATGAATTCTTAAACAGGATTGGTAAAACTGTTATTAAAAACCCGCTGAAAGATTAAGGAAAAAAGAAGAGTTAACCCATATTTTTCAGTACAGGAAAGTTTGTGTAGTTGTAGAATGGCACAAAGAAGGGTGACATTGTCTATGACCGTAAATGCAATGCCATTTTGTGTGAAGCAGCAACAGGAAAGAAAACAACACAAAGTAAAAACCAGAAAAACAGAAAAAAAGAATTCAGGAAAAACAGAAAAGCTCAATATCAGCAACAGTACGACCAAATTCAGAATACAACAACAACAACAACGACGACGACGACGACAAAACTAGCATACAAACAAGCAAGAACCAACACAGACTAAAGACAAAACACGAAAAACACAGAAGAAATAAGGCAGGCAGACCGAAGAATTATGAATTTGGCAATTAATCTTAAAGTAGCAAACTTAATATGTCTATGTCTCGAAGCCGATCACATATATATATATATATATATATATATATATATATATATATATATATATATATATATATATATATATATATATATATATATATGTATATATATATATATGTATATATATATATATATATGTATGTATGTATGTATGTATGTATGTATGTATGTATGTATGTATGTATGTCATTTTGTCCATCACAAGCAAAGATAACGAGAAAGAACTCAAAGTTAAGGCAATAAACCAAGAGAATACCTGACCAACGTAGAACAAACCAAAACAAAACAAAAAGCCAAATCGATTGACAAACAGTTCAGTCTACTCCCGTAAAGAAACGGATTAGAAGAGTCAGAAGATAGGCTGTTCAATTAAACAGTTATAGAAGGCTTTGGGTTTAAATCATTCCGTATCTCGGTATTTATGTTGTCAGAATGCTTGATTCGATTCTCTCCCGGCGTCCTCAAAGGAACTTAATATATCAGGAGATTGGGTATCTAAAAATGTCAAAATCGCTATGGGAAGATCATTTCAATCCAAACCCCTTTCCCTGTCTTGGTCTTGCCGCAATATACAAGACAGGCAATTTCGAAAGATACAGAAGGGAGCGAGTAAGGAGAGCGTTGTTTTTATTGGTGGAAGTGGACAGGTTAAAGGGAGAAAACTGGACTGGTTAAAGGGAGAAAACTGGACAGGTTTAAGGGAGAAAACTGGACAGATTAAAGGGAGAAAACTGAAGAATGTCTGAACACAATGACACAAACATCAATTCTATCTATTCATGTGTTGGTTCAGAAATTTGAGGATTCATTTACTATTATTTTTTCTCTTTTTTTTTTTATTACTGTTCCTGCCTGTCCCTTCCTATTCTTTGGCTTTTTTTCATTGTTTGTTTAATTGTACGACAAACATCATGCCCACACGTTAAAACTCCATCCACCTTTTCGCAGAAGAGTACGCCGCAAATGATGATAGGTGAGATGAACGACACGAACATACCCAGCATGCACCCGCTGCGTGGAGAGCGATGGAATCTGCCATGATTAACTTGCCTGCATGCAACACACTGCCTAAAACTCCAGAGCATTGCTAAAAAAACTGCGCAAGGAGTTTCGGGAGAAACAAGTCTAGCATGACAAGATAATGATATCTAAAGTGTTTTGGCAGTAAGTCTTGTGAAATGATATGTAGAGGTTTTTGTTTTGTTTGTTTTGTTTTGTTGAATGTCCTTCACTACTTGGTGATACACATACACCCGCATTCAAACCATCATCTCTCTCTCTCTTCTCTCTCTCTCTCTCTCTCTCTCTCTCTCTCTCTCTCTCTCTCCTCTCTCTCTCTCTCTTCTCTCTCCCCTCTCTCTCTCGTCCCCTCTCTCTCTCATATATATATATATATATATATATATATATATATATATATATATATATATATATATATAATATATATATATATAATATATATATAATACTCAGAACAGTACGACAGTAGACGTCTTACTGGGGAAGAACATATAACATCAGCAACTGATGTTATGAACTGCTGAGAGTCATATAAAACTTCTTGATGTGTAGAGGCACCCGCAGAGAGATACAGATTTTCAGCCAATGTGAGTATCACAACTGCTGCTAATGTATTGGTTCGGTTTTTTAACTGCTGGAAGCCGATACTTCAGTACATTGGAACTGGTAGCAGACTGTGTGAATTGAAGGACTCCAGGTTTAATCACAGTGTCTGTCCACGCGTGTGATAGACGACTTGGGATCTAATTAAATTAATTTTTTATTCTTTTTTTCTTTTATATTGAGGATAATGGAATAAGCAATCATATGCTTTTTTACATCCAGTCCCTGTGTGTATGCAGTTTTGTAAATGTCATCTGTTCCCACCGGCACACGATGGCCTACTCTTACGAAAAGTGGAACAGGATTTAACCTGTGCGCAAGATGTTCTGCGTGTGTTCGCACACGGGGCCTCGGTTTTTAGTCTCATTTAGTCTCTATGTGTGAGGAGTATGTTTCTGTGCAATCATCCCTATTTTTACTTGGGATTTCACTTTCAGGACAAAACTGACTTTCCCTCCCCCCCCCCCCTCCGTCCTCCTTCACCCCCTTTACCTCCCCACCACGCTGTTGGAAACAGGAGACAGAGCGGGAAGGTGGGGGGGGGGAGATGGATAGGTCTGGGTGAAATTGTGTTCACACCACAGGCGGAGACACTATGGAAAGGTGGGGAGCGATGCCAGTCATTTCTAATGAATAACTCAGACATAGGATCAGCAGATATTTATTCTGTTGAAAAAAGTCATGGACCAACGATGATGGTCACGATGATTGTAGGAGGAGGAGAAGGAGGAAGAAAAAGAAGACGACGACGACGCCGACGCCGACGCCGACGCCGGCGGCGGCG
>CM060323.1:4031828-4036828 GCA_030674155.1 Stramonita haemastoma
GGGAAATTTTGGGGTTGGGGTTGGGGGGTTTGTTTTTTTGTTTTTTAGTTACCCCCTTATTAAACCCCCCGGGGACCCTTGGGTTCTTTTCTGCCTAATTTTGGCCCCCAACAAAAAATTGGTTCTGCTGTTCTGTTGCAAATGCTCGCGCTTTCTGTTGCTACTGCTGCCCGTTGCTACTCTTTGGTTTCTCGCTGTTGCTTTGCTGCGCTGTTGCTACTACTGCTGCGCTCCAGTCAAGCTGTTGTTAAAGGGGGATGATGATGATTTATGGCAACAGGGAAAAAAAGACAGCAATCCCCCACTTGCTGGGGGGCCCCTTTAAAAAACCGAAAAAAAGGCTATACGTTTGTCTCCAGTGGGTGCCTTTCTTTTCCCCCATCCCAGAACAAAACCCCCCCCCCCTTCAATTTCCCCCTTGGGGAAACCCCTTTTTTAAGAAAAGGGCCTTGCCTGCCCCGGGTTTAATTTGTGTACTTTCCCCCCGCGGGAAACCCAGGGGGAAAGGGCGGGGGGAGGGCCCGCCTTGAAGGGTTTGACCCTTAAGAATTGGGTGGTGTCAAAAAGTAAAAAAAACAAAAGGGCCAGGCCCACGAAAACATTATAAGGGGGGGGGGGGACGAACAGGGGAATAACCCCAAACAAAGACCGGGTTGGGATGTTTGCTTGTACCAAAAATGGGGGAAAGGGGGACCTAGACAATAAATCTGTTTTTTTGAAATGATAAATATTTGTATTTTGTAAAAGCGGAAACACACCTTTCATAGAAAATAAAGTTTGGGGGTTTGGTTTTTCCATTTAACCTTTTACCCCATCCACCAAAACCGTAATGGTGAGGGGTTTTTTTGGGAGCCCCGATTTGGAAACAAAAAGGTGTCCAAACTTTTGGTTTGGGTGGAGGAAAGAAAAAAGGAACTATTAAAATTTTTCTTGGGACGGGCCCCGGGGGCCCTTCCCTCTCTGGTATTAAAAAATTAAAAAATTTCTCTCTAGTTTTCCCCTTCCTTGTTCCCATTTCCAAAATTCCCCACTTTTTTGGGGTTTCGAAATTTTAGGGGGCCCCCGTTTTTTTAATCTATTTTTTCCACCCCCCACCCACCCCCTTTTTAACCAAAAGTTTTTTGGCAAGTTTTTTTCACTGATCCTATCAAAAAATTTTGAGATTTTAAACACTGCAATGATGAGACAAAGCCTATGGGCCCAAGCATTGGGTTTTTCCCATAAGTTTTCAAAAATTATTTTTTTGGTTTTAAAGTAAATTTTTTAGTTTCCTTT
Source organism: Stramonita haemastoma (assembly GCA_030674155.1). NCBI lineage: Eukaryota > Metazoa > Mollusca > Gastropoda > Neogastropoda > Muricidae > Stramonita > Stramonita haemastoma. Next base: position 4,033,104 of record CM060323.1, read on the forward strand.
TCATTTGTTTTTTTAGGATTATGAATTAAAGGGAAACAGGGGGAAAACCACGGCATTTCTTAAAAACTGTTTTTAATGACCCAAAAAATTTCCCCCCGGGGTTTGACAGTGTGTCCCAAAAAGTGTTCTTTTTTTCGGGTTGTTAGGGTCAGGTAAATTTTAAAAAAAAAAAGGGCTAATAATAAATTTGAAATAAAGATGTTTTGGGAGAAAAACCCCCCAGAAATTTAACTTGAATATTTTTTAAAAAACGGGGTGTGGTGTGGGTGGTTGTGTGGTGTGTGTGGTGTGTGTTTTGGTGGTGTGTGTGTGTGTGTGTGGGGTGTGTCCCCTTTTTTTTTACGTCCCCCTTTACTTAAAAAAAGATATTTTAAAAAAAAATCCCAGAGGGGGGTTAAATAATTTGGGGGTTTTTGGGGGGTTTAGCAAAAGTACGTTAAAAATTAAATTTTTAAAAGGGGCTCCGGGGGTTTCTTCTTGAATTAACGTTTTTTAAAAAAAGAGTTCAAAAAAAACATTGAAACTATAAAGACGGTTTTTTTTCCCTAGCCAAAACCCCACACCAAACAAAAAAAACTACAGCTCAGCAAAAAAAAGGTGGGTTGGTGATTATTTCCCCCCGGTGGAAAAAGCAATTTGGGCACGTCCCTTGCACATAGGGAGATCTCTGGCGCCAGTCAAAAGCAGAAAAACACCTTGTGGTAAAGCGGGGGTTGTTCGTTAGGGGGGGTTTTTTTAATTAAAAGGGGAAAAAAAAAACGAAAAAAACACAAAAACCCCCGCACTTTTCCCCCAAAGCCTTTTTTCAAATTCCGGGGGGCGTCCCCCCCCCCACACAACACCACACACACCAAACACCCCCCACCCCCACCCCCCCAAACCCCCCACCCCCACCCCACAACCTCCCCCCCAACGCCCCCCCCCCCCCCCCCCCCCCCCAAACACACACACCCCACAAACCCCCACACAAAACACACACACAACCCCCACCCCACACAAAACACACACACAACCCCCACCACACAAAAATCCCCCCCCCAAAAAGAGATTTCAAAGCCATCTGTACTAAAGTAGAACAAACCCCCTAGGTACCCAAAAAAAATTCAGCAAATTTTCCCCCGGGAAAATTTGGGGTTTTTTCTAGAAAAACGGAACTTTCTAAAAACAAACCCCCGAAACAGCCCCAGTCAGTCAAGGGGGGTCATGGGGGCGGGTAAAAAAAAAACCCCCGGGGGCAGAACATTGCGCCCCCAATTTTTTGAAAACCCGGGGGTTCCCCCTTTCCCTCGAGGGGATTTTTTTCCCCCCGGAGTTTTAAAAACAGTCTGACCTTTTCCCCCCCCCCCAAAAAACCTTTTGGAAAAAAAACTATAAAAAACCCCCGGGCCCCCCTGTGTGAACGCACACAGAACATCTTGCGCACACCCCCTTAAATCCTGTTTCCCCCAAATTTTTGGAAGAAAAAAGGGGCCCCCCCCTTTTTCCGGTGGGAACAATGAAAATTTCCCCAAAAAAACTTTTTCAGGGGACTAGATGTAAAAAAAAAAAAAAAAAGAGTGCTTAAAAACCAAAATTTTTCCCCCCGGGGGGTAAAAGAAAAAAAAAAAAAAAAAACTAAATGAAAAATAAAAAAAATAAAGTCGTCAAACAGTCAGTCCCAGCAGCCCCCCCTTTTTCGAACAGCTGCAGAGCTCCATCCCCTTTTTTTAGATCACTTGGCTTTAGGGCATGTCCCCCGGGGGGTTTTAAAAAGGGAGGATAGGAAACCCTATACCCCAAAAAGGAAAAAAAAAAATTTTTTGGGAAATTTTAAAAAAAGCTTAAATACAAACATACGTTGCATGCCCCCCGGGAAACCCCCCCCCCCCCCCCCCCCCCCACAAACCAAAAAAAAAAAAAAAAAAAAAAAAAAAAAAAAAAATAAAAAAAAAAAAAAACAAGGGGCCCCACAACCAAAAAATTTTTCACACGAAACCCAAAAAAATTCCCCCGTTTAACCCGGGCGCGTGCCCCCTTTTTCCCCCTTTCCCCCGGTCCCCAAAAAAGAGAAGAGAAGAAAAGGGAAAAAGACAGACAAACAAAAGAAAACAGACAGACAGAAGAGAATGAGAAAAAGAAGAAGATTATAAACCCCTTTCCCCCCTGGGAAAAGATTAGGGTTAGGAAGCAATATTTTGGGGTAAAATTTTCAGAAAATTGGAAATTTTTCAGGGGCTTTTAAAATTTGAAAATTATCCTTTTTAAAACCCCTTTTTTCGCCCCAAAATGTTATGGGGGTGGGCCTAAAATTTTTTCCCCTTTTTCCCCAGGTTTAAATTTTGGGGGAAAACATTTTCCCTTTAAAATTTTCCCCAATTTCAGTTTTTTGCCGTAAAATTTTTTTAAATTTGGCGGGGTCTTTATTTCTCTTCTCCCCTCCTTTTCCTCCTTCTCCCCTTTCCCCCTTTCTAAAAACCCCTTGCCTCCTGTCCCCCCTTTTTCCTCCTTCCTCTTCCTTCATCTTCCCCCCTGGTCCCCCGTCCCCCTTTCCCCTTTTCCCCCTTTTTACTTTTCCCCCCCTCCCCCTCTTTTCTCCCTTTATCCCCCCTCTCTTTTTACTCCCCCTCTCTCTCTCTCTTCCTTTTTTCTTACCTTTTGCCCCCACTTCCCTCTTCCCCCCCCCTCTCTCTCTCTCTCTTAAAACCCCCCCCCCTCTCTCTTTTTTTCTCTCCCCCCCCCCTTTTTCTCTCTTTCTGTCTCCCTCTCCCACCCACCCCCCTCTCTCAATGGTGGTGGGAAATGAAAATTTTAATTCATGTTACATGTGTGACTCCCTTTTTTGTTTGTTCGTGAATCTTGTTCTAGAAACTAAATTTGGGTTTAAATTTTTTGGTTGGACGTTTTCCCCTAAGGGGAAAATTTTTTAAAACATAAATTTTTTCTCTAAAAGGGCCCAAAACGTGGCAACATATTTTAAAAATAGGAAAAAGGACAGAGGAAAAGAAAAGAGAGAAGGGGGGGAGAAGAAAAGATTCATTTATCTAAAATTAGATTTATTATTTAAAATCTTTTATTTCAAGGATAATGAGTAAGCACTCGCGTGTTTTTTGGCATACAATTTTGTAAATTTTATCATTCTGTTTCCACTGGTACACATTAGTCTGCTCTTCTGACAGGCAGGAGAGAGAGAGAAAGAGAGAGAGAGAGGGGGGGGGGGACGGACGGACGGACGGATAGACAGACAGACAGACAGACAGACAGACAGACAGAGACAAAGAGACAGACAGACAGACAGATAGACACACAGAGAGAGAGAGAGAGGAGAGAGAGAGAGAGAGAGAGAGAGAGAGAGAGAGAGAGAGAGAGAGAGAGAGAGAGAGAGCGCCATCCCACACACATTCAGTAATCGAATCTGTGCCCTGCAGAGAAAACAAGCACATGTTTAACAGCCAATCTAAAAGCAATGGATTTCTGGGTGTTGTATCCTGTAACCCGAACAAAATGCCAGAGCATTATGTCAAACCGAAGCCGCCAGTGTTTTTTTCAAGGCTGTTTGGAAGAACTCCACAGTCTTTGCTCAGGTTTACAGGTCACTGCATGCACATCAACCCTGGGAACTCCAGACTTGAGTGTTTCCTCAAAGGCCCATGAATGAGTGATTTGTGTGCCATTAGTTCCACTTCGTGTTCCGATGAAGACTTGAGCATTTTGAACTTTAGGAGGACACGAGATTGTCACAGGTAAAG
>CM060323.1:4041828-4061828 GCA_030674155.1 Stramonita haemastoma
ACACACACACACAAACACACACACTTACACACACACACACCACACACACACTACACACACACACACACACACACACACACACACACACACACACACACACACACACACACACACACACACACACACACACACACACACACACACACACACACACAGGTCTGTGTAGAACCGTGATTGTGTAAGAATCATGTGTTCCGAAACAATGATCAAGCCAATATGCTGACAAACATGCAGCTTTTCCTGGGTGACGACTGACTGACTCACCAGATTAGACAAACAGGATTGGCAGTGGTGACAGAGTGGACTTTTTGTTGTTGTTAATGCTTTCCTTATGCTTCTGTCTGTCTGTCAGTCGGTCAGTCAGTCAGTCTGTCTGTCTGTCTGTCTGTCTGTCTGTCTTCTATCTCTTCGCTGCCATGTCTGCTGCCAAGATTTGAAATTTCAAGGTAGTTGATGCAGCGCCGCTGTAGTCTAGTGGTTGGGCGTTGACTCGTAATCTGGTCGGGTTCGATCCCAGCTTCGGCTATGGCTGTGCCCTTGGAAAAGCTCTTTACGCTATTTCTCACCCACCATTAAGGTCCAACCTTTTTGGTTAACCCTGCGATAGACTGGCTCCTATCCAGGGAGTCTATGACTCTCATCGCTAGCCACAGAACCGATAAGCACCGCCGATGAGCTTAGCTCGACAGACTTTAATTTTAGGTGTGATGGCTGCTAACACATTTACAATGAAGAATGTTTACTGAAATGTTCCAAATTTACGTCAACAACACGCTTTCCTACAGATGTCAATTTCCTTTAGACATGGGTTCCATTACCCCCCCCCCCCCCCCCTCCATCCCACCCCACCCCGAAAAAGCTAATTTTATGATAGAGGGTTTTTTCTATTCTCGTTCAAATATTTCTCGAGATCCAGATGATGCTAGGATCGGTAACAGTCAAGGCAAATAAATTATTGATGTATTTTGTTTTAACTCTATGTCATAGCATAATAACTATACATACAATCAATGGTTTGATAATAGTTCAATTATTGCATAACAATTAATTCAGTATTTTATAACTAACAATACCGTATTGTTATCTAAATACTAAAATGATCCGCACATTGTCTTATTACTACCAACGAACATTTAAGAAGAATAGTTGTTAACAATCATGATAGCACAGAATGGATGAAGTTACTAATGATATTACTGTGGTTTTTACAGTATATTTTTTTTTATACATTTATTCACACAATTTCTTGTTTTTTTCACTGCTTCTACCTCAACAGTAAAAATAAACAGAAACCAAGGATTCAACACTGTTTCAACATTATTGCTCGTTACACAAACATAGCACGCGCGACACAGCCAAACAAGTGAATAACATAACACTCTCTTTCAATACGGGATGTGATAATTCCACTCCAATGCGACACCATCAAAAAAAAGAAAAAAAAAAAAATGGGGGCTTCTCGTGACTCATGGACAGTGTCACGTGAGACTGTCGACACAAAGGGAGGTTATTTGAAGAGAAACCTTATTCTCTCCCCTGGTGTGTGATGTCGATCAGTTATCAGTATTGCTGCCTGCCCAATGTGCCTGTTAGTTATGGCCTGTTTACCTGTATGTCTGTAGCAGCAGTTTTCATTTGGTTTTTCCCCCCGGGGATGGATGCCGGGGGCCTGTCGGTATGATTAGCATCCCCACAGTCTGGAAATTCCTGTGCAAGAAAATTCCTCTTCTCTGTCCCTCTCTTTGTTCCTGGCTTGTTTTCTTTTCTTCCTGCCACCTCCTGCTTGTCTATTTCCTGCCTTCTTGGTCCATTCTCCGCATTTTTTCCAGAAAGACTTCAAAGATAATTCTCTCTCATGCCGAATTGGATACACTTGGGCATGACTTGTCAGGCGCTTAACGGCAGCGTGACGCATTGTCGCTCATATAACATACAACAGTAGTTACTGTCAGAGCGTTCGACGAAGAGGAAGTTTTCATTTGTTTACTTTAAAATTCATTTTTTATCCTTCTACCCTTCATTCAGTCTCCTCTTTTTTTCTGACTACCTTCATCTTCCTGTTATCTCCAATTTAACTTTGTTTCCGTGAAAAATGTTGGTGTTTTTTTTTCTTTTTTAATACAAACTGGGAATTTTCTTTTTTGCGTCATGTGCTAGAGTTCCGAGTAGATGAGATTTTGCGAATACGACTGGGTTTTTTTTTAACCCCCCCCCCCCCCATCCCCCCCATATCACCACCACTACCACTAAGGCAGCGGCATTTTGCCTTCCGGGATAAACTGAGAATAGACAAATACAAAATATTTTGTGAAATGCAGAGTTTAAGTGTATGCTAAATAAACATGAATTGTCTCGACTATAACCATGTTTGGAGAGATGCACGCGTGCTCGCACATGTGCACGCGCGTGTGTGTAAGTGGGTTTGTATTGTATTTTCTAGCACTTCATATCGCATATCACTTACAGGGAGTTAAGTTCTGCGTGAACTTTGAAATTGCTATCCTTAGGGAGAAAGCATCATCCTTATTGCAGCTGCACGTATTTTGTATTTCTTTCCCTTTGCATGTATATTTGTTCAACTGTGGGATATTTTTTCTGTAGAACTTTGTGCCAGGGATATTCCGTATTTGCTGTGGGTTGTTTTCTTTGCTTTATAACTTGTAGGCACTCGTCAGTCTCGGAAGACTATGGAGTTGCACTATAGGCTCTAGAGCGCAAAGCCCGGGTCAGTAAGTACGGAGAAAAAGTTGTTACCCACGCTTGTAGACCCCCCCCCCCTCTCTCACGTCACTGAAATTGTCCATTGGAAATGTAATTGCCGATACGAATGGTTCCAGTACCGTCGCAGGAGCCACAAGAACGTTGCCATATACAGCCCCGATTCGTCCTGGAGTAACTCCCCGATTATTTTCCTCAGGGATGGTGTCTAAACACCACACCTGTGTGAATGCTGGGTTTTTTTATTTTGTTGTCATCCGCTCCTACCGGCATACAATAGCCTGCTCTTCGTAAGGTGGATCGGGTTTTAACGTGTGCGCAAGATGTTCTGCATGCGTTAGTACACAGGGCCTCGGTTTATATTCTATCTCTAAAATGAATGTTGTTGTTTTTTTTAAAACAACAGCAAAAATCCAGCTGATTGGTTGTTTCGTCAAGTTTATTTTCTGGAGTAATCATAACGTGCAGATTGGAGTCGCCATTGAGCTGTTAGAAAGATTTGTCCCCCTTTGGAGGTAACAACGGCTTAAACAACATTCCCTCCGTAAATTCGTTGGATGAAAATATTAGCTGATCATGTTCAAACGGCGATTAAGATATTGAGAAAAACGTAAATGTTATGTCCTCTTTTTATTTAAAAAAAAAAGTGTAGGCTGGTTGTGGCTTTCGATACGACTGACACAAAGCACACCGAGCATGCAGTTTGTGACTTGAGGAGGGATGGACTCCGCTAGGTTCTATGCGTTCAAGACACACCGTCGTGGAACGCTCAGACAGCAGCTATTGTTGTCTGTCATGTAAACGGACATGCGTTGCGCTGCCGTTAAGCGCCTGACAAGTCAGGACCAGCGTCTCTGACTTTGGTGTGGGAGAGAGTTGTTGTTGTGTTGTAAATCTTTGTGGAGAAAAACAAGGCAGCAGAATGGACCAAGCAGGCAAAAAAAATAGACAACAAAGTGGTGACAGGAAGAAAATGAACAAGGCAGAAGCAGGAGAGGGACAGAAAAGAGGGAATTCCTCGCACAGAATTTCCACGTGGGGATGCTGTTTTTACTGACAGCCCCCCCCCCCCCCCCCCCCCTCTGCATCCCCAAGGGGAAGGGGGAATGCATAGCAATGACAGGCTGGGACTGAAATAAGCCACGGGTTGATGTCCTTCCCCTGCTTTGCTGTTGTAAGCTCATATTTTTTTGTCATCTTTCAATGAATAAAGTTGTAAAACCAGACTGTCAGTATAACACCTTAAGCATTACTTGATAAGTGAAGGGAAGAGGAGATAGGGAAGATGAAACAATCAGTGATACGCGGATCACACACGTCACTGAGGACTAGACTTCGGATGAGAAGTCAACGACCTTACCATTAAACCAGTAGGCCACCAAACCACACACACACACACACACACACACACACACAACACACACACACACACACACACACACACACACACCACACACACACACACACACACACACACACACAGAGGCTGTGTTGGGACACTAGGGCAGTAGGTAAAGCTAAGTGATCGTTCTGTTAGCTCTACCGGCTGACCTGTGCCGGGGCTGTGGTGGGTTTGGCAGGGATGGGTGCAATTCACGACAGCAGTTGTTTCATGTGGACGGGCTCTCCATCAAACAAACCGAGTCATGCCCGAATTCTCCCTGTACCAGTACTGTATCATGATCAACATGATTTGTTGCTAACAGGCTGGAGCCGGAGGCTGGGGGGCGTATGTAAATTCCAAGCATTCGTCCAACAATGAGTCCTATGTGTGTTTGGTGCAGGATGGGAATGGGGGCTCTTGGGTGTCTGGCCCACCCCTAAAGGCCTTGTATGCACGTAGCTTACAGGCATTTACATGTTTTGTTACACCGCAACACTGCCAACATCATCACCCTGGTTCGTTTTGTCTCTTTCACATTGTCTGCATTTTAAGCTGTTGCAGCTTTTGTTTCACTGTAAGATATATAGACAAGGGAAGGTTTAATCCCAAAAAGGTAGAAGAAACAGAAAATTTCTGTTTCAATGCAAAGCTTTCACAGTGTTTATCGTTTATTATGGCTTCCACCTTCATCCACTAGAAAAGTCTGGGAGGCATTATATCCTCCCCCCCCCCTTTGCATGAACTAGATTCTGCTTTTGAGTAAGTAATTCGTTCAGTTAACTGATAATGTGTTGATATCACAATATATTCCATGTTCTTTCTAAACTCCCAGTGTTTCTCTGTTTCATAGTAACATTGGAGTGGATGACCAAACCATCTTTACATGTCCCGTTTTAAAAACAAGGGTTATCATTTTGTGTATTCAAAACGTGGGAACAACACTTCTGCCTTATACACAAGTATGCATGACTTCAGCTAGCAATTTAACACATCATGCCCGCAACATACATATAGAGGGTTGGCACCTGAGAAGTTCCTAGATGAACATGAGAATTCTGTGGCATATGAAATATAATGTATCATTGAAAGCAGGTGTTTGTCCTTCGTGGCCTAACAGTAAAAGGTACAGGGCTAAACTGTTTAACAGAGAGGGATCACTTATGTATAACTTGAGAGAAATTGTTCTGTCAAAACATGTTAAAAGCCGTTAAGTAGTAACTGGCCACAGAAACCGTTTTTCTTGTCAGATTAAACCAAAAAAATCCATTGCCGTAAGAGAGAAAGTATCTTGAATATGGCTTAACCATGTAAAGTGTACTCAGAGAAAACAAGCGTTGCAAGTTACTTGAGGATGATTGGACAATAACTGTAGCAGCAGTCAGCAAACATTCACAGATACGCAGTCACACAGAAACTGGGTGGTGCCAAAATAAAGAAACACTTTCTCCCAGAAAAGAGTAGCCTGAAAATCACTCAGACAGCTCTGTCACAACTCTACATGTCATATAATTCAGCAGTAGTAGCAGCAAACAGCAACAGTAGCACAGCAGCAGCAGTAGCAGCAGCAGTAGTAGCAGCAGCAGTAGCAGCAGCATAGCAGCAAGCAGTAGCAGCAGCAGTAGCAGCAGTAGCAGCAGTAACAACAGCAGCAGTAACAGTAGCAGTAGCAGCAGCAGCGTAGCGTAGCAGCAGCAGTTGCAGCAGTAGTAGCAGTAGTAGAGCAGCATGCAGTAGCAGCAGTACAGCAGTGTAGCGCAGCAGTAGCAGCAGCGCAGCATAGCAGCAGTAGCAGCAGCAGCAGCAGTGTAGCAGACCCAGTGGGCCAAGAGCCATCAGGAACAGGCTCACCCTTGTCCCCATAACCACCACCCTCTCCTCACCTCAATGTGTTGTCTCCTCTCATACATCACTGTGTTGTCTGCACACACACACACACACACACACACACACACACACACACACACACACACACACACACACACACACACACACACACACACACACACACCCACCTCCCTGTATGCAGTTTGTTGTTCCCTGTGATATGATTAGGGACCGCCAGTGGGCATGTATGTCAACAACAATATCAGTCTGGCTGGGGTTTGCGCTGATAGACAGTGGCGAGAGAGAGAGAGAGAGAGGGGGGGAGAGAAGAGAGAGAGAGAGAGAGAGAGAGAGAGAGAGTGTGTGTGTGTGTGTGTGTGTGTGTGTGTGTGTGTGTGTGTGTGTGTGTGTGTGTGTGTGTGTGTTTTGAGAGACAGACAAATAGTGTATGGAGGAAGAAAGAGGCAGGGAACAGGGAATAGATCAGAGATACGATAACGATAACGACATGTTATTTTCTGAGGGTAAAAGACTGAGTACAAATGACCTTTTTTTTAATCCAGCGTTCAAAAATAAATCAATCAATCGACAAATGAATAAATGAATATAAATATAAATGGTATATGCAGAGGCAGACAGACACAAAGCAGATAATTATTCAGTCAGCCAGCTACAAAAGCACCAATCACATTCAGCTAGACATGATCAGCAGTAGACACCAAAGACCACAGGTTCAGACTGTCGAAAACTCCACAGAGAAAACAGAGCTCTCGTTAACATCCTTGCAAAAGCTAAAAACCGCGAGATGATCACATATCGGTGGATCGTGGTCTAGGTAACGCCCCTTGCCTAGAAAGCAAAAAGTCCGGGTCGGAGTGTGCGGTGGTTCGTACCCCGTTTGGGCCCAAAACTTTTTCCCCATCCATGAGACCATGAGTGGTGGTCTGGCGCTAGTCTTTCGGATGAGACGATAAACCGAGGTCTCGTGTGTTACACATCACTTTTTATTGCACGTAAAAGAACCCACGGCAACAAGGGGGTTGACCCTGGCAAAATTCTGTAGAAAAAAGCCACTCTGATTAGTAAACAAATACAGTTGCAGGCAGGAAAAAGAAGAAAAAATGGGTAGGCGCTGCACTTGTGGCGCCGCGCTCTCTTACCGGGGAGAGCAGCCCGAATTTCACGCAGAGAATTCTGCCGTGACATAAAGTGATACAAAATACAAGATACAAATATCTGTAACACCTACCACAAACACTATTCTTTATATCTGTCTCTCTTGTGTGTGTGTCTCTTTGTCTGAGTGGTATGTCTGTTGGGTTCTGTTGGATGAAGCACATTTTATCTATGCTTTAGCGATATGGCAGAACACACACCAACAACAAAACGGAAGGGGAAAGGCGTCAGATGTTATGTTGTGTGTCGCGGCTTTTTCTCAGAAGCACGGATTACAAGTGGCAGGTTCTTTTAGGGGTTTTATTTTGCATACAAATAGACTCTCTCTCTCCTCTCCCTCTCTCTCTCTCTCTCTCTCTCTCTCTCTCTCTCTCTCTCTCTCTCTCTCTCTCTCTCTCTCTCTCTCTCTCTCTCTCTCTCTCTCTCTCTCTCTCCTCCTCTCTCTCTCTCTCTCTCTCTCTCTCATCCGTTTGTTGCCATGTATGTTTATCATGCATTGAAAAGGGTAAACACAGCTTTCTCGTAACATTGGAAATACATCCTTATTTGTTGCAGATTTCCAATAACTGTGGATAGCTGGGAAATATATTGTGGTTCTTGTTGTTCATGTTTTTGTGTAACCCCCCTTCAGAAAGGGGCTAAGGCCTAAAATCTGAATAAACTATTCGCATTTCTTCTCTCTCTCTCTCTCTCTTCTCTCTCACTCTTCTCTCTCTCTCTCTCTCTCTCTCCTCTCTCTCTCTCTCTCTCTCTCTCTCTCTCTCTCTCTCTCCTCTCCCCTCTCCTCCTCCTCCTCTCCTCCCTCTTTATCTCCTATTTGCTTAGAGTCTTTACATTCCTCTCTACTTTGAACCGCACAATGACAAATACTTTTTTTTAATCTGAGAGAAAAACTGCAACACATCCATCCTTTTAAGAGCGAACTGTAAACCCGAGTACTTCTGCTACAGTGCATCCAAAAGAACGCACGACAATAATGATAAAGGATCGCCCTGTGGCACAAGTCGGAGAAATACCCACTCCCATAGGAAAAGCACACACAAAATGAGAAAGGAAAAGTTAAGAATAGTAAAAAAAAAATAATAATAAAAAATAATGATAATAAAAAATAAATAGAGAGAGAGAGAGAGAGAGAGAGAGAGAGAGAGAGAGAGAGAGAGAGAGAGAGAGAGAGAGAGAACCGTATTATGGCAGTGTGCTTTGGAAAGTAGTTTTTTGTGTCTTTTTTGAGATTATCATTCCTGTCCTGTCAGTGTTGTACTCTTCCTCAATGTGGGAGGATTCAAGTCTTTTTGACTTGATTTCATTTTTTTTCTAACAACTCAGATACCACAGTGAGAGAGAGAGAGAAATCTGCACTACCAGTAAACGCTCAGCAACACAACACACTACAGTACAATGCAGTACAGAACGGATGCAGTACAATACAGCACGCAAGTGGTCAAGTTATGTGCGCACAATTCTCCGCTTTTATTATTATTATTATTTTTTTTTTTTTTTTTTTTTTTTTACTCTTTTATATCGAGGAGAATGGGATAAGCACTCGTGTGTTTTTTTCATCCAGTCCCCGTGTGTATGCAGTTGTGTAAATATTGTCATCTGTTCCCACCGGCACAAAATGGCCTACTCTTACGAAAAGCGGAACAGGATTTAACGTGTGCGCAAGATGTTCTGCGTGCGTTCGCACACGGGGCCTCGGTTTACAGTCTCATCCGAAAGACATTTGGGGAGAGTAGAGTCAGCACTGATATTAACTCCAGGAGAAAAATCTCCTCGACCGGACTCGAACCCGGGTCGTCAAATTGCCAGCGCAATGTTCTGACCACTAGGCTATCCGAGAGAGAGAGAGAGAGAGAGAGAGAGAGAGAGAGAGAGAGAGAGAGAGAGAGAGAGAGAGAGAGAGAGAGAGAGAGAGAACCGTATTATGGCAGTTTGCTGTGAAACGTAGTTTTTGTGTGTTTTTTTGAGATTATCATTCCTGTCCTGTCAGTGTTGTACTCTTCCTCAATGGGGGAGGATTCAAGTCTTTTTGACTTGGTTTAATTTTTTCCAACAAACTCAGATCCCACACACACAGAGAAATCTCTACTACCAGTAAACGCTCAGCAACACAACACAATACAGTACAATGCAGTACAGAACGGATGCAGTACAATACAGCACGCAAGTGGTCAAGTTATGTGCGCACAATTCTCCGCTTTTTTTTTATTTTATCGAGATAATGGGATAAGCGCTCATGTGCTTTTTTCATCCAGTCCCCGTGTGTATGCAGTTGTGTAAATATTGTCATCTGTTCCCACCGGCACACAATGGCCTTCTCTTACGAAAAGCGGAAGAGGATTTAACTTGTGCGCAAGATGTTACAGAATACTGGATGTTACAGAATAAGTTACAGCTAAATGCAGATAAAACTGAAGCCATGCTGGTAGGCACCAAACACAAACTTTCTTCCATTACTACAGCTTCTTTAGAATTCGGTAATACTTCAGTCATTCTTTCCACTCTTTCCACTGCTGTAAAGTATCTAGGGGTTGTTATCGACAACACACTATCCATGCAAAAATTCATCACCCAGACCTGCCAGTCATGCTACTATCAATTAAAACGTATTAGCGCAATTCGAAAGTACCTGTCCACTGATGCAACATCTAAACTCGTCACGTCTCTGATTCTTTCACGTCTCGACTATTGCAATTCTCTTTTGGCTGGTCTGCCAGCATCATCTATCCACTCCCTTCAACGTATACAAAACTCCGCAGCTCGACTGGTCCTCAGAAAGAAAAAATCTGAGCACATTACTCCTCTCTTGCAATCTCTCCACTGGCTGCCTGTGCCACAGAGAGTAAACTATAAGATCAGTACTCTCTGTTATAAATGTCTTCACAAAACAGCACCCTCCTACCTCTGTGAATGTCTTTACCCGTACACTCCTTCTCGTTCCCTCCGCTCTGCTGCAGATACCCTGCGCTTACAAATACCTAGATTCAATCAATCCATTGTTGGCCGTCGCTCTTTCTCTGTTTCTGGTCCAGTGATCTGGAATGATCTCCCTCTGTCCCTTCGTAAAAAGCCTACCTATGACACATTTAAATCCAGCCTCAAGACACACTTATTTCAAAGCTAAGACTTTCCTATCCTGTTTCATCTTCTGCCCCTGCTCTCAACAGCCGAAATATCCACCACCCTGCCAAAGTGTTTAACCTCTGTGTGTGTGTGTGTGTGTGTGTGTGTGTGTGTGTGTGTGTGTGTGTGTGTGTGTGTGTGTGTGTGTGTGTGTGTGTGTACATTGGCTTCGCTAAAAATCTAAATTGTTGTTGGCTGCATGCGCAAGAATTGGTTGAATGCAAGCGCTTTGATTTGTTTTGCAAGATATAGCGCTATATAAATTCCATTTATTATTATTATTATTTGTGCGTGCGTTCGCACACGGGGCCACGGTTTACAGTCTCATCCGAAAGACTTGGGGAGAGTGGAGTCAGCACTGATGTTAACTCCAGGGGGGAAAATTCCCTCCAACGGGAATCGAACTCGGGTCGTCAAAGTGCCAGCGCAATGTTCTAACCTCTAGGCTGTCCCGTCCCCATTCTCTGGCATTCAGACACTGATGGAGACGCGGTCAGAAAACAGTTGGTGTGAGCGTGCTTCTATCTGTGACACCAGCTGTGACACTGACAGAAGGGACCACAGAGGCTACACTCCCTGGAGGTTGGGGGAGGGTATGTGTAGACAGTATGGGGGGGACAGGGGGGGGGGGGGGGGTCTGTAGCCCTTTATCTGTAACTGTACACTAACGGCTGTGGAGAATGAGGAGACGCTGAAGTCAGTAGGAAGCCAGTTCATTTTACAGAGGGGGAAGGGGTGACTGTGGCTGTTTGGGTATCAGGGGCACCCGGTCAGGGAAGGAGAGAGGGTAATCAGGATGGTGATCAGCTGCCTCGTGTCTCCCTGTCCTGTCTCTCTATGCCTTATTATCCCACTGGTTGGCTAACCACAAGTGTGGGGGGGGGGGGAGGACGTGTGTGGTGTGTGTGTGTGTGTGTGTGTGTGTGTGTGTGTGTGTGTGTGTGTGGTGTGTGTGTGTGAGTGTGTTGTGCGTGTAGAGCGAGTTGTGGTGTGTGAGTGTGTGTGTGTGTGTATGAAGGGTGTGTGTGTGTATGTGGTGTGTGTGTGTGTGTGTGTGTGTGTGTCTGTCTGTCTGTCTGTCTGTCTGTCTGTCTGTCTGTCTGTCTGTCTGTCTGTCTTTAATCTGCATACTTTGATCTGCTACATATCTGTTTACACGAAAGAAATCAAGGTACTTCTTACTAGGTCTGCTCTTTGAGTTGACCTGGAAGATTTAAAACAAAAAACAAAAAACCCACCTTAATTCGCCAGGCACCGCTGCCAGATTCGAACCCATGATTTCCACGGACCCTTGGAATCGTATTCAGATGGCCTTAACCACCTGGCTACAGAAAGGGAGGAGTGAAGCGAGTGTGAAAGTGGCATTCGTTTTCTGGATGAGTGAGTGAGCCATGGCAGGGAGACAAGGCAGCCACAGAGAGCCAGTCAGGTGGAACATCGTGAGAGTCATCTGATGTGGTCCTTATGATGTGCTGTATTGTTTCAAATAGATTTTGTGTCAGTTGCCAAGTGTTTGCGTGTGCGTGCGTGGTGCGTGCGTGCGTGCGTCGTGCGTGGTGCTGGTGCGTGCGTGGTGGTGTGTGTGTGTGTGTGTGTGTGTGTGTGTGTTGTGTGTGTGTGTGTGTGTGTGTGTGTGTGTGTGTGTGAAGAGAGAGATGACAGACAGAGAGCGCGACAGACATACAGAAGTGAGAGAGAGAATAGAGGAGAGAAAGACACAGGAGAAGAGACAGAGACAAGAGAGAGAGAGAGAGTTCAAACCAATTCCACCCTTGTAACAAGATTATGAATATAATATTCCTTCTTTTTTATCAGAAAATTGGATTCTTCTATACCTCAGACTCTTTTTTCTTTTAAAAAATGTAGGTTATTCAAAGTTATGAGATGTTGCTAACGGCTACATACTGGAACCCACTCCCACACACAACCACACACACGCGTGTCGCGCGCGCGCACACACACACACACACACACACGCACACCCACACACACACACACACACCCACACACACACACACACACACACACACCACACACACACACACACACACTGTCACGACACTCAACACCAACATTGTGATGGCATGAGACACAGCCAGCAGTAAAAGAAGACACCCCGACCCACACTTCACCACCTCCATCAACATAGTAATGACTCCATTTTACACACACACACACACCCCCCACCACCACCGTGACAAAGATGGGGACATCACGTGACTGTGTGGTGTCACGTGAGAGTGTTGACACACGGGGAGATTATTGGAAAAGAGAGCTAATTCTCCCCCTTTACGTGTTTCAGGTTAACCCGTTGTCTGTGTTGCAGTCTGGTTCGATCTGTCAGTGTGTCTGTCTGTGTCTTTGTTCTGTGTGTCTCTCTATGTCTTTGGTCTGTGTTCTCTTGTCTTTGGTCTGTGTCTCTATTTTGGTCTGTGTGTTCTTGTCTTTGGTCTGTGTGTCTTGTGTCTTTGGTCTGTGTCTTTGGTCTGGTCTGTCTGTGTCTTTGGTCTGTGTGCCTGTCTGTGTCTTTGGTCTGTGTGCTGTCTGTGTCTTTGGTCTGTCTGTCTGTGTCTTTGGTCTGTGTGTCTGTGTCTTTGGTCTGTGTGTCTGTGTCTTTGGTCTGTGTGTCTGTCTGTGTCTTTGGTCTGTGTCTTTGTTGCCTCTGTCTGTGTCTTTGGTCCGTGTGTCTGTCTGTGTCTTTGGTCTGTGTGTCTGTCTGTGTCTTTGGTCTGTGTCTTTGTCTGTCTGCTGTCTTTGGTCTGTGTGTCTGTGTCTTTGGTCTGTGTGTCTGTCTGTGTCTTTGGTCTGTGTGTCTGTGTCTTTGGTCTGTGTGTCTGTCTGTTCTTTGGTCTGTGTGTCTGTCTGTGTCTTTGGTCTGTGTGTCTTGGTCTGTCTTTTGGTCTGTGTGTCTGTCTGTGTCTTTGGTCTGTTGTGTCTTTGTCTGTGTCTGTGTCTTTGGTCGTGTGTGTCTGTGTCTTTGGTCTGTGGTGTCTGTCTGTGTCTTTTGGTCTGTGTGTCGTTGTGTCTTTGGTCTGTGTGTCTGTGTCTTTGGTCTGTGTGTCTGTGTCTTTGGTCTGTGTGTCTGTGTCTTTGGTCTGTGTTGTCTGTCTGTTGTCTTTGGTCTGTGTGTCTGTGTCTTTGTGTCTGTGTCTGTCTGTGTCTTTGGTCTGTGTGTCTGTCTGTGTCTTTGGTCTGTCTGTCTGTCTGTGTCTTTGGTCTGTGTTGTCTGTCTGTGTCTTTGGTCTGTGTGTCTGTCTGTGTCTTTGGTCTGTGTGTCTGTCTGTGTCTTTGGTCGTGTGTCTGTCTGTGTCTTTGGTCTGTGTGTCTGTCTGTGTCTTTGGTCTGTGTGTCTGTCTGTGTCTTTGGTCTGTGTGTCTGTGTCTTTGGTCTGTGTGTCTGTGTCTTTGTCTGTCTGTCTGTGTCTTTGGTCTGTTGTCTGTCTGGTCTGTGTGTCTGTCTGTGTCTTTGGTCTGTGTGTCTGTCTGTGTCTTTGGTCTGTGTGTCTGTCTGTGTCTTTGGTCTGTGTCTTTGGTCTGTGTGTCTGTCTGTGTCTTTGGTCTGTGTGTCTGTCTGTGTCTTTGGTCTGTGTCTTTGTGTCGGTGTCTTTGTCTGTACTGTCTGTGTCTTTGGTCTGTGTGTCTGTCTGTGTCTTTGGTCTGTGTGTCTGTAAATGTCTGCTTGTTCTGTCTCTCGCTTGTCAGTCTGCCTGTAGTTTGCCTTAAGTTTGTCATTGACGTTTCTCCCGTACACACGTAGTTAACTCCTGGTCATCCTACTACTCTCCCTTTGCCTGTCTTGCCATTCCAGTCCTGTGGGCTAACATGTGGAATTTGAGTTGTCAGTACATGTTGAATGCATTATGCTGTCAGGATTGCTAAGTTTTTGACGTGGCTTGTAAAATGCTTCACATACATGCACAGACTGGCAAAATTCGTATTTTAAAAATAAAATTTTTTTTTTAATTTCTTTACTTTGGTGTAGAGAAAGATGTAAATTATCCTTTTCATTGTGTCAACAGAGATACATGCTCGTCTACAGACTAAAATTACAAAAAGATTGAAATAAAAATAAATGAGCAATTGCCTTCCTGTCAGCCGGTCTTCCTGCCCCTACCCCCCCCCCCACCCCCACCCCCCACTCCCTCCTCCACACATATGCACCCCCCCCCTCCCCCCCCCCCCCCGCCTACTCCCCCCCCCCCCCCCCCCATGCCTTTCCCAGCTTCCAGCCTGGCAACGATCCGGCGTGTTGACCATTTTCTGTTGCCTTGTAGCAACAGAGCCATGGCAGACAGCAGCATCTGGCTCAATAGCGGAGGACACACACAGACTTCTTCGAGTCGGACTGGAAGCCAGACTGCTGTTGTGTTTGTTCAGTGGCCACAGCCAATCCGGTCCATTTTCAGCCCCTATCTACCTTTCCGCCCGTTTCTGTTTGTTTGTTTGCTTCCTTCCTTGCTTGTTTGCTTGCTTGCCCAGTTTTCTCGGCAGACTGGTCTCGTATTGATATCTTCAGTTTGAATGCTATCTTTGTAGACGTAGAAGATGATGGGATTTCTTTGGTTTGTCTTGTGTGTGGGTTGGTGTTTTGTGTGTGTGTGTGTGTGTGTGTTTTATTTATTTATTCTTTTTATATCGAGATAGTATGTTGTGTGTGTGTGTGTGGTGTGTGTGTGTGTGTGTGTGTGTGTGTGGTGTGTGTGTGTGTGTGTGTGTGGGGGGAGGGGGGTGGTTGGTCATGATATTCTCAGCCATAATCCTACCCTACCACGAAAGATTGATTTGAGCTTTGTCATGTGCGCAAAATAATGCAACGTTTGTAAACAGGATCTTGGCTTATAATTTAAATTATGTTGGCAGCCTTCAGGTTCAGAAGACTACGGAGTTGCTGTGCTCTAGGTGTTAACTCTGGTGCAGCGTTGGTTGTGTCTGGCCAGTCCCACACGGGAATGACAGTCCCTATGACAGAGGGCACAGTTGAAGTCTTATTTCCAAGTTAATGTGTCTGTCAAGTTGTAGAGCTACAATGGCAGTATGCATCTTTTTGTTAACCTTATAATCACCCTCTTAAAAAAACAACAACAAACAAACAACAAAACCTCTTACTGAATCCTCTCGCTGTATCTCTCATCTTAAAGTTACTGAGAGAAGTTTGCTGGGAGGTTTTTCGTTCAGGATTGAGAAATTGAGTATTATTACGTCATGTTCCCATTGCATCATAAATATCCCGTAGTAGTCTTCTTGACGGTATAGGAGCCATGGTGACTTGACAACCAACCCTCTCCATCTTTCTCGTCTTTGTCTTCTGCCTTTCGCAGTGCTTCACTTATGGTTGACCATGGCGTCGATACAGGCAAGGACAGTCAAGTTGGTTTTATTCCCCGTTTTAAACTGTATATAGTCGCACACTTTTAATACGAGTTTTAAAATGTGACGAGGTGACAGCCCCGATATGGCCTGTGCGGTCGGCGGGGCTCTAAGCAACATCATTGGATTGGATTGGTGCTTAACTCAGCTTAGTTTATGATTAACAAAGACAAGACTTTGACATTTGGAGAGTAATTGGATCCTGTAGTTTATGACCAGGCTGTGCAGACATGTCACTGTGTGACTAGGAAATTCTGATCTAAAGAGACACCAAGGAAAACTCCCGTTATAAACATGACAGCTTTTTTCTGTCCTAGGCCACTGTTAAGGCACACGAAGCATGACAGCAAACATAAAACAAGGAAGACATTATTGCGTTTACATTGCCATCTTTATCACTGATTCCGTCTCCCAGCTAAGACAAAGAAATCTTTTGATTCAGTCCGTTTCCAATGAAAGACAATTACGTTCATTATAATCGGATTTTCTGATGCCTCCGCTGGCTGGCGTAGCTGGGATGAAATGCAGACACTGAGGTGATTAACTTGACAAGGGAAACTGAAACAAGCGTTATGAATCGTGATGTTGTGTTCCGTAATATGTTTGTTTGCTGACACAATCTTCCAGGCCATCCCAACTTGACTGGAATTGTTTTTTTTGTTCTTGTTGGCTTGGTTTTTTTTGTTTTTTTAAAAGAGATTTGAATGTCTTATTAGTTTTCTTACATTTCTTTCAATTTTTTCTTCATTTTTTTCCTTCTTTCTTTCTCTCCTTCTTTCTTTCCTTCTTCATTCTTTTTTCTTTCCTTCTTTTCGTTTCTATACCGTGTGTTTCATGTATGTGTGTGTGTGTCTGTGTGTCTGTGTGTGTCTCTGTCTGTCTGTCTTCTGTCTTCTGTCTCTCTCTCTCTCTCTCTCTCGTCTCTCTCTTCTTCTGTTCGTTTGTCTCTCTCGTGTCGTCTGTCTTCTTCTCTCTCTGTCTCTCTTCTGTCCTTCCACTCTGTCCATTTGCCAGTCTGCACGTGTCTTTGACTGGTATCTGCTCTCTTTCTAGTCTCTTTGCTCACAACTCTCTCTTTGGTCTGTAGTCCTTGTCTCGTCTGTTGTCTCTGTCTGTCTGTCTGTCTGTCTGTCTGTCTGTCTGTCTGTCTGTCTGTCTCTCTCTCTCTCTCTCTCTCTCTCTCTCTCTCTCTCTCTCTCTCTCTCTCTCTCATCTCTCTCTCTCTCTCTCTCTCTCTGTGTGTGTGTGTGTGTGTGTGTGTGTGTGTGTGTGTGTGTGTGTGTGTGTGTGTGTGTGTGTGTGTGTGTACGAATGTCCATTTCCATTTAGGTGGACGATATTAGACACTTCACAAGATTGGCATCGTCGATTTTGAACGTGAGGTGATTGCTTATTTTAGCTTTTGAACTGAAGAAGGCGCGCGACAGCGCTGATGTGGCCTTTATGGTCTGTAGAACTTAAAAACAACATGAAATAGAACACGCGTCGTGAATTTTTACAAGTGTTTAAGTGTGACTATGCCTACCAAAAAGAGCTGGAACATAGCAATGAATCACAGGATCAGGCGGGCAAAGAAAGCAGTCACTGACTTCTTCATTGGTCTGGAATGCATTGTAACTCTGCCAAAGTTTGTCTTGAAAACTTTAAACAAACAAGTTCAGCCATGTTTCGTACAGATCCGAAGTATGGATTTTTTTTTTAATGTGATTCATTTGAAAAAGTACATGTGCCTGCCAGTAAAAGATTCTTAACATTTCGTTCAGAGCAGCAAACGTTTCGGTAAATTAGGAGGACATTCAGCGTACATGAACTCGGCGGTGAGTCGTAAAATGGACTGACAAATGCTCTGAAACAGAACAACACGAGTAAGCCTACTGTTAATGTCCTGTCCACACGTTGGAACTACATGATCACGACCATGCAGACTTGGGGACACATGCCGGCAATCTATTGTGCCTCGTGTTGGGTTTTCCTCTCATATGTTTGGGCTTTTGGCAGTGCAGACATAAAAGCGTTATCGTACATGAATGTAAAAGTGGATGAACGATTGTGTTCTATCAAGTGTGATGCTTCTTTTTTTGAAAGTGTAATGTCATCATGGTTTGATTAGCAAGGATAAGAACTTTCATGAGAAAGAAGGGGTCATCAGTAATGAAGCTATCTATAAACAAGTTATTATCCTAATATAGTTGTTCACAGTAATTCCAGTTTTTTTCATGATCATTGCCTATAAGCTAGTCTAAGTTTCCTTTTTATTTTCAGATCTATCAGCATTTTTGCATAATCTTTACCGATACTACGCTGAAATTTTCCTTTCATTTTGTGAACCTATTTTCAGATCTTTGGCATTTTTTGCCCTCTTAGATCTACAGCTGAAAAAGTCCCCTGTGTTGTAAACCTAATTCAAATCATATGGCCAGAAGTCTTTCTGCTGTCAAATTCCAGTCATCTGAAACTCTCTCAGTTGTCTTTAAAAAAACAAACAAACTTAAATGAATGATCTAGATACCTTGAAGACTAGTTTTAAAACTTACTTGTTCCAAGTAAGCTATAAACCCAGCCTATCGGCCTGAAAGTAGAATTCTCTGGGTTATAAAATGTACATGGTTGTAAACTTGCTTGATGCTTTTGTGTACTCGTTTGGCACCTTTGAACCCAAATTACTAGGACATTGCAATATAGAAAAGGGATTTAGTAGTCGCACTGTCGACAGTACCGGCAAAGACTTCTGTGTTTTATGTTGGAAGAACGCCAGGACCACCTAAACAACCGCGAATACTGGAGTAATCAGCTTGTGGCTAGATCTAGTTCCACGGTAAGCGGACGTTGACACGCGGAGTTTTCCACGATAAATCTATGTCTTCACTTTAAAATCTTGTTTATGAGTAAATTGTGGGTGTTTTATGACTCATTTTCCTTCCTTTGTCTTCCTTTTGTCCACCCTTACTGTATGGGGATATTGGCCTTTTGACTGTTTAATCTGTGTTCTTGGTCGTTCTGGTTCATTTTCATTGCCTGTTCGTCCATATCAGAAATTTCAGTCAGCGTGGAGAGTATAGGGTAGACAGAAAACTACAAATTACATTATTAAATTCCGATTCGTATGCACTTCTGGGTTTTACCAATAATCAAACGTCTGCTCAATTACCGAACCAGCAGCTGCCTCCTCTGCTGTTTTAGAGCTCATCGTCGAACACGAGGGACAAAAACAAAACATCATCTGTATGTAAAAGAGAAAAGTGCACAGATTTACTCTTCTTTTTTTTTAATTTCGAGGATAATAAAATAAGCTTTCATATGTTGGTTTGCTCGTTGTTTACTGTTAGTTTTTTTTTTCATCCAGTCCACGTGTGTATGCAGTTGTGTAAATATTGTCATCTGTTCCCACCGGCATACAACGGCCTACTCTTAGACGTGGTGTGGGGGAGGGATGGGGGGGGGGGGGGGGGGGTTACTTGTTGATGGATTTTTTTGGTGTTGTTTTGGGGAAGGGAGTGGAAAGGGTGAATGTGATAGGATGGTGATGTTTTTTTTCTTCCTTGTGGAACAAGGAAAACTGAAAGCTAGTGACAAGTAGAGATGTAAGAAATGATAACAGTTGAATCAATGCTGGAATGAAAGAATTAATTAATTCATTTATTCATTCATCAATTGATTATTGAAGAGAGCTGAAATCAATGATAAGAAAGAAAAAAAAAAGGGAGGACCAGATAAATGAATGAATAACACGCACAAAGCTAAGAAAAAACGACACAGAGAGAGAGAGAGGGACAGAGAGAGAGAGGGACAGAGAGAGAGAGAGAGAGAGAGAGAGAGAGAGAGAGAGAGAGAGACAGACAGACAGACAGACAGACAGACAGACAGACAGACAGACAGACAGACAGACAGACAGACAGACAGACTCTATGTAAAAGTAAGTCTAAATATTGATTCAGAGAGAGACACAGAAAGATGTGAATAGGAATACAGAGAAAGGAGAAAAAAAGAGCAAAGAAAGTCGAAAGAAAGAACAGTGACTTTTGAAGGGATGATTTAAACGAATGTGTCGTATCAAAGGTGTTTTGAACAAATATCCACATTTACAGTGTGAACAAACTGATGCCTACCAACCGCCACATGTAAAGACTGAACTTGCCATTGCTGTTGATGACCACATTATATTTTATATTATATTTTATTCTTTTTTAGATTGAGGATGATGGGATAAGCACTCTTGTGCTTTTTTTACATCCAGTCCCCATGTGTATGCAGTTTTGTAAATGTCATCTGTTCCCACCGGCACACGATGGCCTACTCTAACGAAAAGTGGAACAGGATTTAACGTGTGCGCAAGATGTTCTGCGTATGTTCACACACGGGGACTCGGCTTATAGTCTCATCCGAAGGACTAGGACAGAAAAAGAAAACTA